>CM031380.1:2822665-2852939 GCA_018290095.1 Polypedilum vanderplanki
AATTACATTCATCGAATTTAATTGCTTTATTTAACTTTTTTTTATAAAGAAGAGAATTTCATGATCACATTGGATTGAAAATGATCCAATTTTGAGTGCAACTGGATTAAAATTATTGTATCATCTTCATTGCCTTTCATCGATTAAACCAGGTGATTTTATCAATTTTATTGGTTGGTTTTTATGAGAATTTTAATTAAAAAACATTTCTCATAAATTTCTTAAGCTGTATCTTAATACAGAACACAACAGAGAAATAAAATTGTATCGTTAAATTCAGACATAACTAAGAATTATTGTAAGACTTCAAATGATTTCTTTCCTTTTCTTAATTAAAAGCTTTCAAATAAGTTATGACTGTGAATAAATTTGAATTGTATGCATTATGTACGTTTAGAGCCAAATCAAGATAATAGTTTAGAGGAAAAATATAAACATTTTTCGACACTAATGATCACAAGTCCGCGAGCCATGGAATTGTCTATTACAAGGAACATAAAGCACCCATCATATATAGATATTTGAGGGGAAAATGAATGATATTAATCTTAATTGATACCTTTCATGTGTTAAATTTATTATGACTCTAAGTGTGCAGTAATCTCAAACTCGTAAATCATCAGTTTCCATAATAAATTCTTTACCTTTTGCTCGCTTTTTCCATTTGAATAATTTTTATTGATTTCACAGCTTTGTGATTTTATAAACAAACTATGACGATCTTCTTTCTTCTTTCTGACTTTTATAATGCCCATATATTTTTTACAATTTAAAACCTAGTAAGATAAAACGTGAATTTAAAGCCAATTTTTTTATTCTCTTATTTGCTAATATCACATTTTAATATTGGTGTGTGTGTGTGCTGCATTATTGCAATCGGAGCGCCATTAGTAACAAAAGAAAAAGATCAAATGACAATGTAAATCAAATGCAAAAGTATTGAAAGAGATAGAGATAAACCAATCGCTTAAAAACAATTTAAAGTTGAATGACAATTATTATTATTTTTTATTATTGCAGCATTCAAATATTTATACAATACCATATGTGTGTGAAATTTCAATAGATGCAGCTGTACCCATAAGATCTCACTCTCCTTTGATCTCATTGTATATTAAAACACACAAGAGAAAAGAAAAAGTTTTGTTTTTGTTTTATATCATTCAAAAATAACAAGAAGAAAATAACTTTCAATATGTAAGTTAAGTTCATTGAATTCATTTTTATATTTTATTCTAGAGAGCAAAAATAAAATTTCAATACATCAAAAAATATTTTGGTAATAATAAACAAGAGAGCATCTGGATTAAAAAAAGGAGAGTTTATGAAATGATAGAAATTTCATAAGATAACAATAACGGCATTTAAAAAAGTTGTTAAGTAATAGTTAGCAAATAAACATTAAAGTACTTATGTATTTTCAAGAAGATACGTTTAAATTGTTGCATGACACGCGCTAAGACTGCATTCACTTAAGAAGTTTACCTTCTTTTTTTCTTTCTATTAGGAAAAAAAAGTAAGTAGAGAGATAAAATTGACAAATTACTCCAAATGAAATAATTACAGTGCTCTCAGCATTCAGAATAAGAACAGAAAAAAAATTATTAGCACATCGTCTATTCAAATGAATATAAGTAAATGTTTGCAAAAAATTGAAAATTAAATACAGCAATTGACTTTTTGCTTTTGGCTGATTCTTGTTTTATAAAGACAAAAAAATTAATTTCTTTTAAATTTTCAATGTTCCTCTGTACTATCAGATATGTCGGTTCAATGAATATAAATATAATTAAGGTGTTGCGAAGTAATCGATATAAAATAAAATAATTATATTAATTTCACACACACAAACCAAGAAGAATGAAATTAATAATAAAACATGGTATGATGTCGCATGTAATCTCTAATCGTTTTTCAAGAACTGAATAACATTTCTCCACTACAATCTTTTTAAAGAACTCATTATGTATAAAAAATTACAACATATATAATAATTTAAATGCTTTTCAATCATTGGACATTCTTCATGGATGTTTTTCTTCTCAATTTTGCTTTACACGAACGAAGGGAAATGAAATGAATTATCAATTTGGTAATCATCAGCAGGTGGAAAATGAAAAGAAATCTTCTTTTAAGAGGATCGTTCTCTACTCTGTACTAAAATTAAATTTATTTTAAGGTAGAGTGATTCTTACAGTATGAGGACAATTGATCAGCAACTATTTGTTTTTCGTTAATAGCTATTTATAGAAAACGCCTAGAGATATGATTTTTAGACCAAAAATGCATTAAAATTTCATCATTGACATCAATAGTTTTTTATATATTTAATTCATTTACTATGACTTTGTACGATTTTCGAAAAGCATATAAATTTTTTTCTCTAAAAATCGCCATTTTGAAATTTTTTGAAGACTGTAACTTTTGAACCAATTCAGGTAGAATCTTGAAACTTCACATACTTATTGTATATATTTAGCAAATATTGTGCAAAGTTTCAGATTTTTTGGCCGAATAGATATTCATTTATAATCAGCGCAAAAGTCGTACATTTTCGAAAAATTTTGGGCTTTTTCAAAAAATAAATATACGAAACTAAGAAAGAACTTACTCTCAAAACTGGCAACATTCGATTTGGCTTTTCATAAGCTTTCTTTTAGTGTATTACATGTAGGCTTTAGTGAAACGTTTGAGATAAAAATCAAGAGAAACATGAAGATATACAAAATTTCCGCCATTTTTGCTTAATTTTTTAGACATTTTCATTCATTACACTCAAATATAAAAAGATTCGTCAAATCTGTTTGCAGCTTCCTAAAATAGACGTTATTTGACGTCTTTATATTAGAAAATCAGAAGTCTACAGCTGCTTGTTATAAAACTGGAAGCTTCAAAGTTGACCACAACAAGAATTTTGAAATCATTGAAAACAAGCGAAATACTAATGAAATCTTATTGATTTTACCAAAATATATCATAATGAGACTTAAGCAAAAATGTCTTATTAGTATTTCGCTTGTTTTCAATGATTTCAAAATTCTTGTTGTGGTCAACTTTGAAGCTTTCCAGTTTTATAACAAGCAGCTGTAGGCTTCTGATTTTCTATATAAATACGTCAAATAACGTCTATTTTAGGAAGCTGCAAAGAGATTTGACGAATCTTTTTATATTTGAGTGTAATGAATGAAAATGTCTAAAAAATTAAGCAAAAATGGCGGAAATTTTGTATATCTTCATGTTTCTCTTGATTTTTATCTCAAACGTTTCACTAAAGCCTACATGTAATACACTAAAAGAAAGCTTATGAAAAGCCAAATCGAATGTTGCCAGTGTTGAGAGTAAGTTCTTTCTTAGTTTCGTATATTTATTTTTTGAAAAAGCCCAAAATTTTTCGAAAATGTACGACTTTTGCGCTGATTATAAATGAATATCTATTCGGCCAAAAAATCTGAAACTTTGCACAATAATTTGGCTAAATATATACAATAAGTATGTGAAGTTTCAAGATTCTACCTGAATTGGTTCAAAAGTTACAGTCTTCTAAAATTCAAAATGGCGATTTTTAGGGAAAAAAAATTTATATGCTTTTCGAAAATCGCGCAAGTCATAGTAAATAATTAAATATATAAAAACTATTGATGTCAATGATGAAATTCTAATGCATTTTGGTCTAAAAATCATATCTCTAGGCGTTTTCTATAAATAGTTATTGACGAAAAACAAATAGTTGCTAATCAATTGTCCCCATACTGTAAATCAAGTTTTAACGGAATAGAAAATAATATTTTTCTATGAACACTTACATTAAGTCATAAAAAAGGTAAAAACATTTATATGAAAGAGGTGGAAGCAATTAAATCACCATTAGAAACGTACAATTTAATTTAATTAAGATAACCATGTGCCTCAAATGGGCGTTTAACGTGATGAACAAGCATTACATTGATGGACATACTTAAGCATATGATGCATTTTGTCTTTAACAATTTAATCCCGAATAAAAAAGAAATTAAATTATGATGAATGCTGCAGTAAAGCTTATTTTGACAAGAAGCCAGATGACTTGCATAAGATTGCAATAAAAAAAGAAACAAGAAAGAAAATGCAGAAAAAAATACAATTTAGAATTAAATTATGCACATGTTATGCCTCTTTTGATATATTGCATAAATTATATTTCTAAATGTGATTAAAAGATCATCGAACTTGATTTTTAGCTACGCCATATTTTATTTTAAAAATTTCTTTAAAACAGAACACTTAACAAATATATGATAATTTCAAATTAGTTACTAATTATAATTACACGCACATATGCGTAAATGTGACAAAATTTCATTCATTAAACAACGTGAACCTTAAATAGTAGCTATAATAAGTGACAAACAAATTTGTAAATAATTACATGCATTCAACCCGTCACATCTCTTTTCCTTCTTAAAAAAGAATATTTTCTCACGATTGATGGGGCTATTTAACAATTTTAACATAAATAGACAGATATTGGCAGAAATTATGTTCTGAATAATTCATCAATCGATCGATGTTGCTGACAGTTGTATCATAGTCAAATTACACACACAATTTTTTGATGATCGTTAAGAATGTTGGACATCATAATATTGACAAATTTACATTTTATTTGACGTCAATATTTTGCAAAAAAAATTCAATTTCCCTCATCATTGCTTCTGCCGTCGTCATGAATTCATCATACTTGACATTCGAATTTTACCGAAAAAGAAATATTAAAATGTCGAGAAAAAAGAATTGATGGATGAGCATAACACCGTCAAGGAAGTTAATAATTGGATCGGCGTGTCCGACTCGATAATTGTATGCACACAGTAAAAATTAATTCCATACAGACAACACAAAAATGATGATTGATTCATGATTTCTTATTAAATGTTCTCTCTTTTCAACACTTAGGAAATGGCCATCAATTCATATGACATCGTCAGTACATTACAAGCGCTTGGAATGATGAAGTACTGGAAGGGCAAGCATATTATCTTAAAGAAGCAGGTGAGTTCGAAATTAAAATTATCATTGTCAAATTATTGTTATGAAATAGTGATTAAACCATCAATAATGATGAACATCTACGAGTCATTAAATAAATATTTGTTTTGTATACATGTAGACATATATTCTTATGAGTCCTAATAATCAAGTAAAGTGAGAAACACATAAATAATTTGAAAAGTTACTCTTTTGACTTGTGTCTTTTTTAATTCAATTTTTTTCACTTGTCATTTTTTATCCATTAATGGTTATTGCATTACATTTACCACTCTTGACAATTCCCCGCCCAATTTTCGTTCTGTCTACTGATGTAATAGTTAAGGAATGCACTTCTGCATATCATTTAAATTCTTTTCATTTTTTTTTTGTATAAAATTATAAACAATTCAGCAATCCATTAAGTCGATGTGTTAAAAGCTTTATTTAAATATCTCAGCAAATACACAATTAAAACAAATTTCTGCTTATGATGTTTCTTTCAACGCTTTCCAATTGACTTGAAAAATGAACATAATCCGATAATGTAAAAAGTTTTCTTTCTTCGTAAATTCTTAAACTATAAAAATTTTTACCCACACCTTGCCCAATCATCGTCGCTAAAAAAATTAAAACAAGCAATTTTGACGTGTGTGCACTGTGTTAAAGCAAAAGGTGCATGGTGCTGATCGAATTGCAATTTACATGTAATTGAAATGTTTTCGACCTCAAACGGTGCGCGTAAAAAACGCAAGGAACAACCAAAATAAAAACAGAGTGAGAGAAGCTATATATTTATAGCTACTAAAAAAAGAAGAAAAGGAAGAATAAAAAAAATCATTTTGCAAGATGATTTATGAAATTGCACCGTCGTGTGTGCATCAACATCTTTATTACTATTATGCACTTGCTTGCTTGCTTATCCGTTCGCTATCTCTTCCTCTTGAACTTGCTTTTTTGGTACCTTCGTTAACATACAAATAATCATATTTATTCATTTCTTTCATTACCTTTATTTTTTTTGGAAGCCAATGTAATACAATAAAATGCAGAAGTCTGACCAATCATAAAGTTTTACTTCATTTTTTGTTAGTGCTGTCTTTCACATTCATTTCTCAATTTATGAAATAAAACTCTGTAATTTGAGTTCAACTTAGTTTCATTCAAATGATACCTTGAAATGCTCCCATCAAAGTGACTGCACTTCCATGTGCAATTCATTTCCACAGGGCGCAATTTCCTTTCTTTTTATAAGTTTTATATATTTAATTAAAGATCAGCCAATTTATCATTTATTTATATCATTTAGCTGTAGCTTTTAGCATTATAAATTATAATTTTGTAATACCATGAGATAGTAAGACAGCGAGATAAATGTAGTGCGTGCTAACATTTCATAATTGAATTTACATAAATTTTTTACTCACTTGCACGAGAAAAAGAAAGGAAACCGAAAACACATGATGGCTGAAACAGAAACAAACGACAACAGCTGTAATTGATTTTATTATTGGATGAGCCAATTAAAAATGTTAAGATAATGACCACATGCACAATAAGGTTACTAAAAAGTTCATTAGTTGATGACAACATTTTCTTTAGGCGAGCTGCATACGATTATTAGCGATATTTTTGATTAGTTTCCATTATACTTTTCGCCAATAATCATTATAATAATTACCAAACTCGCTATAATATCATGTGTATACAGAAGTATCTATCGACATACGTTTAATTTGACAAGATATAATAAAAAATTCGACAATAATGATAAAAGAAAACAGATTGAGGATGAAGGAAATTTGAATAAATTTTGACGATATTTATAATATGCATGGTGTGTGCAAAAATGCCATTAGCGAGTGAAGCGGCGATGATTGTGAGACAAGTTAAATTTAAATAAGGATCTTTCAAATTATTCGAGCGTGTGTTTCGCTATGGGTGGGTCAGAATATGTAATTTTTTTATGTGCATCTTAAATTGCAAAGCATTCAATTAAGAGAGTTAAGAGTCGAGCGGGTGAATGAGTGGATTAATTATAAAGTAGAGAGAGAAGAAAAATGTTACATGGCAACGTTTTTTATGCCTTTGTTGTTCTATTGTGCGAAATAATGATAGGTTTTATGTTTTACTAAGCTAATGGTGGCTATTTAAGTTACAAATAAGATAAGTAAAAAAGGTCTATGATAAAAATTGTCTAAAAATCAATGAGAAAAGTTAACTGAACAGTATAAGCAAAGAGAACAGTAAACTATTGCCGGTAATCGATTCATTTATAACTATGGAATCATCATTTTCCAATTGAGTTCCCGCATATCGCCACTGCAAAATCATGTTAGACTTTATGTGAAAATTGCATGTTGAATTTATTTTCCTTTCTTCACTTCTGTCTCGTTGTATTTCTAACAAGTTTAGAGTTTTTTATTTCTTTTTTCTACTATTTAATTTCATCTCTTAACGGAGTGGTAAATTTACTGTGACTATGTCTGGTAGCAGACAGATAATAAGCGTTATAGACACTCGAAAAGTATGCAAATAGAAGATGAATGGGAAATTAATCTGCTTTAATCTATAATGAATGAATAAAAAATGCCGCAATGAACAACAATTCAAGGGAATGAAGCGCCCGAATAAGAAGAGAAAGAAGAGGAATAAAATTTCTCATAAATATCAATTGCTATGGGAATTAAAATTCAAGCTTGTTACAACTTCTTCTTTTTCTCACCTTCAACTGTTGTACTCTGCTTGCTCTTGACGCTCAAAGAGAAAGAGAGGCCTGCTTTGATGCATCAGTAACCATTACAGTGGCTAATAATTCAATTCAGCGATATAGCGTGTACACACATTGCTAAACTGATGCCAGTGTTGCAGAATTTAATTTATTATCTAATTACATGCTCGTCTTATTTATGGGGTCTCTTATGCTCATACCTCCCTATTTCTTTTCTCCTCTTTTTATCTACTTTTGCATTAATGAGATTGTAATTGTTTGTGCACATACGTGCAATTTATTTCTTTATATGTTTCATTTTATTATTTATTTATTTGTGACTTGTCTGTCTACCTTAGTGATGAATGAGTAAGAACTCTATTGTAAACTTAATTAAATTTTACTTTTTTTGTTTTTTTACAGGATGTTTTAAAAGACTATGAAGAACAATCAAAAAAAAGACAATTATTAAAAATTGATCCAAATTGTTTGCAATGGACTCCATTTGTTACACCACAACAGCAAGCACAACAAGTATCAAAATCTCAACCAGCTTAAAATTAATTTAGTATTGTAAAAAAACAATAAATTATAAAGAAAGAATTTTATGTTTTGAAAAATTACTATGAGAACAGAAAGGAATTTCATTAAAAACCTGTAAAATTACATAGAAATGCATAACTGACAACTAAAATTGCAGAAGTAGTGAAAAAAATTATGAAACAATTTCTCTTCGTATGTTCATTAGCTGTACATTTATTAAAATCTCTTTTTTTGTTGTTTAACTGCAACAAAAAAATAAAATTTGCTTCTAACAGCTACGAGAAAAAGTAAGAAAGATAGAGAGCAAAAAAAGTTAGCTAATTTATTTTAACTCGTGTGCGTTCATTTGAGTGCATTATGGAATCTCATTATGTGTGGAATTTCTTATGATGAGAAAGATACGCTAATTGGAAGCTGCAAACTGCAAAACTATAATTGGCTCTCATTTTTTTCTTCATAAGTGAAATCTGTAAATTTATGATAAGTTTAAAATTCATTTGTATGAAAAAAAAAGAATAAATTGGCGACTATTTGTTAGCGACAAACTAAATTAAATTCACATAATAAAAAAGGTATTCATTAATTCAATATAGCAAGTCTTTGATGTTCGCGCCGTTATGCATGCTTATTTACTTTTTGCTTTGTGCAGTTGCTAAAGACAAGCGCCTCAAACTCTATATAAGTAATTTTTGCCCTTCTTCTTTGCCATATCGTGCAGAAATTATAAATATGAAAGAAAAATTGATCTAATTAACACGAAATTTACAAACGGAAATTTCATCATGGTTTCTTTTATTATTGTCGATCAAAAAGACTCGATCAGCACTGTGTCGACCGCTATAAAAAATTAATGCATATGGAAAACAATCCAAATTATAACGGATAATCGTATAAAAAGAATGGACATGACAGCAACGGAAAAGAATGAAATATCCTTTGAACTTTTCTTTCCGGCATAGTAACAGAATGAGAAACGTAATTGCTGTTTCAACAAATGCACCTGATCATTGCTTTGAAAAAAAGAATGTTCTCTCTTCTTTTTTTGGCAACATCATCTCAACTCATGCGTGGAATATTTCTCGAACGTGCGAGAATCATTTGCTCTGTGTAGAACGATTATGTAATTTAAAAGTCATAATTTAATTTGACGTCTTTGCAGCTTTGACTCTGAGCTATTACTTCTTGTTGTATTTTGTGAAAAAAAAATTACAGAAAAAAAGAATTTTTGCTGTTCATAAAAAAAGTTTTAATTTTACAAAGCGAATCAACATCAAACAAGACATACAAATTGTCTCATTAGCAGCAATTTAGTTTCGCGAAGTCGATTAAAATCAATTCTAGATCAAGCAATTTTCCTCTTAATGAAGAAAGAAATTATTTTTCATGTTTGATTATGACCATGGTCAGCCACAAAGAAAGAGGCCGGCATGTATCGACAAATGAAAACCACAGCAAAGAAATCAAGAAATTTTTAAACCCACTTGATGGAGAATTCTTTGTTTTTTTTTTTTTTTGTTGTTATTTCGTTGCTTCATGAAATTCAAACAGCAAGAAACGAGAACATTAAACGGTAATTGATTTGATTGAACAAAACAAGCAGAAAGATACTTTTCATGTTAAACATTAAATTCGATTAACGGATCTCTTTCTCTCTCCTCCTCATTGACTGAAACAATCAATTTTTGTGTGCAATTAATTAGACCGCAAATTGATTTCTGCTCTTTTTGTATTTCTATATTTGACTTGAATAAGACAGCAAATGAAGAAAGAAGGCTTCGTCATTGACAAATCATTATATCGTCTCAAATTTCTTAAACTATATATCTAACTATCTATCTCTACGAATGACTGAAAAGAAGAAGGTTAAGAAAGAACGTGCTTGTATACTAAAATTACTTTTTAAAGGAAAGGAATCACGCAAACACGGCTACAGTCTGCTAACTTTCATCATTTCGCATTTTCGGTACAAAAGTTTTGAAACGGCAACAAAAACAGAATTTGCTCTATAATTCTATAGCAAAATATTAATTTTAAACTAATAAATGTAAGATTAATCCCCTCTTACGCTGCGGATATGATGTGCCTTCTTGATCATATGATGGACATAAAAATAAATATTTAAGCATGATATGTTATAAAATCATCTTTGCATGTCGCAACGCACGTTCTATACTTTTATTATAAACACTCACTCATTCTTTTCTTCTTTTATTTATTGTAGAATGCGAAAGTAGAATTTCGAGTAAATAATAATGAAATAGAATGTGATGACTTTACTCAGAAAGAGAATATTCGTCATGATGTTTAATTAACCTAAAAATGAATGAATAGTTAAAGATCTTCATACATTTTATGAATGAAACTCGTCACGCTTAGCTTGATCATCTTTTTTAGTATAACTGAAATCTTTCCAAAAGGTAAGAGTAAATAAAGTTAGCTCTTAGAATTTAATAATTATGAATAAAGAGAGGTAGGTAAGATTGTCATATAATTTTTTAGACTTGCGTGATCAATTATTATTATACTATTTCTAGTTATTTGCGATCATGAACTTTTTGTTTGTAAATTCAACATGCTAGGATTTGAATTCATTTGAAATAAGAGGATTAAAAAGCTTTTCAAAGGTGTCAAAACTAAATGCATACAATTTTTTGCCACTTAAATTCTCTTCATTAAGCTCTTAATCCGAAGTGTGCTAAAAAATAATAAACATAAACTTTAATGTTCATGAAAATGCATTAAAAATTTTATATTCTTTTATATTTGAAAAATTCATTTCTCTACTACTAAAGTCAATTTAATTTAAATAAAAGTTTGTTTTTAAAGTCAATTACATGCATCAATGTTACCATGACTTTATCAAAAATTATAATTGCTAAAAGATCATTAAATGGCCTTCAGTTTTGCATATATGCATATGTTAGTATTTGAGTGACATGAGACACTTGTCAAAAGTATTCATTTCTTAAAGACTTTGTTGTATTCATGTGCCAACATACATATGTGTGTGGGAATTCTTATGAAATTCAAACTGGATTTATCTTAAAGAATTTCCGATCGAAGCTATTTTTTAAAAAATAGCATATAATGTCATTTTAAAGCTGCAGCAAATTTCAAAGAATTATCTTATTTATCATAAAAGAGAAATTCAAAGAAATGTGACTCATATGAATCACGAGATATTTAAATGATGGTTTATATGATGAAATTATAAAATTTCAAAACTTCTAAGAATTCAACACAATTTAAAAAGTCAATAATATTATTCATCAGCTTAGCTTTATGAATGTTATGCAATCTTTTAAAACAGACATAACATCTCATTAGATTATCACATAAACATAAATATATTAACGTTGTTGTAAAATGTAGACAAAGTATGTGTATGTGAGTTATATGACGCAAATTGAAAGGAATGCAAATAATTTCCTGAACAACATCGTTTCAAATTGTGATTTTTATGAGAAACAAAAACGAAACTCAAAGACTTCCTGAGAATTTTAAGCAAATCTTTTGAAATTTCACGCCATTAAATGTATTTTGCATGGGGCTGTTTGGTTCATATTCGAATTACAATAGAATATGCTTTAAAGATAATTAGGAAAATATTTGTTAAAAACTCATTTAATGTTTGTTAAAAACTTTTTTCTCCCATGAATTAAGTAGAATTGAATTTATAAACTAACTAACTAACGAGTCTGCATTTGATCATTCCAATGCGATGATTTTTCTATTAATTAATTGTAATAAAAAGTTCAACTGACAACATGATGATTTCTGCAGTTACATAATTAAAAGTTTTTTAATTGATTTTTTTTAACAAATGAAAGAACAATTTTATCCTTTCTAATTGCGCAGTAGAAACATTTTATAAGGAAATATTTTATTAATGCATTTCCTTAAACAAAATACAAAGAATGATGCGTTTGAAACAAAGAAAATTTCATAACAACAAAGAGATTTTTTATTGAATATGAATCTTCTTAGTGAACTACACCCGCTAGCAGATTGGCAAGAGTGTAAAGAGTCATAAACATGAAAAGCATTCTCGTTTATGCAACATTTTCACGAAATGGTGTATAAAATGAAAATGTGAAGAAATTAGATCAAGGAAAAAACGATGTCATGCAACGATTCTTTGTATGCTCTCGTTTCAAGCGTTTCTGTTATTGCTTCTGATACTAACATCCTTGAAGCTACTTAAATGTTTATATATGAAGGAGAAAAGTGCAATGAAAGGTCATATCAAGTTTAAATAATAATCTCATTATATCAAAATGGCTTCCCATACTTTACTTCTTCTTCCTCCTTTTCATGAGATGTTTGTGCTTGTTTCCTAAATAACATAACTTTTATGTTCTTCTTTTTCTTCTCGAATTTTATGGAAGCAATTTTTTAAAAGAATATTTGAAATTATATAATGACCTCTACCTATGACCTCAATATTTAAAGTTAAATGATAAAAAAAGAAAAAAGTTATCAATTTCGTTTTATTTCTAAAATAGTTTTCAGCATCGACTTTCAAATGTCTTTCTCGAGGGCAAAAGAAAAAATCTCGAATCTTTTGCAAAATGGATCAAGATGTCAGAGTACTAAGAAAAGAGTATTATCATACTTATGAATAGATTTTCTCAAGAGTGTTTAATTTGTTAAGGACGTGATATTATCAGCTTTTGTCCTCATTTCGATGATTGTTTTGCAACAAACGACTTGGAACATAAACGAAGAGCATTTTATTCTTCCTTTGAGCACACATTCAATGCAGGTATACCATAAAATTTTTTATCGTCTTCGGAAATGCTCAACTTAGTCAGAGTTCATCAACACCATAATTTTTGTGTACATATATGCAGCAAACAGTGCAGTATACTCATACTTTTTTTGCCATTTCTCACGCGTCCAACGAGGCCAATCACACTCACTGACGAGTTAAAGAAAATGACATTTGTTTTAATGCCACATGACGAGCATTAAAGCTCATTAGTTGATACTCCTTATTACCGAAAAAAGAATTTTCATTATATAAACGAAGTGTCATTGCCATCGTACCAAAAAAATGCACGCTTATACTACATTTTCACTTCAGTAGACAAACACGATACATACACACAAATATTTATTTTTATACGATATTTTTTTCGTCTAGTCGTATTAAAATCACTGATTAATGAGCGTGAGGGCGACTCGAGTTGAAGGAAATAAATTTCTCTCGCACATTTCCAAACGATGATTGCCTTCTTACCGAGACAAACAAGCAAGAAGCAAACGATTGAAAATTGCATGGGAAAGAGTGATGATTGAGTATGTGGGTGAGAAAATCATTTTTTTCATCTAATTTTAAAGAAATTATTAAAATAATTATTAATAGAATGTGAGGGAGGAAGTGCAATAGGAAGCTGTGAAATGAAGTATGCATGAAATGTGTAAATATAACTTGGTAATGCTATATTAATGCGATTTTATCTCTGTGGGTTGATGTTTTTAATTTTATAAATAGAAATTGATTTTAATAATTAATAATTAATAAAAGTGAAATTTATGTGAAAATTTTTAATACACAAATTTGTTTTTAATTTTAGCCTATTTACTTTTTGAATGTGGTTTTACTTATGAAATTATTTCATTTTATTATTCATTCTGGTTTTAACCAATCGTTTTGTCCTACACAAATATGAATTTAAGTAAAATTTTAAAATTTTTATTCAGCCATTTTTTAAGATCAATATCAAAATTTTCTACATCAACTTCGAAATTTAAATTTTAAAACTCTTTTAAATTAGAAAATTAATTTTTAAGACAAATTCTAAAAAAATACCTAATGGTTTGAGAAAAAGAAAGAAATAATTTCAATATTAAATTCGTTTTATCCATTGAAAAAGAAATTTTTAACGTTAAAAAATCTAATTATCGCGATAAACGAGTAAATGCACTCAATTTCGCTTATCTTAAGACTTTGTTGCACTTAGGTCTCCGCTCTATATTTAGGTATAATCTCATCAAATGAATATAAGAATCATAATAAATTTCATGCTTAAATATTTTTAATAAGACAACTTCATGATGCGATAATTAAACTGCAAAAAAATTATCATTTTTCTTTCAACTTTATTATTATTCATTTTGGCAGCACATTGTAATGTTCTCGTATATAAATTGTGCGAGAGAGTAAGGCATAATTGAAAATCCACATTCATTCTTTTAAAACGAAAGCTGTTTGTTTGGACACGAAAAAGGCGACATGAGATGAACAAAATATATATTTTTAAGCGCAGTAGAATCTATAAAATTTTAAAAGTTATGATGTCTGATGGTCATAAAACATTTGCAAGATTTTTTTTTGTTTTTCACAAGAATACCTTTTCATTTTTGTAGCCACTGCATAAAAAACATCGAGAACTTCTTCACAGTCTTTCATGTGTGTTAAAAATTTAATTACTTGTATTAATTTTCTCAACTTGTCTTAATGTTGCAAGATGCCTTCGAGAAACATCAAAACTAGACAGCTCATAAAAGAATGAAAGAATAAAGAAAGGAATTTGTCCATCAGAAGAATTAAGTAGTTCACTGCACCCTATTAGCACACAAGTCACTTGTCTCGACTTTATGCTCATGACGGTTTTCTTTTCTTTTTGCCGCAACAGCGAATAACCATGTGGCCATGCTTTGTTTTTCGAGGGGAAAATTAAAGCTTGTTAGCCAATCATTTTTGACAGAACGAAAATTAAATGCCAAATTTATGAGTTGCAGTGCATTGCATTTCAATAACAACCAACTAAGCGCCGCCATTTATTGCTCTGAATATTCGACAACCACTAATTTGACCATTCTCATTCTCATGACTTTTTCTTTGTTGCATAGCAAAAAGAAACCAAATTCACTTAGTTATAGCAACATGCTAAAATTGGAAAAAATTATGCTAATTTATTTTTGATATTGTTAGTTTCTGATATCACGTAATGATTTTTACTTAGTTTCATTTTGTCTGAATAAAATTAAAGTTATTGAGTAACTTTTAAGAACAATTTTACTCTAAATCAAAAAAAAAATAATAGCACAAAAAAAAAATTTTCTTTTTAAGTTCATGCAGATAGTGTCAGGGAAGGAATGTAATTTATGGTGAGTGAGATCTTCAAATTAACACTCATCAAGGTAAACGAGTGATAGTCATGCGAAGAAAAAGAGCAAGAACTCCAGCAATGAAAAACAAAAAAAATGCAATAAAAAAATGAGCTGTCAACTCATGAGATGAATGTTTATAGATTGCAAATGATGCCACCGTTAAAAGCAATATACACACAAAGTTAAAGAAGGTCCATTTGTATGTCCTATGGCATTTTCATAAATTCTTCACCTCTTTTTCGTACGTTGATATTTGTGTGACCAAAAAGAATGCGGAATGTGGTTCGATGTCCGGAATGGTTTGTAAAATAAAACAGAGTGAGAGAGTTGATAAAATAAATCAGTTAACGTTTGATGCCGCCGAAGTAAAGGCAGTAAAAAGGTTTCTCCTTTGTACTTTTGCTCTCGCTCGATTTCTTGTCAATTTTGTCTTGCTGTGTTTCGCTTCTCTTTTTCCTCTCTATCTCTCGCTCACAAACTCTCGATTTACCAGCATCAGTGACGTCATCATCTGATTGAAGCAAAGGAATGTCGATACATTTAATTAAAAATCATTTTTTCTACTTCTTCATTCGCAATTTTTTTCTTTCTTTCTCTTTCTGCAATCGCATGATGATCAGCATGTAAAAAAGAGAATCAGCAAAGTGGCCTTCTCAGAAATGCTTGATCTTTTAGAACAACAGAATTTTGTGGTGAGATGGAATGGAATGTTGGTCTGTTTTAATCATTCGATTGTTGATGTTGCTACAGAAAGGTCTTATTTTCTGACAATCATGAATATATGAGGTTTTTTTGGAATTATATTTATTAAATTAATGACAATAACTAAAAAAAGATTTCTTTTCATTTTTTTACAAATTATGACGCAAAGGTTTGATTAAAAAATATAAACAAATAATCATTTTTTGTAAAGCTCAGCATTAATCAAATTTGATTAAATTTTGCTAATTGATCTGATATAATATGTTTTAATGAAGTACGATCATATTTACAGCATTAAAACTAATGAGTTTTTAACGCATTTTTGGAACAACAATGCCGCTTATATCTTCACTATGGCTGGCAAGCTGGCTGGCTGAGGGATGAGATCTCGAAAACTATAATAGCTAGAGACTTCCGGTTTGTTTTAAATGAATTGTGCTATCGAGTTATTGGCGGCAATCTTTATTAGAATGTTGTTACTGATTGCATTAATTAGGAAATTACGAATTTAAATTTTTTAATTGAAAAATGTAAACAAAGCGAAGTAGGCTGCGAAAACAATTGCAGCGCCACCAACGGCAAATATTGGAACTTCAAATATTTTGAATCTTACTCAACCGTTTTTTTTTCAAGTTAACAAAATTTATTATAAGATTCTGTAAATTGCAGAGTCTGAAACCGTTTGGTATTATGTTTGCAAATAATTTAAAATCAACTAAAGCTTATTTAATTAAAATTTTCAACTAGAATTAAATCAATTAGGTTTTATACATAATCGAATAAATTTAATTGATTTGTAGTTATTTGTAAAAAGATTTCGGAAATTGGTAAATTGAACTTCAATTAAAAACCTTCGACGTACTTTCATGCATCAAATTTTTATAAATATGTTTTTTCCTATATTTTTAATTTATTATGAACTGTAAATCTATTTTAAAACGAATCTAATAAGTCTGTAATTTGTCAACATACACTGATCTAGGCACCAAAAATGCGCTAAAGTAATCCGACTTATGGCGGACATTTTCGGTCTCGTTTTACAAAAATTTAATAAAATTTATAAATTTAAGTTTCTTGTTAATTTAGAATTTTTTTGAATTTTACTGATCTATTATTTAAATAAAAACTCATTATTAATAAATCAGCAATAACATAAATATTCAATCGACTAGTCGATCACATTGCAATTACTCATTTTTTCTTCACAAACGAATGCGAATCATGACCTGAAAATGCTCACGTGTGACTGGTTTATTTATTGTGATTTATTTTATTCTTCTCTCTCTCATCGCCATGATTTTCAGATCGAAGAAATGCAACATTGTTGCAAATTACTACATGTAGAATGTGCGATACTATCATTATACATACGTATGGCAGAGAACGACCATTAAAGTCAATGAGATTTTCGCATTGATAACGACAATTGTAGTGGAAAAA
Organism: Polypedilum vanderplanki; assembly: GCA_018290095.1. Classification (NCBI taxonomy): domain Eukaryota; kingdom Metazoa; phylum Arthropoda; class Insecta; order Diptera; family Chironomidae; genus Polypedilum; species Polypedilum vanderplanki. Next base: position 2,840,184 of record CM031380.1, read on the forward strand.
AAACAAAAGACTCGCTTAACTTGGCGGCACTATGCAATTGTTGCGTACAACAGTAAAATAAAAAATAAATTTTATGAAGTGATAAAAGTTTCCTAGCTGCCTAGCTATAAGAAGTTAAAAGGCGGAAAAAATTCTTTTTTGACCAATTGTTTGACAACTACATGACATGCTGACTGATTATCAATTACTTGTACAAACATTTCTAAATTATTACATGATAACTCATCTACACTAGGTAGCTCAAAGCAACAGCAGTTATAAAGGGTATTCGTAATTAGCGCAATCCGTTATCTCTCTGCCATTTATGTGGTTTACTTTTACATTGAAAACAAATGCTGCTACTACATGAAAATTGTGTGGCTTTTTTTCTTTCACTTTAATAGAGACAGATACAAGTTACAATTATTGTGAACTTTGGTCGACTATAGCAGAATATTGAAATTTATTATAAATCCATTACGTCATCGAATGACGATATTCAATTCACTACTGGCTTAACTCATGTGGTTCCTAAGAAATTTGACTCAATTAACACATTCGCATACGCCAACGCGCAATATTCGCCTGCTTGTTAGCTCTTTATTATTGTCATTTGTGTATATGTGTAATGAAACTTGAAATTTATCGAAGTTTTTAAAAAGAATTGTGACAATTTTTCGCCCACTAAAGTTTTTAAATTTAACAAAATATCACAACATATTGACTTGATTTAATATAAAAATGCATTTAAATAGAAGAAATTATTTGGCTATAGTTATTGATTTTCAATGTTTTATTAATATGCAGAATTGACAAATTTCTATTAAAAACTTCAAGTTTGTTTACATTTCTAATTTTTATTAAAATACAAATTCTTCTATAAATTAAAAAGCTACAAATATAAGAAATCCACCAGTAATTGATATTAATTGAATGAAATAAAAACTTAAGTCTTTAAGTTTCGTAATATAAAAATATTTCAATCAAACAAAGTAAAAATTTCCAAGTCCAAAGAGATACACTAAAAAAATTATTCAATCATAAATCATGTTCCATTTTAAAAATTGTGCCATTATTTAATTTTCATCTTTCTTTCTTGCTAAATTCACTTCTTTATCTTACACTTACTCATTTTTTTGCGCGGATGGAGGTGAAGCATGAAAGCTTCACCGTTACAGTAATCCACAAATTCTATCATGAGAGTTTCATGAAAATGTAATTAATTTTTTTATATCTCTCTCCCGTCCCGTTTGCCGTTTTCATTTATTTGGCAAAATCATGGTCGTTTAATTTTCGATATGTTGCAATTATACCTGTCATGTACATACATATTTGGAATGAAATGGATGTACATACAATTGTGGTTGTTGCTTTATTACATTAAATCCAAATCTATAGAGAAGAAAAAAGGAACAACATCATGAAATCCACGCCTTAAATAATCTCTCTCATGATCATCAGCGAAAAATTTATTCAGCAAGTTCTTTCTTTATGAGTTTCCGCTTTCCTCGCCGTAAAGAATGATAGTGAGAGACGAAAGGAAAGTATTCATTGTTAAGAATCATCATGGTGGTGCCAGTGACCAGCCTACATTGCGATCGACGATTGGCCACACTGCTACCAAATTAACTCAAGACAATCCGTCATGGAAGTGCATTTCTTGTGCAAATATATCAAATTAATTTAAGTACATTTTGCATTTTTATTCATAACTTTTTACTACTTCTTGCTCCTTTCCATTGCTGCACATGTTTGTGATACATATTTTCAAGAACGTAAACTCATTATGTGCAACAGCTTGTGGTAATTGAATTAAGATGTTTTTCTTTTTGTTTTTTACTTTTTTGCTTTATGACTAGTAAAATGGCGAAAATGATGAATAACCCTTTAATGAATCGTCTGCCAGTCAGTCAAACATAAAAAATACTTAATGCTAATTCGCATAAGTATATAATTTAATAATCGAGTCCGAAATGGCTTCTTTCATGCTTGCACTTGTTGCACTCGCTTTCTCCCGGTTTTGGGTGGCATGGCGCTTCAACAATAATCCCTCGGCTTAGTCGACAGACAACAAAGAAAATATTGTCTAGGTTGGAAAAAGCGCGATGTTATTGCTTCTTGAAGTGTAATCTTTTTTTCTCGCTGTTTGATGTCTGATGTTTTTTATTTTGTGCACTTTTACTGTATGTATTACGGGATATAATGAAAATGAAGGAGCATGCTTGAAATTTGCAAATTGCATACATGAGATGAAGAGAGAAAAACTGAGTGCTCTTTAGAGAGTGTAAGGTAATAAATGAGCTGCTAAAAGATCAAAGAAATAAAAACGGGATACACAGTGAGAATATACATATAAAAAAGAATGAGAGAAATGATGTTGCTGCTGTGAAACTGAAAAGTTGAGAAAATTAATTCATGCATGGCCATTCTATAACAGAAGCTGTGAAAATTGCGGTTTTGTTCAATTTCTCAATACCAATTGTCATTGGTTGAGAATATTTTTAAAATTTATAAAATGCAATGATAAAAAAGTTGTTTACTATTGAAATCTTGTTTAATAAATAAATTAATACTAAAAAGAGAGAAATCATATTATCTAAAAAGAGATCCGGATTCCATGAGATTGAAAATTGAAAGGTGAATGCTTGTGAGACGTTTAGTCGCCAGTTTTATAGCAATTAAAAGCTACTACATGTCTACATGTTCCATTCACTCGATACGAACTAGTTTTTTTTGCTTCTATTTCTCTCACTCACTTATTTAAAGTTAAGAAAAAACTTTAAATTAAAACGGAACATTGAATAAAAATGATCAATGACCTTCATAATTATACATGTATTTATGTGACTTGATTTCATTGAATTTTCTCTTATTTCATTATGCTTTTTAAATTTGAATAAATTATAAGCAACACAGCACATAGAGAGACATTTATCATTTTTTCCAACACACTCATTCCTCTCTGAATTTGGAAATTTTCGAGTATTTCTTGCCATAAATGGCCACAAGCAAAAAAAATACTTATTGAACACACCAAGAGCGCACGATAGTTTTTTTTTTTTGAATTGAGAAGAAAAAATTCCTTCGCGATGTGAAAAAATTGGTCTTTTCAATTCTTCATTGCGCTCTCTCGTCCCGCTTATTGATTCTTTTCATATCGATATATTCAACTATGATGAAACTTTATTTTTTGTGTGAGAATTTTTCTCCTTCTTGTTATCATGGATTTCTATTGTTAAAATTCTCTTTATTTTAGATGATGTCATGAGTCAAGAAAAATGAATTTGCAGAAAGAGCATGAACATTCTCGAAGTTCTCTTTTAAACATCTATTCAAAAGTCATTACGAATTTTCGAGAGTTTAAATTGAAAAAAAGTCCTAGATGAAAATTATTAAATTTATCATAAAATTAACTCAATAATTTTATTTGCTTCTTAAATATCATTTTTAAAAATATGCCAAAATTTTTATTTTTTCTGCGATATATTGCTATAACTTAAAGCAGAATAAAAAGATTCTTCTAACAAGGTCTCACTCAGTTTATTCAACTTTTGCTGCTTCCAATTTGCCTTTTCACTTCTTCTTTGCACTTATAAATTTTTTTCCTCTCTTCCACTTTATATGTGTTGTATTTCATTTGCTTCGTTTCTTTATACATTCAGTTGTATTTCTTTACTTTTTAAAGCCTTCCATTCATCACTCGCGTGGTTTTAGCACCGCAAAGAGTTTTTTGGATAATGACGTCACCATTAACTAATACAACTGGAATTTTTCTCTTCTTATTGCCATTTTTTGCTAGCTTAATTTATCGATAAATCGTTAGTCATTTTGTCGACATCCGCTTGCACACTCAAATACACACACACACGCATAAAAATATCAGAATAAGAGACAGAAAAGAAGTTAGTCATCTTATGTCTCTTCATGCAATCATCATGTATTTGCAATTTATTAAATGGAGATTGGCTTGAAAATGGAGTTAAAGAATTCATTAAAAGAAATTGAATATTATTTATATAATGACTCTCCACGCTAAGATTTGTTTGTTGCTAATTACTGTAATTTAGTACTTTGTATGTATCACGACGAAATATATTTTTTTATATTTCAGAAAGCTACCAAGTTGTAATTAAGGCGAAGACTCTTTGAACATTTTAAAATTATTCTTATTTTCAGCAGACTTTAATAAAAATTTGTATATTTACTTGTATTTGATCTATTATTTGTTTTATTTAAGATTTTAAAGGATTAATTTGAAGAGTTTTCATCAAATTTCAATTTTGACGTATTTTGTTTTGATTTCTTTGTTTAAATTTTATTAAAAATTGTATCCCATTTTATGTATATAAAATCTTTTTCAAAAAATGCAAATGAAGCAATTCTAATACAATGAAAACAAAGAGTTTTTATCGAGTGTCTTTACATTTTACCCCTACCGTCTCTGAAAATTTAAAAGATCTTATAAAAATAAAATTATTATCACATGACTTGTCAGCATTCGTTCATTAAAATGAATTTCATCATAAAAAAAGTGTTAATTTAGGTAATAAATTGATTTCTTTATGCATTTAATGTCAACATTTCATCATTTTATATGTATAACTGGCTTTTTAAAAGCAATTATATACATAAAAACATAATTTATGTAAATTAAGAAATACTAAATTGTTATCAATGCGAAAATACGATTTATCATTACAATGATGACAATTTAAATGTCCCACTTTTCTTTTAACTTCCACACACAAAAAAAATTGAAATTATTAAAATCACAGTTAAGTCTGCAAAAGTACGTGATATCCTAAAAGTAAAAAAAGAGAGTTCTATGTAGCAGAAAAGTAATTTTTATGCAGCAATTGCACATGATTTGAATAACTTGAAATTACTTAAATTGCACTTTCTTTCTCAGAAAAAAAACTTTTCGACTGCTATTCGTCGTTGACGTTGTCATTTTGTACAATGAGCTATAAACCACCAGCAAATGTTGCCGAAAAAAGCAGTAATAAAAAAGAAAGAAGAGGAAACAAAGGTAACGTGAAATGAGTCATTACTCACGCTGCAAAAACTGCTAAAAATTAAATAAATCAACATGAAAATTATTAGCATAAGTACATCAAGATATGACATTTGTGCTGGGCGAGACGCGAACACAATCCCGCATATGCTGTTTTTATTTTTGGACTAAAAATGTCTAAATGTCTATCATAAAACATATCTAATTGAAATGAAAATTGCAAACATTATATACACACCACTGACAGTTCAGCTCTAATTCAATTAATCACATTTTGCAGAAATGCAAATTGGTATTTAATTGGAGTTTTTGCTTAACAATTTATCATCCTGCTATTTGTTGTGTATTTATGTTGAAAGATAATATGACGATTTTTTTCACATGCATTCTTTCATTCACAGTGACTACCTATAAGTCCAAAGTCCATGGGAGTTCATTAAGCAAATGAGGGTTTCATGTTCGATAGAAAAAAAACTCATTTGCCCTCTTCCCACAACTTCACTTGCTAACAAACAAAAAAAAATAAGCAGCAGCAAGCGATGATTGAAGGTTTGTTGCTTTATTTATTTTGCTCTTAATATTAAAAAGTTTACGGAGTGTGAATCTCAAACAAAGTGGAGCCAATTCAGCCAATTCATCATTGATTTCAACACTCAAAGAGATGTTTGCCTTACCTCTTCTTAGTTAATGGGAATTTCCCGAGAAAAATACAAGTCTAAAAATAGAATAAGAACAGGAATGATTTGAATAAAAATTGCAGAAAAATTCGTAAATAAAAAACCAATCACTTTATTTTTTTGCTACTAAAATATTTTGTTTCATGTTAAAAACAGTTTGAAAGTAAAAAAATTTAATGCGACATATAATTTAAATTTCTCCATATCATAAAAATCAAATCTTGATGACCTAAATGGTGTTACTGACAGAAGTGAAAGATATGTAATACTCGCAAAGGATGCTCTTAACGAATTGAGCGTTTGTGTCATTAAGCAGTTAACAAAGCAAAACCAAATACAATTTTGTTCTCCGCTTTGTTATGTATTTTTTTTTTTTGTTTTATTTGCCATGCATTTTTTCCTTGTCTTGTCATTTCGCAACAGAACGAGCGCAATTTTAAAGTGACTTTGACTTTACATAATTTAGCAATTCATTCATTCATTCAATTTCAATTAACGTAATTCAAACTCAGATGTCATCGTGAATGGAAGTGATTTCTTCTTTTTGTCAAATAAAACCTCTATTCTTCTTCCCAGTCTTTCGGTTTGATGAACTTTTCCATTAATTGTGAATGACTCATTTACTGCACCATGGTTGTAACTTTATTAAGAACTGAAACACTTTTTATTAGCACTTTCTATATTAAATTGAAATAAATTGGCGACGATTAACCTGTATTGTGATTATTTAGATAGTAATACTTCCTGTAACGTGTTTCCTAACTTCCGTTTTTGCTATTTTTTGCTGCTTACCATCGAACGTGTGTGGAAATAGAACTTTTAGCAGTAGATTCATCAGGGCTGACGACAGCATTCTCTTTTTCTTTGATTTATTTCAATCAAGTGATCAGCATAAAAATTTTTTATACAATGTTAATATAATTGCTCTTGTCTTAGTTCATGATATGAATTTAAAATCAAATCTAAAGAAAAAATTTATTATTTTCAACAATCATGTTGAATTTTTTATATTAAGCCAGAACTTTCTTTTATTAAAACGAATTAATTTTTATACACTTCCAAAATTTATTTATGTACATGTGCATAAGATAAAAAATTGTTTTATTGCCCGCATGAATGATTTTAAATAAATTTATTTCATCCGTGTCACATGAAAAAAAGGTGTAAAATGAATAATTAACTTTTCAAACTACCAGCAAATGGAAGGTAAGAATGAAAAGTTAGTTGTAAGAAGAAAAATATGCTTATAAAAAATTCCATCAAAGATAATAAAATCTAAGAAGTTCTTAATGTATGCATTAATGAATGAGAAAATTTTTAGCGCATTTTTGCAAAAAAATGGCTGGCTGGCTGGCTGGCAGGTCTTGACGTGTAGGTAATGTTGACCTAAAGGTGGTCCACCACATGCATGTCCATCACATGCACCAAAAAAATTTTTTCACCAAAAAGTCTTAAAATGTCATGAAACATCGAGAAAACATGTCAAAAATTTTTTTTAAAAAAATGACATGTCGCTAAGAAAACAGGACTAAAAATATGTGAAATTTTGTTACCAAACACTGATCTGTTAGGCAAAAATGCGCTCTAATCGTCCGACCATCCGCGTCGAGATTGATATATTTTTTTCTTCATAAGAAGTTCTCTTATGTTGACAATTTAATTAAAACTAAAATATTTTTCTTTGCCTTATTTTCGCATACCAAAATTATCATCTTGATGGACAACAGTATGCAACTTATGAGCATTCTTAATTACTCGTTCAAAAGCGTTTTTGGTGTCTCACTGCCAAACAATAAAAATTTTCTTTTATTGCACAAGAAGCAATTAAACATTTTTTCGATGATAAGACATTGAACTGAGTTTGTGTATATATCATATCATCGCATCTGTTAGATTAATTGGTTGAGATAAAAAAATATGCTGGTTATTTTTTTCACATTTTTACTCTTTTTGCTTTCTTCGCGAAATTGAACTAAATTTTTACTTTTTGCTTTACAAATTTAACTTTTATTTTGGTAATCGAAGAAAAATTTTAATCATTTTATGTAAATTTTCAGGGGGATATTCACTGCGGCAAATACGTTTAAGAAATTTTGCCATTTTTTGCCAAATTTGCCATTTTCAACAATAACAAATGTGTTTTATAAAATGTTGCGGGAAATTCAAATTTATATTTTGTGCTTATTTAGTCTTGTAGTTGTTAAAAAATCATCTATTGTTCGTTTTTAAATATTTCTACTACTTTTAATTATAATATTAACAAAGAAAATAGACAAACGAGACTGAAAAGTGTCCGCTTTAAGTCGGATTACTTTAGCGCATTTTTGGTGCCTAAATCAGTGTATGTTGACAAATTACAGACTTATTAGATTCGTTTTAAAAATAGATTTACAGTTTAAGATAATTTGATCAAAATAATTTAAAATATAGGAAAAACCATGTTAATATAATTTTGATGCAACAAAGTACGGCAAGCGTTTTTAATTGAAATTCAATTTACCAGAGTCCGAAACCGTTTTACAAATAACTAAAAATTAACTAAAACTTATTCGATTATATATAAAAGCCTAATCGATTAAATTTTAGTTGGTTTTAGTTGAAATTTCAACTGAATAAGTTTTAATTGATTTTTAGTTATTTGCAACTAAAATATCAAACGGTTTCGGACTCTGCAATTTACAGAATCTTATAATAAATTCTGTTAACTTGAAAAAAAAACGGTTGAGTAAGATTCAAAATATTTGAAGTTCCAATATTTGCCGTTGGTGGCGCTGCAATTGTTTTCGCAGCCTACTTCGCTTTGTTTACATTTTTCAATTTGGAAATTTAAATTCGTAATTTCCTAATTAATGCAATCAGTAACAACATTCTAATAAAGATTGCCGCCAATAACTCGATAGCACAAATCAAACACAAAAAAAACGGAAGTCTCTAGCTATTATAGTTTTCGAGATCTCATCCCTCAGCCAGCCAGCGAAAGTGAAGATATAAGCGGCATTGTTGTTCCAAAAATGCGCTAAAAACTAAAATAGAAAAATTTCTTTTGTTTACATTACATGTCAGATAGAACATTTGTGACTTTTGCCAAAATTTGCCAATTGTCGATTTTTTTTCCATTTGCCGCAGTGAATATCCACCTGCAAATTCCGTTAAAAATTAAAAATATTTTTAAAAAATTTTAATTCCGTTATTTTTAAAAATTTCTAAAATACGTTTTGAAAATTAAAAGATTTTTAGCGCATTTTTGGAACAACAATGCCGCTTATATCTTCACTTTGGCTGGCTGGCTGGCTGAGGCGCGAGATCTCGAAAACTACAATAGCTAGAGACTTCCGGGTTGCTGTGTTTGATTTGTGCTATCGTTTTATTCCGGCGACGCTGTTTTATTCCTGTTACTAGTAACATAATTTGGGAAATTACGAATTTAAATTTCCAAATTGAAATTTGTAAACAAAAATTTTTTGTCGCGCAAACGATTGCAGCGCCACCAACGGCAAATCTTGGAACTTCAAATATTTTGAATCTTACTCAACCGTTATTTTTTCAAGTTAACAAAATTTATTGTAAGATTCTGGAAATTGCAGAGTCCGAAACCGTTTGATATTATGTTTGCAAATAACTAAAAATCAATTAAAACTTATTCAATTGAAATTTCAACTAAAACCAACTAAAATTTAATCGATTAGGCTTTTAGTTTTAATCGAATAAGGTTTAGTTGATTTTTAGTTAGGGTAAATGATCCTATCACGGGACAGAAAATTTTTTTTCTCAACTTTGTTCAAAGATTTCTCACTAATTACAGAGTATTTTTAAATGATTGTTTCATAGATTGATAGGATAAATTCTCGTATTATTTTATTAATAAACATTCGTATCAGAGAATTTGCCATTTTATCAGAATAAAATTTTCTTTGTAAAAAACCTATGCGCGGACAGCTAAAAACCTATTACGGGACAGTAATTTACCTATGGCGGGACACTTGTTTACATTTGAAGAAATTTTAATTCTGAGTTTATGTTTATAAAGCGTTAGTATTATGTTAATTTACAGATGAATATGATTATTATTGGTATAAAATGTTTTTTCTTTGGACGATCACGGCTCTTTTTGGTATTGGTTCGTCAGAAACCAAACCATCAATATCATTTTCTTCTTTTTTGATTTTCAATGAAATATTTCTTTAATAGGTTTTTTTTCTTCTCGTAATGCCTTTCGTTCATCTTTTTCTTGTTGAAATTTCTGTTTTTGCTTCTTCATCTTCCTTCAATTTAGTCAAAATTTCACGAGAATTTACAACACCGTAATTGAATTTTCTTCGTCGTCCTTTTTTGCTAAAACTTTTCGTGGTACTTGATTGAGATCAAAGCTAGTCTCGTCTAAATTAAATAAAGCATCAGACGACTGAGGACATCTTCGAAACCATTTTCGACCATGTATGAATAAAATTTAGAAAAAATCTATTGATGTCATCTTGAGTAACAGTAGCAGATGCTTTTCCAAGATTCTCAGGAGTACGAACAGAAACTGAAAAAGATATTAAATGTATATTATGCATCTAATTTTTTTTAAAAAACCCTGAAGGATGTCTTTTAAAAATCCATTTAGACATTAATTGAAGGGCCTTTAGGACCAAACTTAGGAGGGTCATTTTCATATTTATCATAGTCAGCTTGCAGCAATTTTTTAAATCTTCTTTGGTTCGAGGATCGCCTTTCTTTGCACAATCAATAAGCATTTAGCTAATTTTCTTCTACTTCACTAGATAAAATTGTTTGAATTCCTGATTTATTACTCAAAATTCTTTTCATATGTCGATAAATTGTGTTCCGTGGAACACCATTATTTTCTTTCTGAAATCTTATGCTCATATTTTTTTTTCTACATTCTCTACAGCTAATCTTAAATTCTCATCATTTATAATTAGGTTTTTTGCGTTTATTTTGATCCATAATTATGAATTTTAAGAAATTATTTTTTTTTCAATATTTTTTGTTTTATATTTTTCACGAATATTTTCAAATGTAAACAAAAGTGTCCCGTGATAGGTAAATTTGCTGTCCCGTGATAGGTTTAGAAAAAAAATTGGTAAAAGTCTCTGCGTGATTCAGAGGACTTTAGCGCATTTTTGGCGCCCAGATCAGTTATATTAAACAAGTTAAATAAAAGAATAGTTTACGATTTGAATTCATTTTATTAATTCATAGTATTTGAAATAAGTGATTTTATAATTCATGTACTCGAATGAATAATGGTTTTGTGATGAGATGAATATGATTCATAGATAAAAACTTCAATTATTATAGTCTTCAATTCGACCGAATACTACATCGATAACTGTTCGAGCATTTGTAGTCGATGTTGCGTGGTGAGAATAGCCTGTGTCAAAAAGATTGAAGCATAAACGACTCGAGTGGACTGCCCAATTTCAATTCGTGATTAAAATCACCAAGAATCAGAATATTTTCACAATTAAAACTAAAAGTTTTAATTTTCCTTACATTTCGATTTCAAATTGATAATAAAATAAATAATAAAAACCAATACAAGATAATACGAGTCAATATTTAGAATTAAGACATGCTTTTATTCAAATCTTTTGATATTTCGTTCATATTTTCGATTCGAGGACATAATATTGTTTTGTATAACGATAGTAAATTCAATTAGTTCCAATTTTCGCCGTTGTGGCGCTGCAATCGTTTTCGCGCCAAAAATTTGTTTACAAAATTTTCAATATGGAAATTTAATTTCGTTAATTCCAAATTACTGCATTCATTGATCGCTTTCTAACTAAGTCGCTCCGGAATAATTCGAAGCACAAATCGAATGCAAAAAACCGAAGTCTCTAGCTTATCTTTGTTTTACGAAGATCTCGAAGCGACCACTAAAAGCCGAAGCAGCCCGAACAAAGTGAAATTATAAGCTGCATTTTTATACAAAAATGCGCTTAAAAAGTGGAATTTCAAAGAAATGATAAAAGGATACAACTCAAGTGAGTGTTTGTCAAAATTCTTTGAGCTATGTTGCCTTAATTTAAAAGCGAATTTGTTAAGTGAAAAGTGAATAAATATTGAGAAATAATTATTTTTATAGTGGGAAATTTTGGTAATAGAGAATTTTATTATGTGAATAGTTAATTAATGGCTGATTCTTAAGCACGATGTAACCTGTAATAAATAGATACTAATAAAATCTATAAATCAGTTCATTAGTTTATTAATTGATTCAATATTTAGTGAGAAAATTGAAAAAGGAAAAAAGTGTCCCATTTTTTTTGTCCGTGAGTAGGATCTTTACCCTATTTTGTAAAACACGTTTCGGACTCTGGTAAATTGAATTTCAATAAAAAAAGCTCGCCGTACTTTTCATACATCAAAATTTTATAAACATGATTTTTAGCGCATTTTCATCAGATTTTAGAAAAAAAGCGCTATTGTCCCCACTTTTCTGTCCGTCTGTCCGTTCTGGTCCCGTTGTCGTGTCTCCGTTAACTATCTTTCAATAAAACGGTTTTTTCTCAAAACTTTTTTGCACCAATCTGTGGTGGTACTGACTATGAGACCGGGTGGTAAACGGAAGCTTTCCGCGAGATTCGTTCTCCATGCCGAGCTATGCGATGAATATGGTGGACGTCCACCACAATGACCAAAAAACTTTTTTCACAAAAAATCCCGTATAATATCATCAAACATTAAAAACATGTCAAAAATCATTTTGACATTTTATTCCAAGTCTATGCATGTGCCGCACAGGTTGCATCACATGGACTAAAAATTGAAATTTTTCCAAATATAGGCATATTTGTGACTCGTTGACGAGTCCATCACGATGGACTGGCAAAAAAAAATTTTTCATCCGAAAAATGCTTAAAATGTCATGAACGTGCGAGAAAACATGTCAGAGAGTAGTTTTTTAGGACATAATAGAACCCAAGATGTATGTTGTTAAATTGTACAGAGCTTCAAAAAGGCGCCGGAATAAATTTTTTTGAAACTTTCAATGAATTTTGAAACAAAACTATACTGTTGCGGGAAAATGCGCTTTTAACACGTCACTGACGTTAATAATTAACTGATTTTTCCTAT
>CM031380.1:2854380-3139304 GCA_018290095.1 Polypedilum vanderplanki
TTTACAGACTTCAAAAAGGCCGGAATAAATTTTTTTGAAACTTTCAATGAATTTTGAAACAAAACTAATCTGTTGCGGGAAAATGCGCTTTTAACACGTCACTGACGGTTAATATTACTGAATTTTTCCTATATTCTTAATTTATTTCGATCAAATTATTTTAAACTGTAAATCTATTTTGCAATCCTAAATCTAATAATTCTGTAATTTGTCAACATACACTGATTTAGGCACCAAAAATGCGCTAAAGTAATCCGACTTAAGGCGGACACTTTTCAGTCTCGTTTTTTTCTTATTCTTAAAAATTAATTTTAATTATATTTTCAAAAGTTTTTTTTCACACTTACTTTAAAACAATATTCTGACAAATTGTACAAAAAATTTAAAATGATTAATGCGAACCCTACGCTCTTTGTATTATTAATCATTTGTTTTATACAAGTATTTTTCCTTCCTTTTCTTTAATTTCAAATTATGTATCATACATGAGAATAAGTGAGAAGAAAATTTGCATGTGCAAGTAAAAATCACCTGGCGATTTGTGTTTAATACACACTTTGAACTCATTGCAGACAGTCTAATCGAATGAAAGAGAATAAATTTGTGGCTTATAAGTAGTCAAAATATACAAATTAAAAAAAACCTGTAATAAATATAAACTTTTATGAGCGATTGTTTTATATACTCTACAAGAAATTATAATTGTGAGCCAATTAAAAAAATTTCAGTACTAAAATGTTATTATTATTGTTTTAAATTTCACGAGCGAATAGATAGACCACCCGAATAGAATCCTTACGCTACACATCATTATTCATGTCGATACTTTTTCATAATGAAAAGGAATGGCTAATCACAGAGGTTAATAGCATATTAAGTGATTCCGGTCGAGAAAGAAACAAAATATTAGGTATAGTCTTACTCATTTCAATAAAAACCTCGTAAAAATCATTCGAGAGGAAGCGTGAGTGCGAGATACAAAGTGTTACGATTGCTAATGAGATTGTTACAAAAATTAAATGCGTTTTTAATTGAATTAAATATTTTTTAAAGTATTGTTAACGAAAGCGCCAAAGAACAAGCGTGGTGAAATTGAAGCTCATATAAACTTACCTAGATAGAATTGGCTTTTCAGAAAGAAATGGTAATTGAAAGATAGAATTACAAAAAAGGGCCGACCATTACCTCACATCACTTCAGTTATAATTTTAAATGTTAATAAATTTCATGGAATTGAAATCATCATAAGTGTGTGCATTTAGCTGAACTTCTGGCTATTTGTTTGAATAATAAACGATGTGAAACCATTATTATTTTTATAAAATTTAATTCATTTTTATATTTATTTGACCGTCATAATATCTAAACAAGATCAAAATCGAAGTATTTTTTTTTAGCATTTTTAGCGCATTTTTGGAAAAAATACGCTATTATATTCACTTTGGCTGAAAAATTTCCAAAAAACAGATCTCACCTGTATACAGATTTTATCTGTATACAGATTTTATCTGTATACAGATTTTCCTGTTACAGGACAGATTCTGTAAAAATCTGTAACAGAATCTGTAAAAATCTGTAACAGAATCTGTATACAGATTCTGTATTTTCCAACCCTGTCAATTTCAAATACATTTTATTTTGCTATGGTAAATTGATAGTACCTTCGGATTATTTTCAAGGATGAAACAATTTTTTAGAATTTCGTAATATTTTAAAAATTATTTTTCAAGATTTGCTTAAAAACATCAAAAACAATTTTTTATATTATACAATAATTAGATATTTTACTTGAAATCATTTAAATTGTTTTCCTGTTTTACAAAAAGAACACAATCTTAGAACATTCCAATCAAGATCATTCAATGACAACTTGTTGCACTTTAACAGCAATAAACATTTGTCAACATCAAAAGTAATAAAGGAAACAAATAATTTTCTCACTCGTAATTAAAAGTTATATCTGACATTTATGAGTCTGTCAACATGTTTATGTTCAATTTGACATTTCACATTTATCGCGTCACTATAACAATGACCATGCATAAAAATACTTTTTTCTTCCCATTTTATTTATCGATTGACAAATGAACAGGTTATTAGATGATTTTATTTTCTTTTTTATTTATGGGAGTTAGGAAAAGGTAAACATAAATAATCGTACGCACAAGCAAGAGAAACTAAAAAGAAGAGCGTCTACAACGAGTCTACAGAAAAGAACAAAAAAAAGTTGCGTATCCATGCGTATAAATCTTCTTATTCTTATGCCGCTCGCAGGTCGTTTTGTTTCGCATCAAAACATTTCCAAATGCGAGTAAGAGAGATAGAGAGAGTAAAAATATGCTCAATTTCATTTTGCTGTGAATCCCGCTCAAATCGTTGAACGTTGAATAGATTGGTTTTTAACTATATTTTTTGCTTTATCTGCTTTACGCACCTTTACGCAAAAGAACGCTCTTTTCTCATTCATCGAAATTCTAACGTTTAAATTGTTCTTCTTCTCTTAACTACGCAACAGTTTTATTATTATTTTTTTTTGCTTTCAAATAACTCTCTTTTTAAATGGTCGAAAAATAGTGTGTAAACGGCACATTCTTATGAATTTTTGATTGCCATAAACGGCTCTTTTCGGAGAATTTAAAATATAATAATTTATGTATTACATAAGCGTTGAATTTTTATTATATTTTATAGAGTTCCGTAAATTCGTTTGATTCTCTTTTTTTTTTGTTTTTCAACAATCGCTTGTGTCATTCGTTCGCACTCAATTCCGGTTACAAGTGCTTTCACTCGCTTGCTGTGTTCTCGTAACAATCATTGATTTACACAAGCAACTCCCTCATAAATAATCCATTCACTCTCTCTTGACACAACTTCTTCTACTTGTGTTCAACCATTCATACAATGTATGTCGTGTGTGCGTAGGCATTCTATGAAGGTGATCTAATCATCAATAAAAATAGAGTTTTAATGATCTCATTGAGTGTTTGTTACGCATTCTCTGCGACATCTGGTAAACTGAAAAAAAATATCTATCTAGCTGTCCTCATAACGATACAAGCTATAGCTAATTTATGTAAGACAAGAGACCACCACTAATAATAATATATGTATTTTATTCACGCATTTTTTACCTTCTAGTTTCTATTTGATAATTGAATAATTAAATTATTTATTACTTAGAATATTCGCAAAAGTTTCTCTTTTTAAAATTGAAAAGAAAATGCGTTCATAATATTTTTATAAAAAAACGGCCTGTCTTTTCAATTACTTCAATTTTCTTTCTATAATAAATTATAAGCAACCGCGACGCTCTGTCTTAAATTATATGTTCATTTTAATGCTTCTTGATTAAGCATAACATCTTTTTAGCACCAACAAATTCTGTTTATGAACATAAATAAATAATATGGAAAGAAAGACACATGCATAAGAATTGACTGAAAGTTGCTGATGAAAATTCATGAGATTTTTTGTTTCTATGTGCTTCTTAATAGAACTAGAGCATTCATCAGCGACTCAACGACCCAACTAACGAAAAGAGAACGCACATAAATTTTTTTCGATTCAATTCACCGGTGAAACAAAGGAGGAAGAAAAAAATTTCCATAAGATGCCCATAAAAATTAAGATAGCGATTACAAGATTAGATTATCGTTGCTACTCTTTGGTTATTTTTGCTTACTCTAAGTAACTATCTTAAACTTATTACGAGCCATGACGATAGCGATAGAAACTTGTTCAATTTTATTTTTCTAGTGTGATTTCAGTGAGCAAATTTACCGCCTCATCATTCAACATTACTATAGCATCTGTCATAAAAATTAAATTCAATTAAAATTAAAGAAAAATAAGCAATCAACAAATCCCCAAGTGAGAGCATATTGACATATAAGAGAAGGAATTAAGGAGTTAACTTTGTGACACTTTGTTATTCACACTAAAGACACTTCGTCTTCGTCTTTTTTGCTCTCTTGGGTTGTGGCAGTTTGATGGCTCACTTAAATCCACATTTATGCGATTTTTATGGCCATTATGTTGATGTGTAAAGTTTTTCTTTTTTGAGACAGCATTTAAAAAAAGAAAATGAGACAGACGCTATAATAATGACGCAGATGGCAATCCAATTAATCGTGTTGTTTGTCAAAACGATTTCTTTTCTTTTGAAATATGTGAGGAGTCACTCACATTCTTCTTTATTGCTGTTTAAGTTTAAAATTAAAATATTAGTTTGGCTAAGTAGTTTAATATGTTGCAAAATACCAGTGGGGAATTTACTATGAAAAATATTAATATTTCAGAAATAATTTTAAAATACTTTATGATATAAAGAATTTCTAAATTTATCTTATCTAGATTTTTACTTATAAAATTTTTTATAAAATCTGACTGGGAAGTCTGACAAAAGTTTATGCATATAATATAAATTGCATTTTATCAGAGAAGCATAAAATTAAAATTGAGAAGTAGACATGCGTATAAATACACTTGCCATATGAACATCTCAAAAGTATTTATGCAATACATTCATCATAAGAGAGCGAACATATTCAGAGTGTGTATATAATGAACGTAAAATTCTTTATCGCAAACACAACAACTCACTTTCTGATGCATGTTACTCTCTGCATTCTTGCACTGTTTCCCGTGTATTTTTTTTTAAACTCTACTACAATGTTGCAACGCATGCACTTCATTATTTATTTCCTTCTTTTTTCCTTTTATGGAATTATCATTAAAAGTTTTTATATATATATATATAATTGCAGCTATTGTTGAAATTCCAACAACATCAATAATATATACACGATGCATGATGTTGTACTGATAAATTCTTGCTCCTCATTTTATTGTTTATTATTGTTATTATCATTATGACGATGATTCAGATCGAGCGTAAGTTGTTTGTTTACTATTTTTCTTTTTAAACATTTTGTTTTTAAGATGATAATTGTTGTAAATTAAAGAATAAAACTGGAATGAAGCAGTGCACTATTCTTTCTACTTGAGAGGTATCGAAACAAGTGCTTAATTTATGATTTTGTTGTACAATTGCAACTAGATGTCGTGGAATTTTAATTTGTATTTTTTGAAACGGTAAAGATCTGCCGGAGAAGATTGGCGTTCTCTATAATAATAAGTACATACTTTCATCCGTTTATTATTATCATTTTATAAGTGGCCTCTCATTACTCGCCACTCGAATGCATAATTTCATGCTCATTGTAGCAATCAATCAATTTATATTATTGATTAAAATCATCTTTTCCTTCTCTTTATCTTCCTTGCTGTTACTACTACTGCAAGTTAACATAAGAGCTATGTTGCATTATACATCCACTATGACGACCTACATCAACAGCAACACGTGCCCTGAAATCTCATTGCACAAAGTAACAATAATAAGCATGTTGATAGAACGTGAAAGACTTTAATTTTGATGAGTAGTTGCACTGTTTCTCTCCTTCAATATATGTGTAGCTCTTGGAATTGCGTTTTAATAACTTGTTAATAAAACCAAAGATTGATGCGTAGTTTGATTGATTAATGATGATAGCAAATAAATTTTCTACTTAAAAATAGAGTCTAATTAGTGTTAATTTCATTGGTCATTAGTCATCAATAAAATAATTACTTGAGAGAAATTTAAGAAAATCAATAATTTGACAATTGAAAGTTTTTGTTATAATCTAATAATTACCTATCATTAGCGCTTTCTAATGTCATTACCAAGGTGTTAAAAGATCAACAATTGCACATTCTCAATAAATATAATAAGTCTTGCTAAATATTTCATCACCATGTTTCAAGTAATAATGACGTGATGATGGACAAAATTTTTTTAAAAATGTATGTTTATATTAAAACATTCCACACAATTATAATGGATTAAATTGAGAGATTAGAAATCACTTCTCACTGTGCATGTATTTGTGTTTGTTCAAAATTAATTTCTTTTATACAATTCTTACAACCTCTTTTATGGCCGATGCTTGATGCTTCTCTTTTCTAGCCAGCTTAAAATTTGTTTAATTGAAAATTTAATTTATCCATGAAATATTCACTGTTTCAAGTAATTATAAATTTTTTGATGTTAAATAATTAACAAAAGCTTAATGCGAAACAGTCGAAACAAAAAAACCAACATGTATATGCAACAATTAAGGCACTAAAAAATAATAAAAAAGATTTCTCCCATTGCTGTTTCTTTTCTCGTCTTTCGTTCATCATTCTCCTCAACTGACTTTATGAATATCTCAAAAAAGATTTGCGAAAACTCAAATTACTTAGTTGTATAGGTATTTGCAATTATTTGATTATTTGCGATCTTCTAGCAATTCTTCATTAATTAAGACTACATGTTACAATGTATTCAACATTTATTCATATAAGTATATATGGTAGTCAGTCAGCAAGCAACAGCAAGTGATATGTATGAATGAATGAAGTAAGCAACAACTCATTTTAATGGCATTGTGGCGCCTTAAAAAACATATCAAACCATAGCAGGTATCTAACTTAATGGACTCTCTTAATCCAATTTGTAAAAGAATGCTTTTATGATTTTTTATTTTTTTTTCTCTTTTTGCCATTCTTTGCAATTGTCATACTGTGTGTCTTCAATATATATCGTGAGAAACATGAAAATGGTTATATAGAAATAAAAAACACGTGTTTATGATCATCGACAATAAAATGACGGCAAGATTTCTTTGAAAGTCAAAATGACAGTACAAATTTTAAATAAGCATAGAAAATCTGTAAAAAAAATTCTATAAATCATACATCTGTTGCAGGCAATTTATCATATATACAAATTAAATATGAAATCAATATAATAATTTTTTTATCAAACGATGATCAATAGCTATTAAAGTAAGCAATAAAAAATGAATTTCACTCGCAAAAATTTTAATGTTTATTTAAGTTATTTTGTAACAATAAAATATTGATAAATTGTCGATTAAATAAATCGATGAAAAAAATCAATCATTAAAATAAATTAAATTTACTCTTTTGTGGTTAAATATTTTAGTAATAACTATAATTATGTGAAATGCAAGTTCATAGCGACAAAGTTTAAAAATAAAAAAAGAAATCACACGGAATCTAATTATCTAGAAATTTTCGAGTTTTTTAAACTTATTAGCATATGTTACAAACATATGAGCTCAAAAGAGAAAGAGAAAAAGTTAATTAAAATGAAAATCATAATTCCGCAAAATTTGAAGTAAAGAGTGAGTCGTTACTAAGCTTAACTCGATCATTAAAAACAATTAATTTTCGAGCCAGAGTAAAATACCGGTGCTCGCTTTTTTGCGATATTCGCGAAACGATAAAACTTATCTTCGAGATTTTTGGTGCTTAATTAATTAATAAATGTTAAATTTCAGTTTTTTTGGCAAACGCGGTAGCTCGTGGAAGGGCATTCATTGTTATGACCTAAACATGATTCGCGGTGGAATGAAAAATTGCATGAAAATTCTCAGAACAGAAGAAAGAACTTAAAAAATAAGCCGAGTCAAAACGCAACTATCACCATAAAATTAGCAATTTAATTCGTTAAATTAATGAATGAGACAGTCGCGACTCTTTAAATCATACAACGGCTACTATTTAGCACGCAATTTATAAGTTGTTACACGCACATTTGGGAACTTCCTGTAGATTCTATTTTATGGCTCCAAACAAAAAAATCATTCAACTTAACTTCAACCATCTTCCATGCGCTGTATGCGCGAAATTAGATTGGACGTTAGAAGCACATAGTTCAACGACTTATAGTTTTCGTCTTTTGTTGTGCCTTCTTTTTGTTCACATTTTTTTTGTTTCTTGCAATCAAATTTAATTAATTGCTACATAGTCAAGTCCACTTTTATGACTGTATACTAAAAAGATGATCATTTGCGGGATAAGTGTAATAGTTTATATTCATTCATAATCGCTTTGGTTGAGGAGCTCTTGTGAGTGATTCAAAGTTTTTGTACGTTGAATTTTGTTTAAAGCAGAGCCAATGTAGTGACAAGTAAGAAATGACTGATTGTGTCATTAGTCAAAGTGTGACTTTGGAGTTTTTTTTTGTCTATCTCAACTTACGCTCGATCGTTGATCATCATGTCGGATAACAAATATACATGTAGAGGCAGTATAGATTTACTCACATGTGGATGTGATTCATTCATAAAAGTGTCTAACTCAATGGTCATTAGCTCTGCTTATAATCGTGTTCAACTCGTGGCTGTTAAAGTTTCATTTAATTTTTCTTCTTTCTTTTCCGCTCTTTATTTCACGAGAATTAGAAAGTTTTGTATTTGAGTATGTAAATGCGATGAAGCAGTAAGTAAGTGCTTCAAAAAGGAACAACGACCAATTAGGAGTTTCATAAATTCTTCCTTTAACTGTTGTTCCATGTCTTGAACTATTTTGAAGGTCATTCAATAATAAACTGAAACGCACGTTAAGCAATACCTCCAAAATAGATTGTTGTTCGATTCAAGCAATAAGTGAGAATGTTAAGAGAGAAGAAACGAATTTCTGCCGTTTGTGCAAAATTCACGTAGGCAACAAACGACGACCAACCAATAGTAATTGGTTATTCTGAGCATAGTCCCTTGAATACATATCGTATGAATGGAATACCAAAAATATTTTTTTTCAGTTTGTAATTTGATTTTTCTTTTGATATATGTCATAGACTTTTACATAATTTTCATTTGTTAATTAAATTACTTGACAATTAGCATAAATGAATGAAGGTGAAGTTTTTATTACTTTTTATAACGAAATCATTACACAACTGATGGTTCTAAAAGAATTATTCATCATTGGCGATTACTATTAAACTTTAGGGCACATTAAGCTTACATGGTAACAAGAACTTAAAATAACAACGAGTATAAGACTTATTATCAATATATTTTTAACACACATCAAACATATGGACGTAATTTAAAGAAAATTTTACCCAACTGACTACCATCTTATTTTTGCATACGTTACTTTAAGCCGCGACTAATGTTCACTTTTATCAAATATAAAACGACGCACAAATAAATGGCACATAAATTTAATGACGAACTTTATTCATTTTTGCAAAAAAGAAACAATGTTTTTTTACCGCATATTTTATGATCGCATTATTAACATTTTTCGAGAGAATAAGACTTGTACAAGTTCTCTATTGTCACTAAGCAAACATATACGCTCACGCTAAATGATGAATTATAAATACGATATTATGAAGGTAATTAATCTATTTTGCTAATTAAATGTGTGCTAAAATGAAATGTGGCATAACGTTTGAGCCTGGTGCATTTAAATAAATACATATATTATTTCCTCTCCCGAAATTTAAATAAAATTTTTATACCAGATATATATATATATATAAATATCTGACAAAAAATAAGGTAAAAACAACTTGAGAAAAAAGAATTATTAAATATAGCAGATGGCATTTTATGATGTCATTATAATTATTAAACATCTTTTAATTTTAAAATTTTACTTAAGGAATCATCTCATTTGTAAATTTTCTGGAGATGCTTCTTTAATAACTAGGATCGCATGAAATGCTACAAGTGCGCAAGAAGATAAAATTGAATTCAATATATGTATTATTATTATTATGTATATACGACTCACTACAATAATTTCTCCATTCGCACCGAGTTTATTAATTAACAGGCCATCAAAAAGCCGAATATCGAGCGATATCGAGTATAAAATTTTTATATTGCATTATGTGCCGAAAATTTCAAAAATGATGCTACAATAGATATTATTTTACAATTGTATATGTGTATCATGCATTTCTGCGTCAGTCAACAAATTTTAAAGAATCTCTTTTTACATATTTCAAAGTTTAAATCAAGAAATAATTAATTTTGATAAAACTAAAGAAAAATCAAAAAAATAGAGAGCATAGGATAATTTTTTTATGTAAAGCTCATCGAACTCTTTCTTGCTTATTTCTCTCATCAAGCATCGTCGTCTATGAAGATGCAATGTGATGGAGAAGAGGAGAAAATCCCCCCGAAAAAAATGTGATGATCAAGCGCAATACAACCAGCACTCATACAAACTACTCATTGCTTGCACACACATCTCTATCTCTCAACATTCATGTACACAGCGTAAAATGTTTTTTCATTTCGAGAAATGAAGAAAGAATACAGGCGAGAGTAGAGAGCAGTCAAGCAAAAGCTGTTAGGTAAAAAGAACAAAAAAGACCCGAAATATTTTTCCTCATGAAATTTATAAAAGCAACTAAATTTTTTTATTTATTCTTTGAACGTCGATGGAGTTAGTCACTGCAAGTTTGTGCTTCCAGCAATACACTATAATATAAAGTAATTATTTGTAGTGAACAAAAAAAAGAGATATAAAGGAGTTTATTTGTAAAATTTAATGAGAGATAATATGTTTGTAAATTAACAAACAAAATATTAAATATACTGAAATATAAACTAAAAAGTGCTATGGAAAATTTTTTGTGAGAAGAACGATATGAAGTTTTGACTGATAAAGTTGAAAAGAAAGAAAAAAGAATTTATCGAAAAAATGGGAGTTTATGCAAGTGAGAAAAATGAACACTATTGAGAAATATGACAGAGACAATTAATCAACGAAGCAGGATGGATATTTCTATTCTATATATTGAACAGCAAGCAAGACAAAAAAGAACGCCCATGAACTCCAGAACAGAAGATTGTTAGCGTGTTTGATTGAATCTCTATGAGCCAGCAACTCGACAATTTGAAAAAAAAGACTTTATGTGAGTAGAAGAACAAACTATTCTTTCATTATTAATCATATTAATTTATACATCCACAAAGTCCTTTTTTGGCCAATGAATTGATTGCCTTTCCTCGTAATTTATTCATTTCTTTGAATTTGGAATTTTCACTCACACTGTAATGTTAATTAATTGATTAAACACTTTGACTAAAGAAACACTCATTATTAATGATTTTACAGCTTTGATGCTTTGTTTTAAATTCTTTTAAAAGAATTATTCAACTTTTTAATCTGATCGAAAATTCTTGGAATTTACAAAATTTTTTAAAAAGATCGATTTTAAAAAAATAAGAAACCGTTAAAAATCACAAAAATAAGTAATGAGATATTAAAAATATATAAGAATCTGATAGTTTGAAATTCATTCGAAATAAAGAGATAGAGAGAGAGAAAAAATTACTTATTTTTAGAATCATGATCTATCTACTGCTGTTACTGCTCATGTCATTCATTCGCGCAAACATTTTTTTTTCTCTCTCTATTTATATCTTGATTTTTTTCTTTGTTTTCTAGACATTTGTCTCTTCTAATACCACACGAGATCACTCGATATTCTTGCCTCATAGCTATTGTGTGAGCGATCATAAAATTGTCTAACATTTCCTCATGCACTAATGATTTGTAGCTATGGCCATTATACACTATTTATGTGTGTTCGGTATTTCGATAAGTTTAAACAAGGAGGAAAGTCGAGAGGAATTTTTATATAATTTTTTATCTCTTAATTCTGTATCATTTTTCACATTATCTTCATCTCTTATTCCTTCATTTTACGTCAGTACATACTAGTGACAATCAGAAGAAATCTGAACAGCGCACACAGGGATTAATTGTTGTAGAAAGAGAGAATAAATGATAAAAAACAATTTCTCTCCCACGCGATACATGATGTGACAATTAACAGCTTGTCGAAAAAAAGTACCACGGCAGTTAACAGGCGAGCAAGCGAATGAAAAAAAGACGCACATCCGTAAGTAAGTAAGAGAAATGCTTTCGACATCTGAATGGCATTCCGCAACCATACTCAATGTGTTCACTTATCGTTTG
This sequence comes from Polypedilum vanderplanki, assembly GCA_018290095.1. NCBI lineage: Eukaryota > Metazoa > Arthropoda > Insecta > Diptera > Chironomidae > Polypedilum > Polypedilum vanderplanki. The sequence goes on from CM031380.1 coordinate 2,866,225, forward strand.
CTCAATTCATTCATTACACATACGTATGTACACTTAACAGGGCAGAGAGTGAAAAAAAACTTTTTCTATATTGCTGTTGCTTTTGCTGCGATGAGAAAGATATCTGACATTTCGAAATTTGACCTCAATTAAATTTTTCGCACAATATTTCAACTATCGTCAAAAAAAATTACCATTTCATTTCTCCTTTTATCTTTTCTTTCTTTTCTTCTCATTTCGCAAGAAGAAAAATACAAAGCATCCGAGAAACGACCCGAAATGGAATGGAAGAAATTTGGTGAATGAAGGAATGTTAACGGTATGTTTTTTTTTTGCTTGCTTGCTTGCTTGTTGTTTGGCCACATTCAATGAATAATGTGATAAGAAAGAGCAAGAAATCAGAGAATCATGATTTGAGAGAAAGAAAGAAAGCAAAAAAAGAAAGAGTACATGTATGTATGTGTCTCATTGCGATTTAGACATGCTTAAATTGCATGTAAGAAGAAACTTTTTGCCTGAGAAACTCTTTTATTCTCACCATGGGAATGTAGAGACCAGCTAGATGTGAGATGACTGTGCGGAATGAAATTTAAAACTTTCAACCGTTAGGACGAAAATTTTTATCTTTTCTTACATTTTAACAATTTTTTCTAATAGACAAAATTACTTTAATAGATTTGATTTCATTTTACATTTCGGTAATTTTTAAGTGCAATTTCTTTTTATGCTTTAAAAATTTTCTTAAGAGTTATTACAATTTTCTTATTTACGTCTTTACTCATTTTAATATGCCTTTCGTTTAAATATCATATTGAGATCGCGACTAGAGATATAGAAGACTACATGCCGATCGTCAATTTAATTTCTTGAGAAAAGAGAGCTAGAAACCTGGAAACCCCAGAAATGCTTTTAAAAGCCTTTCAACCATGACATACTCTCTCATAGAGAGCTTGCTTACTTTAAAAAAAGTGAATTTTATTTTATTTTATGAAACTGCCGAGAAAGATGAGAGAGAAGTCATCATTAGATGCTCACGATTATTTGTCGTTTAAACATACACATTGCTCACTTCCTCTTTTCATTGCATTTTATTTGTTGAGCGCGTGTAATGCATTTTGTAACTGAAAACAAGCCACCTAGATTGAAACAAATGATAAGCAAGGGGAATTTTTCAACTCTTTTCTCAATTAAAAAATGTTGAAATAAAAATATCATATTACTAGCTACTGAATTGCATAATCAATAATTAAAAATCACATCACGATATTCAATACTTTTAACATTGAATAAATTTTTTAAAACAAGGTAAAGACACTTCTTCTATCTATGATAGAACATTTTCCTATTTTATCTGCTTTAAAATCTAAAAATTTTAAAAACACAAACTTATTAGTATCGATCATTTACAAAGGAAAAATTGATTCTTGCATTTATTATTTTCTAATTGATTTCTAATTAAATTATAATGCACAATACAAATTTAACCTAAGTATCTTTACATTGGTTTTTTTAAAACGAAAGAACGTTCAACAAATACAGAAAAAAAAGATAAAAGTCATAGAATTTAATTTTTATGTGTTATAAAAGTGCCATTAAAATCATTAGCACTATTGAGAAGGGGGTATATTAAAATAGAAACAACAATAGAACAATTTTTTTATATTTTAAAGTGGTTGTATTTTGAGGTCATAAATTATGGTCGGCGATTGGAAAACATAGCGTATCATGTGGGACAACAACCGAAGAGTCTTTTTTATGGCTGAGTTATTTTTTACCTCTCTTTGACACTCGCTAGTCGTTCTTCTTTTTTCGGGGTATTAGAAGGATCGGTGACTAGCGTATGATGCAACTGTTGCAAAATTAAACTTGTATAAATCATTTTTATGAGTATAGACCTTCAATCTAAAATGAGGTTGCTAACGCAATTACAAAAGTGCGAATTCTTTTTTTTTCTTTCTCGCTTTTTTGCTCGCTTGCATTTTGTTGTGACCCCAATTTATTGGGATAATTAGTGCAAGGTTTCAGAGCAAAGTAATTTTCTCATTCTATCGTAATGTGCGGGTTAAAAAGTCCAAAGAATTGCAATTTTTCCATAAAATTTATTGCCAAACAAGAGCGGCAATTAATAATTATTATACACTTATACAACATTTTTCCACACACTTCTTTCAATGTAATATGTCACCATGAAGTGTGCAATCTTGTTCTTTCCAACTAATGGCGATGTGCTGTTTTTTTGCTGTGAAATTTATGCTTACGTTGATAAGATTGTTATGCATTCGCAAGCGCGTGGATTTTTTTCGCTCATTCGTTCATTCGTCGTTGTTCTTTTTTCCAACAGTTATTTAGTTGTTCCTTTTCGTGTGGTTGTGGCTGAGTGACTGATGTCACATTAAACTTAAACTGGCGACACATGACTCGCTACAATAATGTCGTTAGAAAATTATTCATGTAAGAAATATAACTGAAGACAAATTACGAAGAAATTCAGCAATCGTTGGCAATTTTTCAGCTGAGAAGCGCAAATAACCGTTCACTTTTTTTGTATGGCAAAAAAAAATGCGATTTGCATAGAGCAAAAATAAATAGAAATGTTTTATGAAGGAATCTGATCATTTCACACGAAACAACAGCGACTGATTGGATTAATGATTAAATTAGGCAAATAAAAAAATACAACTTTCGTTTTTTACCAATTGAAAATTTATGATAATTTTACAACTCTGGAATTTATATACAGCTCGATTGAATGATCAATAGAAAAGAAAGATGGAATGTTTCGGTAGTAAAAAAAAGTTATTAAAAAGTCATAAAACCCAAGCATATAATGTGTACATTAGATGATAAGAAGCAAGCACCTGCGTATTCAATGATTGAAATTCAAACGAAATGTGCTTACGTGCTACCACGCTGCCCGAGAAGCTTCTTTTTACTCAAGACAGGAAATGAAATTTTATGATCGCATATAGAACTAACTCGACTTCTAAGCACTTGTCAGATGCCGCTGACGTTGATGACCTTAATTACAATCATTCACTATGGATAGAAAAAGAATGTATCGATAAGTCTTTTTTAAAACTCGTGATATTTAATTTAGTTGTTTACTGACGACATTAGATCTTCATTTAAGCTGATTTATTCATACGTATATGACATCATGAATGAAAAATTGAATTATTTCTGCGAAAAAAAATATTGTTATTACAAGCGATAAAAAGAAACATTTTTTTCATTCGTTCATTTAGTTTATTTTAACAAGAAAATATTTAGGTCATTGCTATGTACACACATATGCATACAAAAAGCTAAATATAAAAATGTTGTATACATATATGTATAATTCTGTTGCTGCATATTGCGTAAAGTAGGCAGTTACAGAAGTAAGTATTAATTTACATTTTTTGCAACTTCCTGATCATGTCGCATAGAGTGAAAGAAAAAAAGAGCATGGAATGCATGTGAGCGTCGAGAAAAATGCTTCACATCGACAGATCATTGCTATTTTGGGTGCGGATTAAAAGCAAGACATATATGAATGAGCTAAGCAGTAAAGCATTCCGGATATTTCAATGTGTATATATGGTCGCACTTCACACTCGACTTACGTATATTCATGTATGATTGTGAGAGTAAAACTGTTTTTAATGAATGAATTTTTTTTTCTTTTACTGATTTTATACGAATAACTTTTTATAAAGTTTATTTTTGCTTCGCTTTTTTCGTTATCTCTAAGGCCCATTGAATGGTTTTTTTCTTCTTCTTGGTGTAGGAGGGCGCCAAGTCAAATAATAGCAACAATAATGAAAAGTATAAACTAGAAATTGATGTGGGAAATTATTATTAGGTGGGATTCGTAGTAAATATATTATATGAAACCACGATGAAAATTCTTATCACAATTCTATAGAAACCAAACACAAAACAAGTTTGTTTACTCGTGAATTTCATTTTTTTATCATATTTATTTTTTTTTTTTTAAAAATAAACTTTCCAATGAAATTAATTTTCTAAAGAAATGTATAACAATCTGAGTCATTTTATAGATTTCTGTCACTAATTTCTAATTTCTAAGAAAGAAATTTTTCATTTATATATCACCATCATTTAACCAGAACATACAAAGGTTGTCAATTAAAAAGCAGTTACTCGCAAATGAAAATTGATTATGGTTCATTTCTATGGAAAATGTATAATAAAAAATCTATTTTATTATTGATCCACAGTGTCGACGGCCCAGTTTTTTGTGTGGCGTATGCGATTGAAAAAAGAAAAAAAACATCGAAGGCGATTCAAAATGATTTTAAAATAAATATCAAAGTCATGAGATCGGGTGCAAGTGTAATTATAAAATTACGGTTATTCAGACATTGTTGAGTGAGAGAATAAGCGAATTCATGTGTTTACTTGTTATTAAAACAAAACGGTGTTGTGTAAACTCAATGAAAAATTTTCTGACTTGACTCAAGGTTCTCGAGTGTCGCCATTCTAAGCCTTATTATTTCTTTTCGTCATCTCAATTCGTCAGCATACCGATTCCATTTGACTCATAAAATTGCAATTTATTAAAAAATTTTTTTTGAACATTCATTCGCTTCATGATTGAACTTTTACATTTTCTTATTTATTTTATGATTGTGAACGAAAACGATGAAATCATTCATTCATAAATCTACTTGAAATTACACGTAGTTTCTTATCGCATTCCTCTTTGCAGTGGTTGCGCTGTAAATAAATAAATATTAAAGTTTCTCACTTTAATCTAAATTGGAGTAAAACTTGTCATTCGGCGTTCTCATTTTTTTCTCTTTCTTTCTTTCATTCTGTACGTACATCATCAAATTTATGAATCGCGTGTGCGATGTAGACTCACATATATATGTAAAAAGATGAAGAAAATAGTTTTTAAAAAGAGTCGCATATGTATATATATACATTTTTTGTACTGATTAATATTTCCTGTCACAGCACTTGTATTAAAATTTTTGCTGCGTTCTTTTCTCTTGTCGAATAGCTAGTTTCAATATGTGTTTGAGTTTGTAAAATAAACTTTTTTTACTCTCTGTAAAATTATCATCATGACAATAGCAAGTAGTAGTATAACTTAGGTACAATTTTATGTTTTCATTATTACATGTAAAAATTGATTTTTTCTAGATCAATTTTCTTGATCACTCCAGCGAAGTAAGTAAAGGAAAAAGAGTGAGTAAAAGAAAAACCAACAGTGCTTCAATATTGGTCTCGATTCATTAAAAGAAATAAACGACTGTAATTTAATCTATAGCTAGTAACCGTACTCTGATGGAACCTTCTTTCTCTCTCTCTCTCTCTTTGTCTGTCATGGTCCGAGTGTTGTCTTTAAACTTCTTCGCATTTCCCGTTAATCATTTTATCTTTCTATTTCATTCTTACTTCCAAGCAACCTAGCAGAAAAAGAGAGGGTTTCAAATTATCACGTCATTTTTCAGTTGTGACTAATGCCTCACTCAAATTTCTGACTCATTAAAAATCGATTTTTGATGGTTTCATTAAGTTCTTCATCGTCATCTTCTACCTACATTGAAAGAAAATATATATATATATATATATCAATACTCCTATCCTATACTCTCTCAAACACCTTCTTTGTAGAATGTCAAAAAAGTAGATAAACAAAATTATTAAAATTGTTTAACTCTCACTCTATTTATACGAAAACATTCTCTTTTTATTTCAATTATCGTGACTTTTAAATTTAACAAGGTAAAGATACTTCTTTTATTTATTATCTTAATCAAATTTATTAAATATTGAAACAATTAATTATTATAAAATGTCTTCGTATATCAATTTATACTTATTTGAAAGTGCATTTATTTTATTTCATTATATTGTACACCAAAAAATGTATTACTTTTTGCAGTTGTTTTCTTTTCATTTTTGCTTCTATAGAACAAAGTCAATGAAAAACAAAGAAAATTTTCAAAACATTTTGAAATAAATTTAATTGTGCTAATTAGTTGCTTCCAGATATAACAAGAATTAACTGGAATGAGTGTCAAAATCAATGTTTTTGCCATACAGTTGGCGATTATGTTTCACTTTTTTATATGCATTATTCTTCATTCGCAAAAACATATACAATTACTTTGAAATCATAAAAGTGCATGGCGTCAATAAACTTTTGTCTGTGCCCATAACCTACCCCATATGCATGCATATAAAAATTTCTCATCAATATAAAAAAACGCCTTTGTATGAGGCCTTCTTCATTGTGCACTCACTCGACTGTTTCTTTCTCACTTGTTTTTTACGCCATAAATTTCATGTCCTGTTTTAGGTTGCTTACTTATATGCGCATTTAGAGAAAATGATCCACGATGATGTGCATTTTTTAATGTGCACTCATTCTTATTCTTGCCCGGGTATCATTCATTAAATGCATTTTCTGTACTTCTTAACAGTGTGTGCAGTCATCGACAGAATGAGCATATATGTGTGCATTTTCATGTTATTTTATGCGTTTGCATTATCGTCATGAAAAAAAATATGATGCATGGCGTCGTCGTATTCTCCGTTTTGTTTGGTGGTTGTCTCTCTGCTCTATCTATTTCATGCCTTTCATGTGCACAATGCACAAAACACGGAAATTTATATACTTGATATAATTTTTATTTATATATAAATGTCTAAAAGTACATTAAACCGCAAAATTGAAATGCGACGCAGAAAATCAAGTGCGATTAAGAGATGAACATTTTCTGTATTTCTAAATAAGAAGACAAGCATTTGATGCAATTTAAGCATGTCTGGTCGGTTGTTTGCTCGTTCGATTGGAAGATAGGGTTAAAGGGAGGCAGTAGCAATAAAAGTTCAAGAACCTTTTGACTCCCTTCGTAAAATATACATATATATATCCTGATAGTTATCTATAGAATATTTTTAAATAAATTTCTGAATGTTATTTTTTTGCACACGCGGTTACTAGCAAATTAGATGTAATGACGACGAATTCAACCCCAAATAAAGTAGTAAAGAAAGTCAGACATATTTTAATAGAATAGTCTATAGTAGAAGGCAGCAGCTTTCCATAGGATATAGCCATGATATCCATGCAAAAAAAAGAACCGGGCGTCTTCCAACAGTGAAGCGCTTTTTCATTCAAAGTTCGTTGGCCTTTTCTCTTTCTCTCAATCGCTGGCGTACTACAATTGCAAGAAATATATTTTCCAACACATTTACAATAGCAGTACTCGGTACTAGCTACACACATGTTATGTGCAAAAAAATTTTTTTTGCGCTGCTATTGAACACAGAGCGAACAAGTAAAAAAAGAGAGAGAGGGTCCAATGATTGAATGGAAACGAGCGAGACAAGAAATTGTAGAAGGATAAAGAGCGCAATGTTGATTTCCTTGTCTCGCTTTTACACACCATATAAATTTTCTGTGTATGTATATATGTGAGAAGAGGGAGCTCTACAATATGCCACAAATTTTCCTCCCCGCTCATTCCTCTTTTTCTTTTCTCTCTTGTATACCATCACAAAAAGTAGCTTTAAATGTATATGTGAAATAGAGTGAGTGAAAAAATTATTTAACTTTATTTGTGTTAGGTGTCTGGTCATGTCTCTACAAGCGATTATTTCTCTGTAAGTGTGTTTGAGCTCTAGCCCGAGTGTTGCAAGTGTCGTTGAACGATAGATATATGAAGAGAGAGTATGAGAGCTCCATGTGTCTGTGTTCATAGATATATATGAAATAGAAAATCATGATAGAAAATTCGCGATTTTGCAGATCTTCTTCCTTTTTAACCAATACTTTAATTACAATGATCATTATTATTTCCAAATATCTAATCTAACCCGTTTTATTTAAAATTAAAATTTTTAACGAAGTTTTAACGAAAACTTTTTAATGTAAACAAATAAAAAAATTTATAAAAAAAATAATTTTCTATTTATAAAGATTTTGTGCTAGAATTAAAATTCATAGACAAATATAAAAAGTCTAGACCTAAAATAAAGTATAAATCTTTAAATATTTACCGAGAAAAGTCTTTTTAGGTAAATATTTTGAATTGATTAAAACAGATTGTTTCTTGTTTTGAGGACTAAATAGCTAAAAATTCCGAATATCTGATAAATACAAAACGGATGACGATGACGTCTTTCAGAAATGGCTACGCTTGCGTCAAATAAATATATATATATATATATATTTTTTTTGTGGGAGATGGGTTGCGAATAATAATGAAATTGAGTGAGAGAACGACCTAAGCATTCCATTGTCGTTGTCGGCGAGCAATGATGATGATGCTGATGCTGCTATAAGGGAGTTTCAAACTGAATCAGTCTTACGACAACAGCTGTGGAAGTTAAAAGTGATTTTTGTGATTGGAAAAATCGCTGTGAACAAAGAAATTTATGACTCATAGTGAATGTTTGTGAATTTTTTTATTTAACATCCATGAGTTTATGACTCAAAAAAAAATATATATATAACTGCTCCTTCTCGCCCTCTCCATGAAAAGAGCGAGATACGTAAAAATAATGATGATGCATTCCATTCGAGTCATAAGGCAATAAGGCAATCTGATTCATACAAAAAAGCCGAAGTTGTCGTTAGTTTTCGCGATCGTTCGCATACTTGCGCAGCAAAAAATACATACAAACGCGCGCGTGAGTGTTGCTGTCTGTGTGAGTATTCTGCAATTCTTTTTCCTTTTTCACTATATTCATCATCGTCATATACATAATATTCAAAGGAGAAAAATAATAAAGAATGTGAACAAGTGTGCGAGAGAAAAAAGCAGACACAAAAAAAGAGAGAGACGGAAAAACCCGAAGTTTTTTGTGTGTAGCAACGACTGTCTGAATTACAGCTCAATAGCTCAATATAATTTCAGTTGTCGGTTAAGTCGGTTGCAAATTTGAAGCGGTCCCGTGAAGAATTTTTTTATATTTCTTTTTATTTCAACAAAAAAACAACACAGAAAAATATTCATTCCAAGTTTCAACTGTGAGAAGTGAAGACATGAAGAGTAGTAATAAAGAAGGAAAAAAAGACTTTGGACTTTAACAAAAAAAAATTATTGAAAGCAAAAAAAAATTTCCATTGCTAATTTTCAAATAATTCATTGCTCTCTCGAAAAGAAGAAAAGAAACTTTTTTTTTTGAAAAGACTGAAGTGATATTCGTCTAGTCTCCAACATATATTTTCTCTCGTACAATTCTGGGTGTCATTTGATTGCTTTCAAGACAGAGACAAAAGAAAAGTTGAACAAAAATTTTTCTGTTTCTCGTTCGTCTCTAATATAATGTGACAGTGTTAATTGATCTTAAATGATATATAATTTCGGTTATCTTTTCGAATGTTCTTTTTTTAAAATATACAATATATAATTTTTTGTTCGTCGAAGAAAAATGTCTTATTTTCGTTTGTGATTTATTTTTAGTAGTGTTCTTCCTACAATCTTTTTTTAAATATATAAAAATATTTTAAGACAATTGAAAAAACTCACAACTTGTGAAAGGAATTTGTCAAAGAAAATTAATGGTGAAGATGAAAAAATTGCAACTTAATGACCATATGGTGGAACGAATAAGGTGAATATTGAAAATTTCTAGAAGAAAAAAATTAATTTTCGATGAATCATTCAATTGATACTTGTTGCGAAATTATGATGAAACTTTATGCATGACGTGGTCTATCATTCATGATTTCAAGCTCAAAACTTTATAAAGTCTCTCTCTCTCACACAATATTGCTCGATGCATGCAAGAAAAAGTGAAATTTATCTTCATATATATATAATTACTAAACCAACCAACTTTCAATGCAATACGAGAAGCGATAGAGAAAATGAGAAGAAAAAAAAATAACAAAAATAGAAACTTCAGTAACAGACTAGATCACATTAAAATGCGCAAAGTGCCAGACATAAAGAATGCGATTACAAATTTATATGCAAATAATTCACATCTCGCTAAATCGTCGAGGCCAAAAAGTGAGTGAATGCGAGACCTCTAGACGAAATGACATAGAAAATTAATTTTAAATTCAAGTCCTCTCTCATTCACTCGTTCAAGCTCATAATTTATTTATCACATATTCATTATATAAACCCAAGACTATCAATTTGCGGTGAATGGATATGAAAAAAATTCCAAGTATTTCAAATTGCTTATCTCATACGTCAGTGGATAAATGTGAATGTCTTATCGAAATGAATATGAATTTCTGTGTGTGTATGTATTTGAGTATACATATATACTGATAAATCAAACATCCAAAAAGATTTTATAATTTTTATTTTCATAGAATTAATGGGCGTATCGATATTCGGGAAGGATTAAAAAGTTGAGTGAATTACATCATGTGGTAATTTTTAGTTAGAATTTCGTCATTTTTTAAGCACTTGAATATCAGATATCACAAAAGGGACAATAAATTGCGTATTTTTGTTGAAATTTATAGAGCTTATTAAATATCGATAGCGTCCTCTTAAAAGAATAATTTTTTCATTCCTTGTGTCATGTATTTATGTTTGGTACGTGTAAATTCGATCATTTCATGGATTAACATACGTTGTATATGGCTCAATGTGTATATTTCGATTGTTTCCGCAGAAGTGTCTCGCTTCAGCGTCATGAGTCAGGAAGGAGAGAAAATAAAAAAAATTTTGTATTTTGCGTTTACAACATACAAATAATGACGGCTAATTAAGGCGAAAATTGATACGGGACGAGATATATAAAAAAAGAGAAACATCTAATTTTTTAGTTTTGTTGCATGACAATTTCCAAATAATATAAAGCAATTCTATATTTACGAGATAGAAGAAGAATAGGGAAAAAGTGTACATAGAAAAAGCCGAGCAATGACCCTGAGACTTTCGTATCATTATTATTGGAATTACAAACGTTTATTGCTTTATTATCTTATAGAAACAAGCACATCATGATTTTTATTTCATATATGCCAATACCCTTATCCCTTTCCCTCTTCTACTACTAAATGAATACACTCGAAAAAGAGAGATTAGATTTAATAGAAAAAGTGTGAGCTCTATAATAAATCAATTTAGTGACATTGCAAAAAATAGAGAAACAAAAAAAAATGTGAAATTTATTTAACCCAATAATGAATTCTTCTCTTTCTACAGATAAAAATGCACAAATTAGGGTATAATCAACAGATCCAGGAAGAAGTTTTTTCAAAATGATTATTGCTGTGTCATGGGAAAATGACTTGATGACCTCTTCAAACAATATTGAGTGATGATTCTTTCCTTTGCAGTCACATATTTTTTAACTGATTCGTCATTGTGAGACTCTTAAAAAAATGTAGAACTAGAAGTCATTGGACTCCTATCCCGCAAATGAATGTGCGTGTGCGACGATGAAGGTATGAAAGGAATTAAGAAGAAGAAGAAGTTACACACAGCAGGTAAATTGGTAAATTATATGTTTCGATTTCTTTAAATTTACTTACAATGTGAGCCAGCAAGAGAGAAAAATGTAATAATTATTTATGCCCTTCATCTCTTTATTCAATTTGCCGCACGTAATGAATGAAAAAAAAGTTACTTAAAAGTTAAGGCTTCTGGGGAGAAAATCTATTATTGCCAATTTACAGTAAAAATCTTAATCTATTTTCGTTGTTTGAGAGCCCTACATTTGGACATTTAAACTCACGGAGATCATATAATTTTTAATTTAAACTTCACATGAACAATGCTTACACTTTGATAATTCATGATTTTCACTCTCAATCATCTTACTTTTTTGTTCACATGTGAATATAATCCCAATAATTTTAACGCAACGATTGTCACCATGGAAAATTACTTAAAATTATACTCAAACTATATTCCAATTATCGTATTGAGAATACAGGTATTAGATATTTTTGTTTGTTTTGTTTGTTCATATATATAAGAATGAATGCGTTCATTCGCTCGACTCTGTTGAATTTACTACGTCTCGAAATTTCTAGGAACTTTTACGTTTTTGCTTTTTTTGGCAATAGTGAAAAGCACAAAGTTCATGTTTGTGCAACTTTTTTAAAATTGTATCAGCATCATATGATCAAATAATAATTTTATTACTGCGTCACTCATTGGAGTTTGTTTATTTACGAGTTGTTGTTATAATTTACTTACTCACTCTTAAAAGCAGCCAATAAATTTTATTTGTTACTAACCTCTTTTCACATGCTACCTTGTTCTCTTTGTTTTATTCCCGAAACAGCTGATAAAACATAGAAACACAAAAAAGCCCAATTGTAATTATTCGTGTCTCTGCGCGCACTTCGTACTCGTGATGATAAAATATAAAGAATCGTCATTGAAACTGGTAAATATTTGATCTTAAACTACTGTGTTTTCTTATTTCTTATGATGATAACGTAAATACAGTATTTTCTGTGTTTTAATTTAAAAAAGATTTTCATGAAAAAATATGAACAAGAAGAATTTTTTGAACTTTATACAACTTTAATAATCAATGAGGATAAAAAGGTCAAATTCTGAGTAATCAACGATGAGACGTCTGTTTTTCTTTTGACTCATTCAACGACGTATATAAAGAGGCTTTTCTTTTATATGGAGGGTTCAAAAGTTCAAGGCTATCGGCTACCACCTACTAAATCCACCCACAACCAATACAGACAAATTCTCTCTTTCTGTTTGTCACACCGATTTTTCTTTTTTCCAATATATATCTCTATCTCTCTTTATATTTTGTCTTTCTTCTTCATCCACACTTATACATACACATGATACACAAACTTTTTTTCTCCACACTCAAATACAACTAGGATAAAAGAATAAGAGAGTAATGCGTCGCAATGTTTTCTTTAACTTTCTCAATCTAGTAATTTCCACATAAATAATGCTCTTTTTCATTAGAAATTCACGAGAGACAAGCTGAAAAAATCGATTGAGAGGAAATTTGACCTGTCCTTTAACCTAAAATTAAAAATATAAACACAAATTCTTTGTTTACAAGACATCACTAAAATATATATATTTACGCCTACATTAATAAATGATCGATGATGATAAGTCGTAAAAAAACCGCATCATTTTGCAAATGAATGAGAAGATTTTCTTTCCATTCTATTTTTGAATTTTTCACACTATACAAGACAGGGAAAAGCTGTTGAAAAAAAGGGAAACATTGAAGGCCAAGCGAAAAAGCATTCCCGAAAGTTCAATGACACTCCATGTAATGTATTTATTTTATTCTGCTTTACTCATCCTCTAACGTGTTTTTTTGAAAGCATTTTTCTTTCTGTGCGTGCTCACTCTCTCGCCACATGTAACTAGACTTTTTCGATGGAAAAGTTTGCCGACGCGCATGATGATGACTCAACAACAATACGCATATTTGCGTGCGTAATTTCTCTAGTAAGAAAAAGAAGAAATTAAAGAAATTTGAGAGATACATACATTACACGTTGTAATTGAGCACAATAGTAAGGATAAATCGAAGAATAATTTTTTGACTGTTGTCGTTTTTTCTCGATTATGATTATGACCATGATTTTATTGTGTTGACAAATAGCAACCAAAAAACATTTTACTTTTATTATAAATAATTTAACGATTCTAGAATATTTTAAGCTTTCAATATTTTATTTTGGATAAAAATGAAAGAAAGAATTTTTTAAGTTCACCGTTAATATACATTTTTTGCGATAAAGAAATTACACGCTGCAAGACGATAAGAAATAAACATGAAAAATAAGTGAAGTAAAGAATAATGAAAAGATGAGAATCGATAACAAACACATGAAATTCCAAACATTCCATTTCTGAATTTGTACTTTGATACTATGAAGCCACAATATATATATGTGTAAACACAAATACTTAATACATCTTTACGTTTTCCGAATAAGAGAGAGATAGAGAAATAAAATAAAATACAAATTTTGAAACATACTTGTGCAAATGACATTATTGACGTGTGTATATGCACACAGATGATACCAAAAAAACAGGAAATAAAGAATTTGCAAGTGATGACATTTTTCTTTTAAATTTTCATTCAGTTATGACCTTTACACATTTATTATACTTATCACACTTACATGAAATGACTGAAAGAGAGAATCACGTCATTTTCAAGTGATTATCACATGACGTGATTGACATACTATTTCTAACGATCATGAGAATCACAATATTTATAAGACAGACAAAAAATAATGCAAACAACCACACAAAGACATTTTTTATATTTGAAGGTGAATTGACTTAAAGAGTTAAAAAATGTCCATGATCTCATAACCAATTTCAACAGAACCAGTCGACAAGCTTCTATTTTTGGCTATTTTTTGCAAATGTGTAAGATACAGCAATGGAAAGAATATTTTATGGCTAATGACCCCAAATATCATCAGCAGAAGCAATCACAACCAAATTAACAAATCTTTACTTCTGATCAAGTGTGAAAAAGGATATTTAGATTCATTGCATGTGGTTAAAGCTTTCACACATTCCCATGAAATTCGCTACGTGGCAATTTCCGAGAAAAGGCTATTACAAGCTTCATGGTTATTTACATTCTTTATTACGTTATGTTTCTGGTAAATCCTCTTTTTTATTGTCGCACACTCACATGAACATACATGAGAGCAACAGAAAAAAGAAATGAGTTCATTGCAGTACATTCAAGGAAAATTATTTTATGGGGACAGTGTGGAATGTAAACAAATTACAAAACTTGTTTTTTTTCTTTACTGCTGCTAGAATCCATACACAATATTTCCGAAAATGGTCACCAAGCAAGCTTGTAAGTATAATTCAATGAAGAAACTTTCATTCATAAAAGCAACTGAATTAATATGAGAACTTCCACGCCTTTTCTGTTGAGAATTATTATCATTAAACCCCTTGGTTAAATGAAACCATGACTCATACTGAGTCTTCATAATTCCGTCCAATTCACATCATAAAAGTTATTTTATAACTTAATTAAATTAACATTTAGCAACAACTCAATGAATGTGAGTCGCGGATTTTTTTGTGAATGGAGAAAAATCACTAGTCCATGCAAGTAGCGAGATCCACACGTCATTTAAAGTGATTTAATTCATAATTTTTTTTTTTCAAGAGAGTGAGTTTTTTTTTATTAAACGTGACAATGAACAGCTTTAGGCTAATATTATCAAATTTTAAATTTTCCTAGTCCATGTCTGCTTATCTCGTGAGGCCTGTAAATATCTAAAAGAAGTCGCGCGTGTAAATTATATAACCTTTACTTCAATATAACGAGTAAATTATGTCTCTGATTTTTTTTTCTTCTCTCTAATGTCAATAGTAATAAATCGCAAGAATACTTTAAATGCAAATATTTACTGACGAAATTCTGGGATTTCATTAGAATTTTACATTGCGGTTGATATGTTTTTAACCGCGAGTTCCGGGAATCAATTAAAATTGAAAAATATTCTGTGAATTTTGTATACATGTAAATTAAAACTCTCTCTTCTTTTGAATTTGTGTAGGCAAATATTGCTGACAAATTTTAGTTTCTAAGATATACACATACACGAAAATCAAATTCATTTTGATAGAATAAAATCGATAAAAAAAATATAGACTGAAAAAACGATGACCCATCTATCTATTTATTTTCCATTCAAAAAGACTGTAAATCTTAAGAAGAGAGGAATTTTTGTTGATTGCAAAAGCAAAAAAAATGAACGAGACAAAAAGCAAAAGACTGCGAAGACAAATGTCTGTTGAACCCAAGTCGTGGCGTTCAAGGACGCAATAAAAAAAAAATATACATACGTCTACTTTATTAAAGATACAACTGCCTTTAGGGATTTCTATTCTTCTTCATCATATTCATATTTTTTTGTATGTATAGCGGTAGTAGCAGGACGAGTATTTCAATAGAAAAAGAAGGCCAACAATAGATGATCCGTCTGGAATAGTGTGAAAGAGGAAGGGATGAGAGATTAGGGCAAATACCAGAAATTTCATAATCTAAAAAATTTTACTAACTTTTTTTTTAGTTCTAAGTTAAATCACATGATCATCGAGTGATGCTTGCAAACATTTTAAAATAATGTGATAAGAGGATTCGACGAAAAAGAGAATATCTTTTAAAAACTGGCCATCAAAAGAACTCACACAATAAAAGTAATTTTTATATATGTATTTTCTTCGAATAGAGAAAAAGAAGCTAAATGACGTCAAGCATATTGTCAATCGACATTTAAGATTTCATGAATGAAAACTTAATTTATTTATTCACATTTCTCTCTATCTTTTATTTTTCTCATTTAGGTTAATCGGTTCGAAAGTGCAATTCGATAAATTATCATCTAGTTTTGACTTCACGCGCTAAACAGGTCACCAGGACTTTGTTATCATTCATTTTTTAAATTATTTATTATTTAATAATTGAAATAAAGTCAGGTACTGAGTAGCGCGCGAAGTTGGAATGGAAATTTTATCATAACAACAATGACAAAAGCATCAATAAAGTGTATGAGATCACTGAACAGGATCAGTCAACAGCCAAAGAGTGTGTTTTGTGTGTTCTTTAGAAATTAACGATGACGATAAGAAGTAGTGAAATTTTGGGAGAGAAAAAATACGTTTGTCACATGTCTATTGTACTTCATCAGGTGCTCTGGTTGATTAAATATACCCGGCACATGTTGGAGTACACTGCATTTGTCGGCAACAGTCATCAATAAATTTTAATCCATAAATTGCTAACTATATTATGATGAGTGATAATTACTAGGCAAGAATGTGGAATCTGAATGAGTTTAAGATAAGAAGTCATGTGCATTGGTAATCTTTTTCCCTCTATCTAAAATACTCACTTTTCTTTTATATACAGCTCCAATTACTAGATTATTCGTCGCTGAAGTGCTGATTAATGGCATCAGAAACTAAGTGGTCTATGATAAGTTGTATAATGACGTTATATTACGTGCTATCTACGAGATTTTCGTGTTTTATTGTTTTTCTTCACATATAAATTCCTTGGATTTTAAAATTGTTTTACAAGAAATAAAAATAGTTTAAAAATAAATTTAAGAAAAAATGTATTTTCTTTCATTTTTCCTCTTTTCTTTCAGTGATAAAAGTTTTTTTCTTTTTTGGTTCTCATATCATTCTCATGTGAATCTTTACGTCATCTCCCACACGTTTGCTCTTTGATAAACAAATTTGACATTTCTTTCTTCACTTCTTTATCGGTCAATGTTACAAATGTCTCTTTTATCACATGAACATTTTTCGTTTCTCAAATTTCAATGAATTTCATCAGAAAATGTTATTTTATTTAAAGCAAGTATACATTTTATTTCAGTTATGACTCATAATATCATATATTAGAAAAAAATAGATATGATGCAGCAGTTTATTTAATTGCTCAGATTTTTAAATTTTTCAACGAATGGAAATTTTTTAAAATTATGATCCATTAAAAAAATACTGAACATGAAGACATTATGAACATTATTGACCTTGTATTGTTTTATTTACAACTAACTAGTCCTTTGTTAAAATTGAATAAATTTCTAAAAATCGCAGTACAATACTCTTGCCTAAAAATGTGTAGTGTTGCTTAAGAGCTTTCCAAAAGAGGTCTAAAATTCTTAAATATCATTAAACACCAAAAAGTTTTCTCGAAACTACAAATTATTTAACAAATATTTGATCTACAATAAATTTTTACTATCGAAAACAAATTAATTATAGCTGATAATGGAAGCTGAAAGTACGAAAAGATTTTGGTATGCAATGACGCTACTGATTCTTCTACTCATAACAATTTGTATACTAAAAGTTTCAGAATGCAGGTAAAAAATTTTTTTCATGACTACAAAAAGTAGTTTTCTGAAGATCTATAAAAAGATTTTTTTGATGTAATCAATATCTCACGTTCTTCTTTCAGTCGACAAAACCTTGAGAGGAAATTTTTTGCAGAGCAAAGACAATTGGCACTTAACACTCTTCGTAAAGATTATGTATTCGATATTCTCATTTTCACTCAGCACTGGCCGTATACTGTATGTGCACAATGGGAAGAAAGGCATAAGGGCAATGAATGCAATTTACCAAAAATAAAAAATAGTTGGGCTATTCATGGTGTTTGGCCAACAAAATATCACACAATCGGGCCTCTTTTTTGTAATGATACTTGGGAATTTGATATCAAAAATATCGAACCAATTGAAGATGAAATGAAGGAAAGCTGGATAAATATTGAGAAAGGAACACCACTTTATGGCTTATGGAAACATGAATGGGAGAAACATGGAACATGTGCTGCAACACAAATTGTTGCTATGAATTCTGAATTTAGCTATTTCAACTCTGGTTTGCGTTTATTTGACGAATTTTCAATAACAAAAATATTCCAACAGTCCTATATTAAAGCAGGAATGTCTTATAAATTGGAAGAAATTCATGAAGTTCTTAATCGTTCATTGGGAAATAATTTTGCAATAGTATGTGAGAAGGATCATGTGACAAAAGAGCAATTGCTTTTTGAAATCAGAATTTGCTTAGATAAGCAATTAAATCTTCACAGTTGTGATGGAATCGTAATGCGAACTAATGAGTTCAGAAATTCTGAAGAGATTGTAACTAATTGTAAGAAAGATCAGGATATTGTTTATCCTTCTTACAATTGGCTCATCAAAAAGCAATGGAATCGAAACATTGAGGAGCAACATGCTCAAAATAAGACATGGATGTATAATGTTGTAAATGTCTACAAATTAATGAAGCTAATTCAATGGATTACATTATAAAATGGTAAATAACAAACCAATGAAGTAAAATCAATGTGCCTAAAGACGTATAATAATCTCACTGCAAATGATTAAGCCAAAAATAATAAAAGACAAAAACAATCATTTGACAGAATCATGATGATCCTAGAAGAAAATCCCCTTTCTCAATCAATCGATTGATAGAAATAATTTTTATAAGACTTAAATGAAAATATTGTAAAATTTTGTTAGTATGTAATATCTGCCTATGAAATGTGAATAAGTAATTATTTTGATTTGTCATACACAATTAAATCATGAAATAAAGAGAAAACGATAGTTTCATTATATAAAATCATAAAGTCGCGATAATGTGTGGCATTTTTATTTATTATTAAAAGAAATTATGCAGTCTTTGTGACAATAATAACTGCTGATGGAACAAGTTTTAGTTCATCTAAGCTTTTTTCATAGTCTTCTTCAGTGAAAACTTTACGTGGAAAGTTTGTCATCATGCCAAATGGGAAAGTTCCAGGTTCATCACCTTGCTTTAATTGTATAAACAATCTAACAGCCGATAGTTGCTCTCTTTTATCGAATGTTTCAACAAGTGTTGAACCATTGGGCAAACGAATCTGTATTTTTGTTTCTTTGTAATCTTTTGGTGGAGGTGTAACTTGTGGTGTTTGAACTGGTACTTGTACTGGCTCTGATATTGACGGTGGTTGACCTGCTGCTTTTGCTCTTCGTGCTGCCTTATCTGCTTCAATTTGAGCCTTAACTCGTTCTCTAGCAATTTTCTCTTCTTGTTTTTCTCGTTTTCTTTGTTCTACCTAAAATTGGATAACTTTTAAGTAAACATGCTTAGGATAAAAGAATTAAATTTTTTACAATCTTTTTCATTTCTTCTTCTTCCAATTTGCGTCGAGCTTCACTCATATCTTTACCACTCTTAATTCTTAACCGCTCCTTTTCTAATGCTTCTTGTTTTTCACGTTCTTCTCGTTCCAAACGTTTAGCCTTTATTCTTTCTTCTAGTTGTGCTAATTGAGCTTTCTTCTCCTCTTCTGTCAATGGTTTCTTCTCTTCTGTAGATTCTGAGAAATTGCTATGTCCAGATTTTGCTGCATGAAATTCTATTTCGATTGTAGTTTTGAAGAGTTTACCACAGTCTTCACACTTAATACTCTTTGCTTCTTGCGGTATTGCTTGATCAGATTCACTTGTGGTAGCATTTGCTGCAGGTTCATTTGATGACTCATCATTTTTTATTTCCAATGGCTTAGGTTCATTTGGAGGATTAACATTTGACATATCATCCTCACTATGAACTAACAACCATTCCATTGCTTGTTCTACATTATTATTATTGCAACTTAATGCCTTTTCTCTGTAAAATAAATATTTTTACATTTTTTTTTCAATTCAAAAACATATTATTATATTGAAAAGTACGCTAAACTTACGCTCTATCTCTTGGAAAACCCATTTCGACCAATTGTTCAATGCCACTCATTGTATTTATTTAGAAATTTAATAAATTTTCCGGAATAACAAAAGATCAAGAATTTTTCAAAACTTTTTATTTTTTGAATTTTCAAAAACTGTTATATATAAAAGAATATTTTGCACAATTCATTTTTTTTTAAAAGCATGACATCTGTAAATTTAGAAACTAATATTGAAGATGTTTTATGATGTATACATATTAAAAAATTAACCCTATAGAATGACTCATGATATTTTTATCTGTTTATAATTTAATGATTAATCAGTAAATCTCATAAATTCATCATTCAAATGTCCACATAATACTTGCCAATCTATCAAATAAATTTATTATTCTTTTTAAAAAAGAATTAACCTTTAATCTTCCTCATTAAATCAGTATTCATATAGCTTATTAGGTAATAATTGCATTACGTCATTATTTTTATTATCATTGCATTAAAAAAAGCATTTGAATGACTTTGCGCTCTTTCTTATCAGTGTTGATACAAACATAATAAAAAGAGTAACAAACATGAAATGTTAATGTTTCAAAAACATTAGAAAGTTTCACTATTTCTCCTTCAAAAATTGTTTTTATAACATGGAACAAAGGGGGTTCATTGATTATTTGAAAGAGAACTTGAATTGTATGGATAAGATAGATATAATAAATTATTTAAAAACTTTAATAAAATAATAATAAGATTTGTTCAATAATAAATTTCAATAAAATTTTTAATAATTATAAAATTTAATTTAAAGAATATTTCTTCTATATGACCCCCTACATAAAAACACTAAAACATTGAATCACTGGAATGATTTTTTAATATTACAAAAAAATAAATTTTCGAAATCTTCCCCACTTAACTGGAAGCGATGATGCACGAATACATTGACATTCGTCTTGTGCCGAAACATTCTCCAACAAGCATTTATTCGTTCAGTGGATTTGGTAGCAAATAGAACGTTTTTACGAATTCGATGTAAAGAAATCTTTGTTATTTTTTGTTTATGAAAAAACCTATATAGAAAAAAGTTTGAAATTCGTGTTTTTTCTCATCGTTTGGGCGATTTTAAAATGGCTGCTTCAACTCAAGTGATTGTGCTGGATAGATCGAATAATACAACATGCACAATTAATCTGCATGGTAAGTATGACATTTTGTTATAAGTGAATTAATAATTTTTTGATTCTGAATACAAATAAAGAGACCCGGCTCAAGAAAATTTTTCTTCTTCTCACCCAAAGAAAAGTCCATAAACAGAAAAAACTTTCTTTCTTGGTGTCTGTGAGTGCGCGCACATTTGAACGATCCGAAATGAATGAGCAAGTGTCGTAAAAAACGCGGTATTTTTTATTGTTACAAAAACGAATTTTGATAAGTCAGAATGAAAAAAGTTTGCCAATCATTTAGCGACACTCGAGTTTAGTAATGATGTCACATTAATCAAATATCATTGAGAATTTTCAGTAATCAACTCTTTTATTTTTGTCATTGATCAAATCAAATGAAATTGCATGAGTTTTAGAGAGTTAGTACATGTGTCGCTACATGATTATAATTTGATAGTTTTTTTTCTCGCTCGAGTGATGATTTGCGACCATTTTCATTTAATTTGAATGAGACAAATTTCTTTTAATCTCAGAGAAAAAAAATTATTGAAATGTGAAATTTTTGTGATTTTTTTTCATTCAAAACTCTTCCTCAACCCTTTTTTTCTGTTGTTACTCACATTTCCTTACCCTCATCTCTATATTCATAATATGCATCCCTAGTCATAAAAAATATTGTGTGTGAGAGAATCATAAAGAAAGGTATGCAAATTAAGTCTAAACGCATTTTTTCATATATGTTGTGAATCTAATAATCATCTGTGGGAAAATGTGCATGAGACGAATGAAAGAATTTAGATTTCTGTTAAATACATTGTTATGTGAACATGTGCACATATTAGAAATCTATCCAGACGCCTCTCTAAATATTGAAATTAATTTTTCATTTTGTACATTTCCGGACAAAGTGATTTCAGGGTGATGAATGTTTATGATCTTTCTTTTTTTACATTCCCATACATCACATACAATCACTTCAAACATTTCAATTTACATAAAAACGATATTCTTAATTCTATAAATTCACTCAAAAAAAGAATCACATGCACAAACGTTTAATTAATGCAAAATAGACTAATGTTATAAATTGAATGATATTAGCAGCAGCAGCAGCAGTATTTAAGAAGAAGTAAATAAACGAGAGAAAATACGATTTAATCTTGAGAAACTTAAACCTTTCATTTTTGCTTTATTCGCATGCTCTAAATAGTTTTTTCAAAGATATTTTTCATATGAACACAAGTTTTATTCAGAATTAATTCTACTTCTATTTATCTATCGCTGTTTTTCTAAAAATGCTGTTGCCTTTCAAAATAAAAAAAAATAAATACATTAACTCGTTTTGTTACTCCATTCATATATTTAATAATCAATGAAAACAGGTCTTTTGCGTTTAGTTGAAGGTCACTTAAAAATGAACTTATTAAAATGTTAGAGTTTGGGTACACACATTAAAAACTTTTAATGTAATTAATTTTTTGTTAGTTTAATTTTTGAACATTTCTATTTTTAAAAATCCGTTAATTTAGAAATTATTCAATTGAATGAATTAACAATTTATTCATTTAAAAATGTACAATTTCAAGTTATCAATTTGGGATTTATGCAAAATCAGATATAATTTAAATATTCATAATTTGAATTAAATTTGCATATTTTAAAACATCAACTTTCACAAACAAAATAAAAACTTTCATATCTCTCTTTTTTAGGAGCAACTGTTGTATCATGGAGAGTAAATAATCAAGAACAACTCTTCGTTAGGTAATTTGAGTAGAGAGTTGAAAAATCTCTAATTAACCTTTTAACAGATGTCAAATTTGAAAGTGACATTGCAAATAAATTAAAATGTAATACTCATTGAGTCATAAAAATCATTCATGGTCCTTTGATTTTTCAATTCACAGTAAACTTGCAGTTTTTGATGGTAAGAAGGCGATTCGTGGTGGTATACCATTTGTTTTTCCACAATTCGGAGCATGGTCACAATTTGGACCGAATCATGGTTTTGCTAGAATTGTACGATGGACTCTTGAACGTGGACCAGAGCGATTGCCAAATGGTGATATTGAAGCAGTACTGAGTCTAATGGATTCAGATTTCACTCGGTCTATGTGGAACTATCCGTGAGTAAAGATTAATCCCTTTTGAAATCTTTAATTACTTGATAATTAAGAACATCTTTTGTTGTATATACTTTTGCAGATTCCGCATAACATATCGTATAATATTGAGAGAAAAGGAACTTCATTTTCACATTGGAGTTTATAATCCAAGCAAAGATTTAGCATTCTCATTCAATTTATTACTTCATACGTATTTAAAAGTTCCAGATGTAAGAAGATGCCAAATTACAGGTCTACATGGTTGTACATTCATTGATAAGGTAAGTAAAGTATTTTGAACCAAAATTTTTATCTTTATTAATTTTCCATTATGATTATGATATAGACTAGAGATGGTGCAATTTATCAAGAAGGTCGTGAAGTTGTGACCGTAAATGAATGGACTGATCGTATTTATCAACATACACAACAAGAACATATAATTACAAATGTTGTATCGGGTAGAAAAATGCGTCTACAAAAATATAATTTTCCTGATACTGGTAAGAACTTTTTTTATAAATAAAATTATAGAAATTTTATAAAACTTATATTTAAAGTAATTTGGAATCCATGGATGGATAAAGCACGCGAAACTCCCGATTTTGGTGATGATGAATATCCAAACATGCTTTGTGTAGAAGCTGGTCATGTAAGTCAGCCTGTCCTCTTATTGCCTGGTACAGCTTACGAAGCCTCTCAAATTCTTCAAGTCATAGTGAATCCGAAGCGGTGAAATTCAAGGAAGGCCAAAAGTGGCCAAAATCAAAATCAACCTCCAGCTCCTATTCCTCCCGTTCCTCCAACAATCCATCAACCTTCTCTGCCCCAACATCATAATTCACATATACCACAATCTGCACAGCATCTATCCTTTAATCCGTACATAAGATAAATCTTTGATATTAAATAATTGCTTGCTTATTCAAGTCTATGCATTTTAACTTTCCATTTGCTAATTATCATGAAATCATTTTTAGACACTTTTTTATATGCCAAAGGCAAGGTTTAAAAAAAATTAAATTTTTTTGTTACTTTCTTCTTAATACTATCATGCTAAAAACTCATTCATTCATGAGTACTTTCCCTTTTCTTTAAATGTAAAGAAATGTTTTGAAAACTATCCATTAAATATAAGTCATTGTAATAATTAACTAAAAAAATTAATCTTTTTCTTTATATATTTTTTTAAAAAAAAGTGCGAGAGGTGCACTCTTTGATTAAAAAATTGCTAAGGTTTTCCACTTAATGCATGCATGCAAATATTTTTATTAAGTTGCATGCAAGTTGACTTACTAAAAATGTCTCGAATTCATTCAGTTTTTTTTACTTTAATTCGGCCAATACTTTGTAAATTTAAGAACCATTAACTTGCATATAAATTTATCAAGTTTCAACCAAACCAAAATTTAATTTGAAAGAATTAGAGACATTTTTCACTAAGTCAACTTGCATATAACTTGACAAAAAAATATGCACGAATGCATCAAATGCTGAACCCTATAAAATTGTAAAAAAACATTGAGCAAAATTTCTTAAGACTTGAAAAAAAAAAATCGTTTTTAAATGTTTTAGAAGTTATACAAAATAAAATAATCAAGGCATAAAGTGTGACCATAAATACAACAAATTTTCTCAATTATTTTTAGTATGAGAAATTGCTTAAAAATAATTCCTAAATAATCCCTTCGAAGGTATACGATTAGAAATGTAAAAATTTACTAAATAACATTTTCACGCACATTTGATAAAAATTTAACTGCTCAAAAACAAAACCAGTGACCAAGTACCCGTGTTGCAGATCGGTGTACTTAAGCGCATTTTTGGTGCCTAAATCAGAGTTTATAACAATTACAGAAATATTAGATGCGTTTGTAAAACAGATTCATGCGATAAGATATACTGGTTAAAGTAAATTTCAAATGTATTGGAAATTTCATTTGTAATATGATAGTTTCGAATGAAATAATTGAAATTAAGTTGTAGGAAATAGCAGTCAATTAAGAATTTAGCAGCTATTTTTTGTTTTGTTTACATTTTTATATAGAAATATATTTTATGAAAACTCGAGTAATGTAATTGCTGCTAATAATCCTAATCTATTAAAATTCTCGAAATCGTCTTTATAAATTCGGTGATTTGAAAATAACGGTCAAATTCAAAATACGCGAAGTTGGCTACGCGCAGCTGAAAAATTTTTTATCGCAGTCAACTTCGCGAAAAAAATTTTGTTTACAAATTTTCAATATTGAAAATTTAATTCGTAATTTCCCTAATTGTGTAACTAGTGAGAACTTTAAAAACCTATTTGCCTTTAATAACTTTTTAGCATAAATCTAACGCAAAAAACTGGAAGTCTCTAGCTGTTGCAGTTTTCGAGAACTCAGAGGGACGGGAGCCAATCAGCCAGCCAGCCAAAGTGAATGTATAAGCTGCATTGTTGTTCCAAAAATGCGCTAAAAAGAATACAAACCTTTTTTTATCTAAATCATTCACATTACTTCCTTCATAAGCACAAAATTTTTAAAATAAACGAAAATTTAGAATGTTAAAAGGTGATTATTTCTTGCACATATGGTAGTCATCTACCTTATATAAAAATTGTTAATAGAAAATAACAATCGACGACTTTAGATCTCTATCATCAAACAGTCAATTTATGAATCCTTTAAGAATAAAAAAAGATGAATCACATGTGTTCTATAGGAAAGAAAAAGGATCATTAATATTTATATGCAAACATTTATTGTAAAAACTACTCGGATGAATGGAAGAATGGGAAGAAGAGGAATTGTTTAAAATCACATTTTTTTATTTAAATAAGAATCAGGAAGCATAAGGCGTTGTTTTAATTCATAAATAAATCAGTGAAAAACAATAGTTAAATATTTTATGATCAGTCTATTGAAGATTTATTGTTTCGTTTCGACTGCAAGTAGTAAATTTTATCTCTTTAATTACTTATTTCAAACACACTTCCTTTGAACTATATATATACATATAAAACAAAAAAGATTTTGGATGATCAAAAGAGAAAAAAATAATTCAATTAACTAAGCTCAATTATTGAAAACAAATGAAAATTATGAGTAATAAAATTAAATATTAGAATTTAATGATGAAGAAATTGTTCAAAATAAAGAAAAATTGATAAAAGAAAATTTTGAAAACTTGGTATTTTTAATTTGCTTAAATTTCAGAGTTAACA
This sequence comes from Polypedilum vanderplanki, assembly GCA_018290095.1. NCBI lineage: Eukaryota > Metazoa > Arthropoda > Insecta > Diptera > Chironomidae > Polypedilum > Polypedilum vanderplanki. Next base: position 2,892,858 of record CM031380.1, read on the forward strand.
TTATAAAATAAAAAAAATCGTTGAATTCCTGAAAAATCTTGATAAATGAAGCAATTAAATGAGAAGACAAATTTCTTTCCAATTAAAACATTCCTTTGTATGCATTTCTTTATTTTCCATTTAATATATTTATCTTAATTTTTTAACAATACATTACAGAAGCTTATCGAGATTTCTCTTCTCATTTTTCGGATGTTTCTCTTGTAAAAATTACAATTTTAAATATGAAAAAAATTCGTTGCATGAATTAATTTTTTTTAAAACACTTATGCATAAATGTAACGTTGATAAGGTCTACATTTAGAGAATGAAAGAATTAAATGGCTAAGAAATTTTTAAGGCCTACATAAATTAAGTAATCTTGATTTTCGCGTGTGGCATAATAATATGTACTATCATTATTTTTCATTTGAAAGTTAAAACCTGAGTAAGAATCATTTAACGAATATCTAATTTAAGCTCTGTGTTTAATTCATGAACTATTTCTGTATTTGTGTGCACTTTCAAAAATTTGTGTAAGAAAACTGACTGAGATTTCTTTCATTTAAATAAAAGAAATTGGCATTTTTTGTTGTCTATATATGTACAACCTAAAAGGCGGTAAATATAATAATTAAAAATCAGACAGCATTTCAGTAATAACAATCGATTAGTAATCAGTCTTTTATATTCAAATAGCATAAAATATTGTATGTATGTTTCTTTTAATCCCTATTGGCCTGTATGAAGTTCCTACAAGTTTTTCGTTGTATATTAAAATTCGTTGAATATTTAAGAGCTCTTGGCATTGTTCTCAAAATGATAAAAATGATGATGAATGTGAACAAATCGTACGGATGAGGATTTTGATGCATCCTCTGATCTTTCTTGCACTGGCAATTCGGTTTTATTATTTACATCAACTGCTGCTGTCTGTTCAACTTCATCTTCATCTGACATGCTAATCAGATTTTCGCACTCACTTGTATCACCAAGAATTTCAAGCACCGCCTGATTTTTAATATTGTTAATGGCATCTTTTTGCTGCTTTGAACGGTGCGGCGATGAAGATTTTGATTTTTTTGTAATTAAAATCTCCTTGTCAAAAGGCTTTTTGTGCCGTGCCGATGTGACATTCGTGGACAATTTATCGACATTGATCGGACTGAGAATATTTTTTTCGTCATTAGCTTTAATTTTCGCCTCATGAATTGCTGTCTCACGCATCCACTTTTCGACATCATTCAATTTGCGTGCGAGTCGTTGCTCTGATGTAAGATTGGGATTAAGTTGATTTAGCAATGATGTCTTAAGCTTAAGTCCAGTTGGGATGGTTTGATTCATATGTTTCGCCTTTGTTTGATTATTACTGTGATTATTGCTTAATTTTGAACATACAGTTGCATGAAGAAACGAGTCAAATGCGCACAGATGATGCTGGTCGAGTTCTGCTGTACATTTTTCCGCTAAACATTTTTCAACTTCCACTGTTGTCATTTTATTTGTGCATGTAATTGTATTGGAGCGTTGACGGCCTTGATTTATTCTATCTGTATTGGTAGCTTTCCTAAAAGAGTAAAAGAAAGAAAGAAGTTGGCTTTTAGTATAAATATATATAAAGGTAATAACTGCGATCTAACTTACTTATTGCTTTGAAAGCACAATTTGTTCTTTTCCATACTCTCACGAATAATTTCTATCAGTTCATGGCGCCTTAAATTGCTGCTATTATTCAATTCACAATTTTTATTACATTTTTGATTTTCCTGATTTTTCCTCCATTCATCTCCAACTGATAACGATCGTGCACGTGCTGCTGTTGCTCTATCAGACAACTATTTAATAAAAAGAGAAAAAATAAATATTTTTCTTGACATTAGAGATTTGAATTTTAAATCAACATGCTGATATATATATGCGGTGTTACATGGTGTGTAAAAACACATTTAAATGCCGACTGTTAATAAGAGACATAAATTTTGGATTGAATTTTATCTACTACATTTTTTATTTTAAAAAATGGCGTCATTTGTCATAAGTCAAAAGGCGCTAAAATTTTTCTTACCTTATGCTTTTGTGATCTTTGTTTCCTAATGATTCTCTTCCTTGGTACATTATGATGATTCTTTGTCTTCAATATGAGGTCATCATCATTCTCTACAATATGTAGTCTTTCATTAGAGTTAATTAACTGGCAATTCTTATAAGTTCCTATTTGCTTCAAGTTTTTCGTATACAAATTCTCCATTGTCGAAGACTGATTACAGCATTTGAGATTGTTGATTGATTCGTAAATGTTGTTTTTTTCATTGTCAAAGTTTTCATAAACTTTAGGAGTACTATGCATAATATCATTTTGTAATTTGACTATTGGCGAGATATTTTCTGAATCTGACTCGCTACCTTCATCATTTTCCTCGTCACTCAGTAGCACTCGTGCTTTATATCGCCTTCTTGGTATCAAAGTAATATTTTTCTTGCTAGTCTTTTGATCATTATTATTTGCAGAATTTTCTTGAAGCTCTTGCTTCTTAACATCGGGTGAAACAGTCAACTTTACATTTATGGTCTTTTTACCATAATGTGGTACGACAACACTTCCAATTGAGTCATAAATTGTTGATACGATGCTCGCAATATCATCTTTAGTTATTTTACCATGACCATGACCATCTAAGTCATAAAGTGTAAATGAAAATTGTATCGGTTGAGGTTTCTTAACTGTAGTGTCATCTAATGAAACATCGCAAGATAATTGATTAAATTGAACTCGATTTGTTTCAAGTTGCTCTAAATGATGCGTTGTTGAAATGCTATGACGTTTACGCAGTCTTTCTAATGCTTCTTCCTCATTCTTATTACTGTCTTTTCCATGAAATTCCTTAACTTTAATATTCTTCGATGATTTTATAACTACTTGTTGGGGTTGTTGAGCTTTTGGAATTTGCTTTGTAACTGGATTGCTGCTGCTACTGCTATGTTGTTTCTGTTGAGATTGTGATTGTTGTTGTTCTTGTTGCTGTTTTTGCTGAATTTGTGACTTTTGTTGAACATCAATTGGTAAATAATCATGAGTTGAAGCACTACATTCTGATGGTGCTTTATGGATCAGCTCCTCTGAGTCTGTCGTATATTCATGCAACACTGTGGGAGAGATATAGTTGTTTAAAATGTGAAATAACCAAAAATTAAAACATATTCGCTCTTCGTTCATAAATAGCTAGGCCACTCCAAAGAAATACCATGTATGTAAATTATAAATCTCATGCATGTATGTAAAGGTTAATTTTATATTATCTTGTGCGAGCGTATGTAGCGCATTTGAATAAAGAAAAAAATGGTGAAAGACACCGAAAGCAAGAGAGAACTGAATAATCAAGTTGCGCTAATGCAAAAAAATTAAGGAAGTTATTATCAGTAATATTACTTGCGGATACATGAACAAGCTTGACGTAGCTGTAATTTTTTAAATTATACAGCAGCGAATCAAGAGTCATAGAGTAACATTTTACAGATTTCATTTTTTTATTCTTTCACTTATTGTTGAGGAGGAGCGCGAGAGACATCTCAAGAAACAAGCTTAATGAATTCCAGAAGAAAAAAAATCACATTGACTCCCTACATTAGTTCATTTTATAAACGCTTCCTGTACTGTTGCCGCTTCTTCTCAGAATTAATGCTCTATCTAAAATTCATTTTTTAAGCATTTTAAGACCGTATCTATATATGATTACATACATTTTCTTTTAAAAGCAAAAGAGGTTTTTAGAAAGGAAAGTATAAAGAGTGCGGCAAACAAAAAATCTCTTTAATTGCTTTTTTAGTGTGTATATTGAAAGTAGAATTTTAATGATCACTTTGTCCATGAATAATTGGTTTGATAGTTGCGCTTTAAATATTACATAGGAAACAAGACACGATTCTCATTACTTTCAAGTGTGTTCATATGCGAGTCTAATGATGATGATCATACAAAAAACTTTCATATCCTTTCATATACATGCCGAGATATTTTCATTATTAAATAATACGCTATTTTAGATGAAAGAAAAAAGTTTGAAAAGAATAATAATAAAAAATAACAGGGTAATTAGAGACAATGCTACGCTACAATCGATAAAAAAAACTCCAAAGGAGATGATGGCGAAATAGATATAAGAGAACATCAAGAAACAAAGAAGAAAAGAACACTCACGCAACACTCTCTTCGAAAAAAAAACCGAGAGGCGATTATTAAAGATTTTCTACAGTATTATTTTCAAAGAAATTTTTTTTCGTTTTAGTTGCGGCTTTTTGTATGGCCATTACTTTGCTTTTTTCTTCTCTCTTCTCTTTCTCTCTCTCTCATCATCATCATCATCATCGATACCTCCTCTTCATCTTCTGTTTTCTTTTTAAAGTCCGATCTTTCAGTTTTACATTTTTCTTCTTTTTGTACTGCTATCGACCGAACGATTTTTTCTTTGTGCCGCCATTCAAAGTGTATGTGTTTCTCTTTTTTTCTTTTTTTATTTCTTTGACTCTTGCATCTTCAAACAATTTCAGCTCTTTTTTCTTCTTTCTACACGCTATATATACATTGTATTTCTTTTTTAAGTATATAAAATGTGCATGTACGACGATCTCGTCTGTTTTCTTCAGAAATACATAAATTTTTTATATACATGCATCTAACAAAAAGCTAAGGTCCCATAAATATGTTTTTTTTTTCTTTTTACGCGAGACAAAAGGCACATTGCAATGCATTTTTTTCTTTTTGAAAAGGCAGCAAATAAGCATCAAAAATCACTGTCAATATCTTAAAGAAGAAACTTAGCCTCTCCTCTGTCTGTATATATACAGATATTGACGACAACAGCGACGATGATGATGAAGAAGAAGCGAGCAACAAACAACCTGTTGCGTGATATTTCTTCTTCTCTTTTTCGAAGAGCGCGGTGCCCATTGACAAGATAAAAAACGGAATCGTGAAAAGAAATCTTTTGATAATAGCGAGAATGCGAGAATATTCATCAAGAAAGAGAAGAAAAATGTATATACGAGGATGGATGGACATTACAATCTTTTTTCTTCTTTTTCTTCTTTTTTTTCCTCTTCTGTTAAAAGCGTTCGGTATCTTAAGTTATTATATTTTTCTCTATTCTCCGTATTCGTCTTAATTCTTTATTTTTATTTAACTTTTTAAAATTCTTTATTCACTTTGTCTTTATACTTATACTTATAACGTTATTGATTTTAATACCAAGATTTTTATTAAAATTTTTATCTAATTTTAGATTTGTTTACAAACAAAAATATTTTTAAATTACATATAACAGTTAATTTTTATATTTTAGTTAAAATGCGCTTTAAGTTAGTTAACTGTTTCTTTAACAAGTTCTTAATTCGTATTTTAGCCTCCAAGAAGCTAAAAGATATTTTTCTCTCTCTCCCTTTTGCTTTTTGTTACATCTCAGACTTCAATTTATGTATCAACGGCAATAGCAAGAGAGAGAACTGTTTGCCGCTCTACGTAAGAGATTTTTGTTCTTCGGTTTATTATGAGTGAATTGAAAAAAAAGTTTGAATGGTACGATGACTAAAAACTAAAACAACATAAATGAATATAAAGCCAATTTTTTAAGCACCTTCTTTTCCTCTTCTCTCTTCTTCTACATTTTACACACTGTTATACTGTATACATTTTTTTCCTTTTCTCGTTCGCTTTGTTCGCAAAGGCTTTTTAAATTCTTTTATTATTCTTCGCTTTTAACTTTTGTCGGCATTTATATAATTTTATGATGGTTTTTTTTTCTTTTTTCTTCTTTTTCTCTTTTAAGAAAAAATATATATCTACAGCATGTAATGATATTCAAAAGAAGAAAAAAAGAGTCAATCTGATGAAGTTTATTTCTTGTGATGTTAAAAATTATTGAACTCTCTTTGCTTTTATATTTCAACTAGGGGGGAAATAATCAATATGACTGACTGAAATATTTATGTCATACTGATCAAGTATCGGAAGTTTTATATAAATAAATTTCTTATTAAAGAAATTTTTAATCATAAAATATCTGTATTTATTATTCCTTGTTGAATATTCAAAAAAAGATCATCCAAAATCAAGAAATAGATTAAACATTTTTGATTGTTATTTAATATAAAATGTATTAAAATGCTTAGGTGTATTTTTTCTAAAATTGCATAAAATTATTAATTGTTTAGGTAGATTTTTATTTTTTAAATTCTAAATTTATCAAAAGATTCTTCGAATAGATTAAAATTAGAATCAGACTATACAAAAAGGTAAAGCTTATTAATCAAATAATGTTTTAAAACCAATTATTCATTTTTAATTATGAATTAAAATAATTTGTTGATTCTACAGTTGACATAAAATTAAAAATTCATATCTGAAAGCATTCAACTTGCACCCAAAAATGCGCCCCAAGCTACATCGATCTTCAATCACACATTATAATTTTACTCTTTCAAGAAAAAACTAAATTAGAGAATAAAAGTCGATTTTGCTTGCTCGTCTTATGAAGAGAAAAAAAAATTAAAAAAAGATCAAAAGCGGAAAGTTTTTTTTTCTTTTTTGTGTAATGCTCTTTAGTGAAGAATATATATCAAAAGAGAAAAGAGAAGAGGAAAAAAATTGAAAATCTTTTAGAGGAAGATGATGATGGGCTTTGAAGATATTTTTTTTTCTGGAATTTCGAGAAACATAAGGTTTTACTGCTTTTTATTTTGTCACACACATCTTACACACTCGATCAATTTTCGCGCAATCGTTTGAGCGGTTGAGCAAGAGAAAAAAATTCATTGTCGGAACTTCGTTTCAATAAATTCTTAATGTACGTCTTTATAAACATTCATATTTTTTTCTCCTCCTTTCTCTTTTTCTTCAACGCTCGTTGCAGAAATGCTTTTTTACATCATGTAATAAAAACTTGTAATTTTGCATATATATAAAGTGCGAGAAATAATGATTAATAATAAATTTTTATTTTACCGTATTTTTTCAAATGAAATTTAAATTTCAACTTTCCGTTTTATTTAAAAATCTAGGAAAAAGACCTCCACAGTGACATTCGAAGAAAAAATAATACCCATGTCGGTATTTTTCGTCTTCTTCTTCATGATTGAGAATATCGGAACGTAAACATTTATACATTTTTTACAAATGTTTTTCAAAAGTTGAGTTAATTGTTCACAATTTTTTCTTTTCTTTAAAGTTTCGTTTCATTTGTAACAAAATTCTTTTGTGATCCGAAAGAAAAAACACATTTTTCTTATTTTATGAAGCAAAAAAATAAAAAAAAAAGATTTCCTTTAGGTAGAATGCATAGCATACCATACAGATCTTTCTTTAGAGAGGGAGAGAGAGAAAGAAAGATTTCTTTGTGATCTTTCGAAGAAACATGAAAGGAAAATGGAGATTCGGCCGAGAGCATTTATATGAGTCTTTCAAAGGCAAAAGAAAAAAAAAGATTCATTTTTTACCTGTTTTATATTGTCTAAATTGTCGCCACCATTTAACGATATTTCCTGCCATTATTTTTATTTTGCTTGTATAATATTTTTTTTAGATATATCGTATATATAAATTGTTTCCTTAATTATGATGACGATTGCACCAACGACATTAATAATAAAAACATTGTTTTATTTTTGCATTAAAAAAATTATTTTTTAACAAATGTTTTAAATTTCAATCAAATATATTTACACACTTTTTCATTCACTTTTTAGATCTGATTTTTTATACTTTGATTTAAAAACAAACACACAAATATTTTTCTCCTCTCTTCTCTCACTTATTACAATTTTTTTCTTATTTCTCTTTCGCTTCTGCACTTTGATGTAGAAAAAATTATTCTTTCACAACATCTTTTTCAATTAACTTTTGATGTGTTTTAAATTGTATAAATTTTTCATTAATTTATTTTGTATGAAAGTTTGGTATTTACTATAATTTTATGACAATTACTTTATTATTTTTATAGCTCACAATTTATAATGCAAATAGATCAAAAATTTTAACATTTTTCTTTTAAAAATTGTCAGACATATTTTTAAATGAATATAAAAAGCGACTGCTCTGTAAAAGATCTCAAAACTGAATGAGGCATGAGTTTAAGAGAGTAACTCATAATGTGAGAGAGAAATGAGAAAATAATTCAATTCCTCTTTTTACTCTTCGTTATTTAAAAAAATACGTTATATAATTTATATTGACTAGAAATAAATTTTTTATTGATTTATTTTTATTCATAAATTTCTCGATATGCTGGTGGTGGTGTTGAACTACGATCTGCTTCTAAAATAAGACTTTCATTTACTGACATATATTCACTATCACTATCATTTTCATCTATTATATTTTCTTGCATTTCTGGCTGAATTTCAATTGTTTGTGAACTACTACTTGGTCGTGGAAATTCAACAAGTTCACTACTTCTTCTTGGTAATGGAGACGATGGTGTATAAAATATTGATCGTGAAATTTCAGTAGTAGGTTGATATTGTTGAACTTCTCGATTTCTAAATAATTTATGCAATAAATTGGCGGTTGGTGAAAATTCATTCCTCATTTGTCGGTTTAATTGCGGGCTTTGTGGATTGTAAGCATGTGTAGAACTTGTAGGTTGAGCTCTATTTCTTACAATAGGTGATGAGCGTGGAGCTGGCAGTGGTGTATGAGTTTGAGGAATTGGCGCTTCTCGAACTTCTTGATTAAATTCTCGAATAACTCTATCTCTCATTTCTTGTCTTTGCATTTGTTTTCTTGTCATTTTCTTGCATTTTTCCTTAATAATTAAAATGCAGTAAAACACCATGCAGCCTGCAATAACTCCCAAAACACATCCAATATAAAACACTGCATTTAGCTTCATTTCCACATTCTTTTTTAAAACAACATGTGAACGATTTGTCGTTTCATAATGTAAAATGTAATTTTGTCTGCATTCACAAAGGATTGTAGCAAAATCATCATTCTTGCAATAGCTTTCCTCTTCAAGATTATTTTTTAATTCCATGTAGTAATCTCTCAACATACCACTTACATGAATATTTGTATTATCATTGCTTGCATTTCTATTGACATTTTTACCCCATACTAAATCAATTTCAATATCTTCTTTTGATTCATCATTCTCAGGAGATGTCAGCATTATCATTTTTTCAAACATTTTTGGTTTTTTTGTATTCAAGCATTTGTCGATCTTCACAAAAACTTTGCGATTTTTCAAGAATTGAATTGTTTTGTCCATTTGATTGTCACATGTGAATGAATTATATTCAAGATTGATAAATTGAAGTTTATCGATAGGTAAAAATGGTGTACTCTTGAGTGTAATCAATAAATTGCTTGAAATATCTAAATCGAGTAGACTTGGAACTTCAGAAAAGAATGAATCATAAATGTGTGAAAGCTGTGAATTTCTGAGTGATAAAAATTCCAAAGATTTTGATATAATAATCGGTTCATCTTCTAAATTCATCATAAATTTGTTCTTTGATAAATCAAGAACTGTGAGTTTATAATTATTTTCAATTATTCGATTATCAATTAATTCAAGACGATTTTCTGATAAATCCAAATAAGCCAATTTCATAAGGTTTGAAAAAGCAAAAAGTTCTATAGAATGTATAGAATTTTTTGCCAACGATAAATTGATAAGTTCTATAAAATACTCAAAGTTTTCATTGTGTATTGTTGCAATTTGATTTCCACTTAAATTTAAAATTTCTACACTTTTTGCTATATTTATATCTGGTGAAATTAAATTTTGTTCACTGAAAGAAAAGAAATTTTCGTTAGTGAGTGCCACTATGGGACGAAATGAAAAGTTTTGTCAGAAATTTTTTTAATTATTGATTCTTTTAGCACATAATTAGACAATTCTAAAACGCTATAAATCATATTTTTTGGACAATTCGTTCACGAGATATGACCATTTTTGTGTTACTGCAAGGTGTCATTTTTGCGTTTACTTAAACCGCTCTAACTCAGTCAAATTATAACCGATTAAACTCAAATGACTTTTGTTAAATAGAAATTTAAAATACGAAAATTTGAAGCTATAATATGTAATGTTTTGTTATGATATGTGGCCTATAGAGGCTTGAAAATGCGTATTTTTTACACTATAGTATCACTAAATTAGCCCGTAACTCTCTTATAAAAAAGATTTTTTAAATCGGATGCGGTATTTGAAAGCTCTAATTAATACCTCGAAATGGTTTTCGATTAAAATTTTTTGGGCCTTTTGTTTTAAAATTATGAATTTATCAATTTTTAAAAAGGGCATTACGATTTTTTGCATTTTATGGTGCACCACGTTCAGGAATATTTTTGGCGGTCAAATTTTATTATTGATTTAAATAGGAAAAAGCTCTAGCTTTAATAATATGTAAAGAAATATAGCTCAAACGACCCCCCAAAAGGGTCTAATTTCAAAAGAATTGAAACTGACTATAAATTTTTAAAAATTTGTAGATAATCAAAAAGTTTGATTTGTCTCTGTTTGTTTTTTCATTTTATTTAAAATTTCACAACATTTAAGACCTTTAGCATAAAAATTGAGCAAAAAATAAAGTTTTTAGAGCCAAAAAACATGATTTTTTGTGAAAAAATGGCTTTTGATTACCGTCTTCCCTCGAATAAAAGAGCTGGCTCTTGTATTCAAGGGTGACGTTTTTTGCTGAGTAATTGTTTACTTTTAGTATGTAAAAATATACGTTATTACAAAAATGGCTCTTTTATTTGAATACAAAAGCCGACTCTTTAATTCGAGGGAAGACTGTAGCTTTAAATTGCTCTAACTCTGTCAAATTTTGTTCGATTGCGCTGATTAAGGTCTTGTATGAAAGGTATTAAAATTATTCTTAAAATTAACATAAGGTTTTAGTGTGATTGGTTAATTTTTAATAGCGAGAGAGACATCTAAAATCAAAATTTTATGTCAAAAATGTCCGATCAAGGAAAGGCGAAAAATCAAAAGTTCTTCCTTTGACCTAAAATGAGTGTTTCAGGTAAACTTGGGTCAAAAAAGACGAAAAACGCAAAAGTTTTCAAAAAATTTAACGATTTGACGCCGTTAGCCGCAAAAAACTAGTGTAACAAGGCACTTAGGATACTCATGCCAATCAATTTTTTTTGAACAATTTTTTTTTAAAATAAATAAATAAATAGGATTATCCTAATAATCGATTATCTAATAGTATCTGATTTACAAGTCAGAAAAGTTGTTTTAGAGAATTATTTTCAATATGTACAAAATTCCTATTTAGATTTCGCTCAGTGTATACTGATTGAAGTAAATTTCAAATGTACAGGAAATTTCATTATTAAGATTTGTGAGAATTCGAATGAAATAATTGAAATTTAAGGTGTAGTGAATAGCAGTCAATTAAGAATTTAGAAGTTATTTATGATTTTGTTTACATTTTCGTATGGTAAAATAATTTATGAAAACTCGAGTAATGTAATTGCTGCGAATAATCTTCAAATATTAAAATTCTCGGAATCGTCTTTATAATAAAATTTGTTGATTTGAAAATAACAGTCAAATTCAAAATACGCGAAGTAGGCTACGCGCAGCTTAAAAAAATTTTTGATCGCAGTCTACTTCGCTTTATTTACATTTTTCAATATGGAAAATAAATTCATAATTTTCCAAGTTATACGACTAGTGACAGAAATATAACTAAGCGTCGCCACACTAACTTTTTAGCTGTTGCAGTTTTCGAGAACTCAGAGGGATGGGAGCCAGCCAGCCAAACAGCCAAAGTGAATGTATAAGCTGCATTGTTGTTCCAAAAATGCGCTAAAAAGTGAAATCACCATTTGACATTAAAGTAGACATTTTTAAATAATTTTGGGTCAAAAAAGACGAAAAACGCAAAAAGTTTTCAAAAAAATTGATTTGGCATGAGTACAATGCCCTTGTTACCACTAGTTGTAGCTAACGGCGGTCAAATCTAATTTTTTTTGAAAACTTTTGCGTTTTTCGTCTTTTTTGACCCAAAATTATTTAAAAATGTCTACTTTATGTCAAATAGGTGGATTTCACTTTTTAGCGCATTTTTGGAACAACAATGCAGCTTATACATTCACTTTGGCTGTTTGGCTGGCTGGCTCCCATCCCTCTGAGTTCTCGAAAACTGCAACAGCTAAAAAGTTAGTGTGGCGACGCTTAGTTATATTTCTGTCACTAGTCGTATAACTTGGAAAATTTATGAATTTATTTTCCATATTAAAAATGTAAATAAAGCGAAGTAGACTGCGATCAAAATTTTTTTAAGCTGCGCGTAGCCTACTTCGCGTATTTTGAATTTGACTGTTATTTTCAAATCAACAAATTTTATTATAAAGACGATTCCGAGAATTTTAATATTTGAAGATTATTCGCAGCAATTACATTACTCGAGTTTTCATAAATTTATTTTACCATACGAAAATGTAAACAAAATCATAAATAACTTCTAAAATCTTAATTGACTGCTATTCACTACACCTTAAATTTCAATTATTTCATTCGAATTCTCACAAATTCTAATAATGAAATTTCCTGTACATTTGAAATTTACTTCAATCAGTATACACTGAGCGAAATCTAAATAGGAATTTTTGTACATATTGAAAATAAATTCTCTAAAACAACTTTTCTGACTTGTAAATCAGATACTATTAGATAATCGATTATTAGGATAATCCTATTTATTTATTTATTTTTAAAAAAAAATTGTTCAAAAAAAAATTGATTGGCATGAGTATCCTAAGTGCCTTGTTACACTAGTTTTTTGCGGCTAACGGCGTCAAAATCGTTAAATTTTTTGAAAACTTTTGCGTTTTTCGTCTTTTTTGACCCAAGTTTACCTGAAACACTCATTTTAGGTCAAAGGAAAACTTTTGATTTTTCGCCTTTCCTTGATCGGACATTTTTGACATAAAATTTTTGATTTTAGATGTCTCTCTCGCCTATTAAAAATTAACCAATCACACTAAAACCTTATGTTAATTTTAAGAATAATTTTAATACCTTCATACAAGACCTTAATCAGCGCAATCAACAAAATTTGACAGAGTTAGAGCAATTTAAAGCTACAGTCTTCCCTCGAATTAAAGAGTCGGCTTTGTATTCAAATAAAAGAGCCATTTTTGTAATAACGTATTATTTTTACATACTAAAAGTAAACAATTACTCAAGCAAAAAAACGTCACCCTTGAATACAAGAGCCAGCTCTTTTATTCGAGGGAAGCGACGTAATCAAAAGCCATTTTTTCACAAAAAAATCATGTTTTTGGCTCTAAAAACTTATTTTGCTTTGCCAAATTTTATTTGCTANNAAATATAAAGTATAAGAAAAGTCTCTAATAACAATTATTTAGTCTTACATTCGTTCAGCGATGTTCACACGGCAAAGTACCGCTTAAAAAGAAAGAATTCAGTAACATGAACAATTTGCTGAATTAAAATTTAAATTATTAGAAACGTTATAAAAATGTCAGAGAATTCTTGACAGTTAATTCTATTATTTTGCCCAAATTGGAGCTTGAAAAAATGGCCATTGTTTACATAATTTCGAACACATCTTTTAAACTATAATATTATACTCAGGTTTGAAGTTTTATTACTGTCTTCAAACCTTCAAAATCAAGATTGAAGCATCAATTTCATGTATATTTCATATTTCATATTTTTCCGATGTCTCATCGGATCATGTATGCGCATACAAATTTCTATTTCTATTAAGCGGTACTTTGCCGTGTGAACATCACTGAACGAATGTAAGACTAAATAATTGTTATTAGAGACTTTTCTTATACTTTATATTTCTAGCAATAATTTTTCTCTATCTTTTTTCGTTGATCTTTGATCACCTTTTTGGATGTAAATTATGAATTATTAATTTGCAATTCATACTGAAATAAAGATTTAAAATAAGATCGAAGATTTTTATTTGAACGTTTAAAATTCACACGACAATTAACTACTTTCTATTCTTTTATAGTTAAGACGACAACAAGAAAAAGAAAAATGTAGGAATTATTGTTGGATTACAAAAGTAAATCCTGTCAGCAACGATGACTTAAGCAGAATAAGAGTTTAAGTTGGCATTCTGCCAGACTTTGAGATGTCCGCCGATAGCTTAGTGGTAAGAGCATCTGACCGGAATTCAGAGGACGCGGGTTCGAATCCCGCTCGGACAAGACATGTCAAAGTGTCTCTTTTTCTGCTTATTCTGACAATTATACATAAATTAAAGCCATTTTGAAAAGCCAGAATACATTTTGTTAGGAAATAATAACAAAAAAGAAAGTAAATTTAGAAAACTCATCATAAGTTGTGACAGAAATCGAGAAACTCCTTGAAATCAAACATGAAGATACATATTTGTTAGTGAAATCAATTATTCAAAGAAGTTTTGTGATAGGTTTTATATTAAATAGTAAGATTTAAAGTTTTCGAAAAATTCCTAGGTATTTGGATTTCGCATCATTTTTTACTTCTTTGTTGATATTTTTTAAACTAATAGCTTTAAACCATCTTTCTAATGATTAGATAATGTATTTTAACGTGAACTATCTAATAGTATCCGATTTACAAGTCAGAGAATTATTTTCAATATTTACAAAATTCCTATTTGGATTTCGCTCAGTGTATACTGGTTGAAGTAAATTTCAAATGTACAGGAAATTTCATTTGTAAGATTTCTGAGTTTCGAATGAAATAATTGAAATTTAAGGTGTAGCAGTCAATTAAGAATTTAGCAGTTATTTATGATTTTGTTTACATTTTCGTATGGTAAAATATTCTATGAAAACTAGAGTAATGTAATTGTTGCGAATAATCTTCAACTATTAAAATTCTCGGTATCGTCTTTATAATAAAATTTGTTGATTTGAAAATAACAGTCAAATTCAAATACGCGAAGTAGGCTACGCGCAGCTTAAAAAATTTTTTTTATCGCAGTCTACTTCGCTTTATTTACATTTTTCAATATGGAAAATAAATTCATAATTTTCCAAGTTATACGACTAGTGACAGAAATATAACTAAGCGTCGCCACACTAACTTTTTAGCTGTTGTAGTTTTCGAGATCTCAGAGGGACGGGAGCCAGCCAGCCAAACAGTCAAAGTGAATGTATAAGCTGCATTGTTGTTCCAAAAATGCGCTAAAAAGTGAAATCCACCTATTTGACATAAAGTAGACATTTTTAAATAATTTTGGGTTAAAAAAGACGAAAAACGGAGAGATTTTTCAAAAAAAAATTGATTTTGGCATGAGTATCCTAAGTGCCTTGTTACACTAGTTTTTTGTGGCTAACGGCGTCAAATCGTTAAATTTTTTGAAAACTTTTGCGTTTTTCGTCTTTTTTGACCCAAGTTTACCTGAAAACACTCATTTTAGGTCAAAGGAAGAACTTTTGATTTTTCGCCTTTCCTTGATCGGACATTTTTGACATAAAATTTTGACTTTAGATGTCTCTCTCGCTATTAAAAATTAACCAATCACACTAAAACCTTATGTTAATTTTAAGAATTTTTTAATACCTTTCAAACAAGACCTTAATCAGCGCAATCAAACAAAATTTGACAGAGTTAGAGCAATTTAAAGCTACCGTCTTCCCTCGAATTAAAGAGTCAGCTTTTGTATTCAAATAAAAGAGCCATTTTTGAAATAACGTAAATTTTTACATACTAAAAATAAACAATTACTCAGCAAAAAACGTCACCCTTGAATACAAGAGCCAGCTCTTTTATTCGAGGGAAGACGGTAATCAAAAGCCATTTTTTCACAAAAAATCATGTTTTTTGGCTCTAAAAACTTTATTTTTTGCTCAATTTTTATGCTAAAGGTCTTAAATGTTGTGAAATTTTAAATAAAATGAAAAAACAAACAGAGACAAATCAAACTTTTTGAATATCTACAAATTTTTAAAAATTTATAGTCAGTTTCAGTTCTTTTAAAATTAGACCCTTTTGGGGGGTCGTTTGAGCTATATTTCTTTACATATTATTAAAGCTAGAGCTTTTTCCTATTTAAATCAATAATAAAATTTGACCCACAAAAATATTCCTGAACGTGGTGCACCATAAAATGCAAAAAATCGTGACCTTTTTAAAAAATTAATAAATTCATAATTTTAAAACAAAAGGCCCAAAAAATTTTAATCGAAAACCATTTCGAGGTATTAATTAGAGCTTTCAAATACCGCATCCGATTTAAAAAATCTTTTTTTATAAGAGAGTTAGAGCTAATTTAGTGATACTATAGTGTAAAAAATACGCATTTTCAAGCCTCTATAGGCCACATATCATAACAAAATATTACATATTATAGCTTCAAATTTGCGTATTTTAAATTTCTATTTAACAAAAGTCATTTGAGTTTAATCGGTTATAATTTGACTGAGTTAGAGCGGTTTAAGTAAAGGCAAAAATGACACCTTGCAGTAACACAAAAATGGTCATATCTCGTGAACGAATTGTCCAGAAAATATGATTTATAGCGTTTTAGAATTGTCTAATTATGTGCTAAAAGAATCAATAATTAAAAAATTTCTGACAAAACTTTTCATTTCGTCTCATAGTGTAGTGTTGGTTATAAAAATATTTTATAAATTACTCACCTACAATCAGCTCTTTTAAAACCTTCAAAGACATCGCAAATACAAACTTTTGGACAAATTTCTTTTATTAAACAATTGACTCGCATGAGTGTGCAAAAAACAATCAATATTGAGACGTATTTCATGTTTAATATTCACATGATTCTTATTTCCTCACTCTAATGAACTCTTTTTTTGCTTTTAACTTCACACCTAATTTAAAGCTATTGAATGAATAAATAAAGTAAAACTTCACACCCCGTAGCCCTTATCTTATCTTACTAGATAGATAAACATATATTTTGAGTCATTCCTTTATCAATGCATTTTACTTAAGAAATATAATATAAATTGGTTTTATTATTTATCTCTCTTTATTTAAAGATCTTTGCATATTTTACAATTTTTGTATATGTGATTATGATTCTTCTTTGAAAACTTTATGGTAAATCAACTTTGATATCTAATGTCTTGTACAAGAATGTAAGGATATCTGTTGCTTCTTCAATCTTTTTCTTTACTGGTTTGCCAAAACCATGACCACTCTTTGTATAAACTCTTAATAAGATGGGATTCTTTTGAAAAGGAGAATTCCTGATAGAATTTTGAAGAGTTGCACTAAATTTAAGTGAATGCAATGGACTAACACGATCATCATGATCAGCTGTTAAAATTAGTGTCGCAGGATATTCTTGATTTGGATTTTCAGGAGTGTGTGTGTTGTGCAATGGTGAATATTTGAGCAAATTTAAAAAATGTTTTTCTTCATCGGGTGATCCAAAATCAGAAATCCATGCACTACCAATGGTGAATTTATGAAATCTAAGCATATCAAAGACTCCAACTTGTGCAATAGCAGCACCAAAAAGATCTGGTCTTTGATTAATGCATGCGCCAACCAATAATCCTCCATTACTTCCGCCTTGAATGGCAAGAAGTTCCTTCTTTGTATAATTATTGTCAATCAAATATTTTGCAGCACTTTGGAAATCATTGAAAACATTTTGTTTGTTTAATAATCTTCCCCCATTATGCCATCGTTCACCATATTCACCGCCACCCCTTATATTCGGATAACAGAGTACACCATCAAATAAATCAATGAAAGCAAGCAAAGTAATGCTAAAGCATGGTTGAATTGAAATATTAAAACCTCCATATCCCGAAACTAACGTTGGTCTAGGAGTAATTTCATTCTCATTCTTTTTTATGATAAACATTGGAATCTTCTCACCATCAGTACTATTGTAAAAGATTTGATCCACTTTGTAATTCTTACGATTAAAACCAGCAATTGTTACATCTTTGAAAATCTTCGGTTCTGAATCAGTAGAATTAAAATCATAATGATAAATCGTGCCAGGAATAAGAAAGCTAACAAATTGAAAGAATATTTCACTTGAATCACGCTCTCCAGAGAAGCCTTGAATACAGCCATAATCGAGTTTAAATTCAAATTCAAATTTACCCGTATCTAGTGAATAAACTTGCAATGATGATTTGACATCAATCATATAATGAAGTATCATTTTATTTTTATGGACGCAATATGCCCAATCTAAAACATTCTTTGGATGCTCTGGCACTAAAGTTTTCCAATTTGATTCTTCATAGTTTTCAAAATCTATTGCAATTATATGATAATTTGGTGCTCCTTTATTAGTACGGAAATAGAAAATACTTTCATTATTTGTGATGTAATCATAATCATTCTTGAATTCTGTTACAACTTTTGTAAATTCCAATTTTCCTGTTATTTCAGGTGTTTTTCGCAAATCAGCAAAATAAATAAGGTGATCATTGCAACCATACATAACATAAAATAATAAATAATGACCACAATCAGATACTTCTGCTGAAAAACGCCAATTCGGTTCCTCAGGAAATTCAGCCACGAGAACATCAGAATCTTGTGATGTGCCTATTCTATGATAGTACACTTTTTGATTCTCATTTGCATTAGTTTCGCAACCATCAGCAGTTCCTTGAGGTAGAAATTTTCCATAAAATACACCTTTATTATCATGCGTCCAAGTAGGTGTAAAGAATTTGCTATGCTCAAGTGTTTCAGGGAAATCTTCATTCTTCTCAACATCCCTAAACTTGATTTTTACCCAATCACTACCACTTTCTGACAATCCATATGCTAACAAAGATCCATCCTTTGTAAAATGCAGACTTTGCAGAGCAACCGTTCCATCTGATGAGAGTTCATTTGGATCGAGAAAGACTTTTCTCTCACCATCAAGCGATTCTTGATAATAAATTACATTTTGATTTTGTAGACCAGTATTGTACGAGTAAAAATATCTAAAATATTCATGCTCATTAATAATTTATTTTGATTTTGTCAATCATTTTGAAAGCTCACCTCTTTCCTCGCTTATATGCAACATTATACTTTTCAAAGTTCCATAGGTCTGTAAGTTTTTTATTGATTTTTCCCCAAAATTCATTTTCCTCAAGAAAGGGTTTAGAAATCAAATTTTGATTGTCTATGAATTGTTTCGTTTCTTCACTATCTGGATTTTCTAAATATCTATATGGATCAGAAATCTGTAAAACAACACAATTATAAATATTCAGCATTTGTAAATAAAGTAATTTTCTAGGAAAAAGATAAAGCTTTAATTGTTGTGTGCTCATCAAATCAGATAATCAATTGAAACTTACTTTATGGCCAAAAAAGGTTTCAGTAATTTCTTCTTTTCTCACTTGCGGATATTGAATTGATGGTGCCATTATAGACTTAGGTTTTAATATAGACTGATATCGATTGTATTTAATTAGACAGGATTTCAATTTTTCTCTATTACTACAAAATATTCTTGATGAAGACAGTAATTTTTGCACAATCATTGAACAAAAGCGGTAGGGGAAAGTTTTATTTTGTAAAATTTGATTTTACCGGCATTTTTTTATTTTCATTTCAATGGTGCGCATCCTAAAATAATAAAAATAAAAATACAATTTTCTTCTCGAAGCAGAAAAATTATTTTATTAAAATTTAAAAATGTCGTATGATGTAAATACACAATTAGTTGATAAAGTGTGGGAGGATACAACAAAAGGTTTAAGAAAAGAAGTGATTAATTTTCGATATTGTTCAATAGTTAAAGCAAATGAACTTTCAAAATGTTTAGTTAATATCATTCATATAGAAAATTTAGATCAAAAAGTACACAAGTCAAATTACATTTCGGAAGATAATATTGGTAATGAATTTTGGATAGAAATGGGACATGCATTAACAGCAATTGATTGTTATGTCGAAGAATTTCTTAAACAAATGTTTATGAACGAAACCAGTAAATGTTACATCAAAACAAAATCCAATGGTACCGTTATTTTCACAATGCGCTTAAAGAGAATTGAATTTCATGGATATTATTATGAACAAGATGCTATTAAAATGTTTGAGCTTGCAAAACTATATAAAGAAAATGGTGTAAAAATGTTCAAGGGAGAATTCTTTTTATTTGCACACAATTACTTTAATTTGGCTGCCAAGTGCTTATTGGCATTTGGTCCGGTTGATGAAATTGATGAAGTTTTAAAAGACACTCAATTAACAAAGAAAGAATGGGAAGAATTGCTGCATAATGTGTATATTAATATATCTGCCTGTTTAATCAAAGAAAAAAGATATGATGAGATTATACCAATTATGAATTTTGTACATAAACAAGATAATCCTTCAGAAAAGGCAATTTTTCGTCTTGCAACAGCTTATTTAAATATCTATCAATATGAGGAAGCAAAAAAGACAATTGAGAAAATTGATTACAAATCGAATAAAGACCTTGTTCAATTAATGTCAAAAATTCAACATGATTGGAAAAATTCCAAAGACAAGGATAAGGATATGGTTAAGAAAATGCTTTTTGGCTAATTTTCTTAAAAAATAAATTATTTTATTCAAAGAAATAAGAACATTTTTGTTTTACTTATTTACGAGCGAAATTAGAATCCATACTACGACCGGATCTTTGAATGTTATTTAAATTACTTTTTATTCTACTTTCAATTGAAGTCGATTGCTCTTGAGCTTTTCTCATAGCTCGATTGAGAAAATCTTTATCAAATTCTTTCTCAAAAACTTCCTTTTCTTTTTCCTCATTTTCACGATATTTCTTAACAGTTGCTGTGCGATCTTTTTCACGCCAATCTGCATTTTGCATCATTTCTTTTAATTTTTTTTCCATCTCTTCATTACTCAGTTGCTTGTTATTACTGCTGCGCTTTACTTGATTTTGTTGCTGTTGTTGAGCTTTTCGTGATGCTGAAGACAATTCTTCTTTTGTGTATCGTTTAACTTCTTTTTTACTCTGAATTTCAATTTTCTCCCCTGATGCACTCACTAAGCCAAAAGTTTTTGTTGTAGGCACTTTTCTATCATCATCGTCATCATCATCTCTATATTTTCTTGTACTTGTTGGTGGTGATGGATTTCTATATGAATCATCTTCTCTCTTTGCTGGCGATTTTTCCTCTCTCCTTTTAGAATGTGATGATCTATCACGTGAACGTGATTTTCGTTGTTTATGTGAGCGATCTTCCACATGTCTTCTTTCTTCTCTTCTTCTCTCACTTTTATAATCTGATGAACGTTTGTCTTCATATTTTCGATCATTATTATGATATTTCCGTTTTCTATATTCTGGTGTTCTTGATCTTGAACGTCTTCTTTGTGATCGATGTCTTACACTCTCTTTTTCGTACCTGCTACTTTCATACTTTCTCCTCTCATTTGTGTCATTTCTCCTATAATCATCGGAACTCGATTTTTCCCGTTTAGATTTTTTCTTTTTAACTATTTTATCCAATTCACCTTTAAGTGCTTTGAATTTTTTATCAATAAAATTAGATTCCTCATCTAATTTTGTGGATCTTCCTTGAATTTTTCGATATTTTTCAAGCAGCAATCTATCTAAATCTTCAGAATCGCTATTGTCACTACTACTTGATGATGATTTTGATCTCTTTCTTTTCTTTTTAGATGACTTTTTTGTTGTTTTCTACAAGTAAATTTTTAAATATAACTATTTTATTTAATATTCGGTTACTTACTTTATCTTTATGTTCTTCATTTTCCTTTTTCAAAATTTCATGAAGTTTCTTCAATTTGACTGGATTTTCTAAAATTTTCCTTCGTTGTTCAAGTTCACGTTGTTTGATAAGCATAAGAGGATCTTCCATTTCTTTTCTTAATATATCTACTTGATCCTGTTTATCTGTTGCTTTCTGTCGTCCAATCGAGAAAGGTAGAACATCATGCTCAACGCAATTGCCCAATTCATTTTCTTCAAATTGTTTATCAACTTTCCTTCCAGTTAAATATTCCTCACGATTTATTTGATCCTGCTTCCCTTTATACATCCATTCCAATTTAACATTTTCATCTTCCATCTTTGCTATTTTCTGATTGTCGATATAAATTGAAATAAATTGTTTTTAAGAAAATTTATAAAATGTTTTGAAATTTACTATTTGTAAACAAAGTTTCTGACTTAAGTGAAAAATTCAGAAAAGTTTTCATAACAGTTGTTGTCATCCTAAGAAATTCGCCATTAAACTTTTCAAGTGTCGTAGTGAAAAAAATTAAAATAATTCGTGAAAATGCAAGAAATATTGCTTGAAGATCAATTGAGATCACAGCTTGTGCTTCAAGATCAAACAAATTTAGTGCCGGATGCACATCATCAACAGGCACAACAAAATCGTAGAAGAAAAGTTAAAAAAGCACAACCAAAGTCAGACCTTAGCGAAAATGTTGACGTTGGTGAGAGTCTCAAAAATGAAATCGACTTTTTACCAATGAAGACACCGATTTCCATCCTTCAAGAATTGTTGAGTCGCAGAGGTAAGTTGAAAAAAGTCGGCCATTGATTTTCTTTTATCGATTTTTTCTCTCAAGTTAAAAATAAAAAAAATATGGCACATATTCAATTTCAATATGGTTGAAACTCGTCATATTTTATTATTGAATTTTATCTTTATTGTACTTATATTCAATAAAATTTTATTTCATAGGAATAACTCCAAACTATGAATTAGTTCAAATCGAAGGTGCCGTTCATGAGCCGTCTTTCCGTTATCGTGTATCTTTCAATGATAAAGATGCAATGGGTGTCGGTCGTTCAAAGAAAGAAGCAAAACATGCTGCCGCAAAAGCATTAATTGATAAATTGACTGGAATGAATATTTCCGATCAGTTTTATCAACAAAAAGGCTCATTTAATAACAACGGTGGAACTGGTGGTGCAGCCACTGGAAATCAAAGTTTTGATGAGAAAAACAGCACCGGTAATCCGATTGGAATTCTTCAAGAACTGTGCATGCAACGACATTGGCCACCACCTCAATATGAAGTTGAAGTTGAAATCGGCTTGCCACATTGTCGTGAATTCACCATTGCTTGTTGCGTGCTCAAATTCAGAGAAGTTGGTACTGGCAAATCAAAGAAGGTTGCAAAAAGACAAGCAGCACAACGTATGTGGGAGAGATTGCAAAATCAATCACTTGATCAGAATGAAATTGTCCAATCTTGTATTGATGAAGCAAATGATGAGGTGAGTGTCAAAAACTTTGATTCTAGTTCTTTAACATGATGGGTCTCTCTAAAGGGATGTTTTTTGGAGAATCTTTCAATTTGACTCACTGAAGAAGTAGTGGATCCATCATGTTATTGGTGATGGTCTTAATTGTATAATGATTGTTTCAAGAATGATAAATGTTGAAAGATTTACCATGAAATTTCCACTCATCATGTTTTATAAAATATTTTATTGCCTTTAATAATCTTTCTTCATTTTTTCATTCCTCTGAATAATGAATACAATTAATGACGACTTTTATTTACTGAAGATGAGAATCGCCAATATATTTTCTCGTTATATGGATTTAAAGGAAGCAAACATACCAACATTAACAAATCAGCATAGCTACAAAGTTTCTCAGTTTCACAAAATGTTGAAAAACATGTATGGAAAATCATTGGCAAAACTTCAGGTTCTCATTAAAAAATAACAAAATGTTCATTCGAATGAATCTAATTTTCAATCATTTTTTTATCTTCTTATTTTTAGAACATGTGTCTTAACACAAAAGATGTAAATTATGTTGCATTTTTACATGAAATTGCGACTGAACATCAATTTGAAGTAACATATGTGGAAATCGAAGAGAAATCACTCTCTGGACGCTATCAATGTCTTGTTCAGCTTTCAACTCTTCCAGTTGCTGTTTGCCAGGGCTCAGGAGCAAATTCTAAAGAGGCTCAATCGAGTGCCGCTAAAGCTGCATTGGAATATCTTAAAATTATGACAAAGAAGTAAATTTCATAATGCGCTACCCAATATTTGATGTTCTCCATAAAGATTCTATCGACACATAACCACGTGAGTTTTATAAAATTATTTTCATGTGCAAGGCAATAATTTTTTACTATTTCAGATGTGTGAGATAATCAAAATGGAGAAATATGTTTGACTTAAATCCTTCATGCTTTTTTTTACAATAATACTTTTTATAAAAATTTTTTTAAACTTTAATCATTGACGTTTCTAAGAAAGAAAAAACTGGTGAATATAGAGTTGCAAAAGAATTAAATTTTCACGGTATATGCTATCATGTAGCCCAGGAAATTTCATTAAATTTCATAATTGCTTTTTAAAATTAATAATTATACTTAAAATAATATTAATGTGCACACTAAAAAAGATGATTCTAGATTGATTGATGATGATAATGAAGAAGTCTTTTGTAGTTTAAGGAAATATCCTGGATTAATAATAATCGTATCGTATTTAATATGACAAAAAAAATTAACTAAACACATAATAATAATCAATATTTAAAAAGAAATATATTTCAAAAAATATAGATAAGCTATTAAGGTTCATTTTCTTAGTTTTCTCGAGGAAGATTTATAAAAAAAAATTTGAAAAATTATTATGTGGGTAGATAATGAATGAATGACGAATTCTTCACAAAATTGTAAAATTCTTTTCAACCAAAAAGAGAAAAAAACATAAAAATAATTATGATGAAAAAAGGTAAGAAGGAGAAAACTTGAGAAAGAAAGATTTACAAACTGCAAAGTTGCATAACATTTAAATTTTTTATGATTTTATGAAATTGCAATCGTGCAGGCGTATGTAACAATGTTCAAAATTTATAATTTTGAATTAGACTATACTATTTATAAAACATTTTCTGTTTAATAAATAGATTCATTGCAATGTTCTCTTACAAACACAAACATGATAAAAAAAATTAATTCATTTTTATCAAATTTGTGTTTTGTGATTTTAAAGAACTTTTTACTACTTATAAGTATCACTATAAAAATTTTAATCATGTATTGACTTTAAATTATGTTTTTTTTTTTGAAAAATATATACAATAAAGGCTTTCAAAAAAACTTCATACGTATGCTCTTATCTTTAAACGGAAATTAGGTATCTTTAAAATTTGCGGTAAAAATAAATTAGAAGTACTAGATCAAAAAGGATAATATCCCTCTCATGTGTATATCTTTTATGTATCCTTTTTCCTCTTTTAAAGCACACTTCACATCTTATTCTCATCTAGTACAAGTCATATAAATATTTGTTGCAGTAAAAAATGAAGTATTTCTGGAATTTATTTTTCTTGATAAGTATCTTCTTTTTATGTGTATCATATTCATTCGCACAAGATGATACACCACAAAATATTAATAAGTTGCTCAATAATCAAGCAGTGGTGAGCAGGTATTTCTCCACCCCCCAAAAATTCCTTTACATAAATAAAATTGTATTTTGATATATATTTGCAGGCAGATAATATGCATTCTAGATAAGGGTCCATGTGATAACATTGGAAAACAATTAAAAGGTATGTTGTAATGCTTAATTTATTCTTAATTTTTTTAAAGAAAAAATGTCATGTTTGAAATGACAAGAAATTTTTGACGCATTTTAAAAATAAATTTTATTTTATTCTTTAAAAAAGCTGCTTTACCGGAAGTAATTAGCAAAAATTGTGCCAACTGTACAAGACAACAAGCTCAAAATGCACAAAGATTAATAAGTTTTCTTCAGGCTCGTTATCCAGAAGTTTGGTCACTTTTATACAGAAAATATAAGCAACAGCAAGCCTAAAATTGAGACATTATATGGGTAAATCCGCAGAAAAAGAGATATTCAAGATTAAGCAATGCTCATACTCTTTTTGGTGTGTTTCTTTTTCAGAGTTTATTTGGCAGTTATCTGTTTTATTTCAATTAATTTCCAAATATTTTATATGATAATTTAATTTGTACAAATTATGACTATTCATTTTGTAATTCAACGTAATTTTATATAAAAATGAATAGGATTATTCTTTGTGAAAATAGTTTACATTCTCAAATAATTTCATTTGCTGAAAATGATTTTTTGTGTTCTTATTTTATCTGCGGATTTACAAGCATATCAGGTCAAAAAAAATTCATAGCTAAATTTCTGTACAAGTGTGTGTGAAATTTTTATTTTATTTTATCTTGAAAACATTCAATGCATGCATTATCATACAAAAATATATACCTAGGTAGATAACTCTTTTGTTGCTTCTTCTTTTCCATCATCAAAAATCTCTTTTTTTTGAGCTTCATCTATAACATTGGAAGTCTTTAAAAGAAATAAAAAAATTCCACCAGAAGTTCTACGACGTGATTTGTTCTGTAATTACAATATTGTGAAATTATAATAATGTATGTAGTAAAATAAAATGATGTATTGTGTGGATATGAATAAAATTTTGAAAATCTTACCACAATAAGCATTCCTCCTTTTCGTTCAATGTTTCGTGTTTTTTCATACAAATCATTAACTTTCTCTCTTCCTATTGTCGCTACTACTTTGTGTATCAAATCAACATTTTGTTCACTTAATTTTTTCGCTACTTCAATACCATAATCTTCATCATTATAATTGTCTGCTACAACAAGGTCTTCAAGTTTTTTGGGTTTATGAAGAGATTTAATTTTCCCTTTAGCATATTTCCGAATAATGCTTGGTTCATCAGCAGAAGAAGCTGTATCAGTTCGTTGTTTCTTATAATTAACTGGATCTTCTAGTTTGTAAGTCTCTACTCCTCTATCAACTTCATACTTTCTCTTTCTATTTACTTCGCAAGATTTTAAATTATCCATGAGATCTTCTTCTTGAAGCATTTGCGCCCATAAATTTCCACTTTTATTACTAAATCTAAAAGATATAATAGATTATAATAAAAAGGATATAATTAAAATTTACATCAAATTACTTTGGCTTTTGTGATGGTGGTATTTTTTTAATATTTTCTTCTTCATCATCTGATTCATTCGAGCTAGTATCAGAATGTTGCAATTGCTGAAATTGTACAGATCTTTGAGTTTCTGGTCGAATTATTGGATTATATGCTGCTGTTTCCTCCTCTTCTTGCACTTGTTTATTTTCTTCTTCATCATCAAAATCAATGATCTAAAATAATAATTAAATAAATAGTAATTAAGTGTTGTTTGAAGTAAATCATTACACTTACTTCTCCTTCTTCTTGTATGCTATCACAGTCCATAATTGGGATTTAATTAACACCTAAAAAGAGTTTTTAAAAAAGTTTTACCTTTTTTGTTTTTGTTATTTTCGACAAACTTCGAAAAAGTTTTAGTGGGGCTTGAAACTTTTTTTTCGAAAATTGATATTTCAAGAGCAGTGGTCAGCACGCTATATCGTTGTTGAAATATTTTAAAATCAGTAATTAGGCAGTGAAAAGTGAAAATTGCTCTTAAAAAATAGTTGCATTCATTAATATAGTCATTAAATAGACAGGTAATGTATAAGAAATAAATGAATATTTTGGTTTTGAATATTAAAAGAAAATTTTCTTCGTCACCGGTAATTGTTCTCTCGACGCCATTTTTAATTTTCTTCTTTTTCTCGAAAAATAATCTATAGCAAATAAACAAGTCGTATAACAATGGTTGGATCAAGAGTATACGTCGGAGGCTTGCCATATGGAACACGCGAGCGAGATTTGGAAAAGTTTTTCAAAGGTTATGGAAGAACAAGAGATATTTTGATTAAAAATGGTTATGGCTTCGTTGAATTTGAAGACTATCGAGATGCAGATGATGCTGTTTATGAGTTGAATGGGAAAGAATTGCTTGGCGAGAGGTGAAACACATTAAATATAATTACTTTTATTATTATACATTAACAATTAATTCATTTTTTAGAGTTGTAGTTGAGCCAGCTCGTGGAACAGCACGTGGGAGTCATAGAGATAGATATGATGACAGATATGGCAGAAGAGGCGGAGGAGGTCGCTATGAAAAGTAAATATCAATTTAATATTCTTCTTTTTTTGAACGGAAGAGGATTCATTGTTGATTTGAGAGTTTTAAATTTCTCTCTTAAAAACTTGCAATTTCTCTTCCTTCCTGATTTCAATAATTTTACAGTAGACATAATAGTTCCAGAAATAGCTCGCGATATGGGCCACCATTGCGAACAGAATATCGTTTAATTGTTGAGAATTTGTCATCACGCGTTAGTTGGCAGGTATGTAATCTATTCTTTATATAATTTCAATCTTATTTCTTGCATGCATGCTTCTAACATTTAAATTCAATTATGAAAAAACCGACACCTATGCGTATATAATATACTTTTCATTGAAAAGAAATCAAAAGTAAAACAATAATTTTAAAATAAATAACTCTTAACATGATTTCTCTTCAAAAAATACAGGTAGATTAAAGTTTAAGATTACTCTGGTTTGTTCTCTATATATAAAAATGAGAGATATATCTCTTTCTATTAAATAAGTATAGTGCATAAAAAGCGCAAACTAACGTTTACTTTCGTTCAGAAGAATTTTTACTATCTTGCACACTACCTAAAAAAATAAAATACACATTTATGTGATTTTTAAAAGTAAACGTTTGTAATTTGTGCTTATTCATTATTTTTGAGGTGCAATTATATAGCCTAAATACAAATGCATTTGTGCCATAGTAAATTTCATTCTTCACACTTTGAAAATACTATAGTACTCAGTATTTATTTCAATATGGTAGTTTACTATATTCATATTATTGTTTATTAAAATATAATTTATTTTTTTTAAAAAAAGACAAATGCATTAAAAAATTTTAACTGAGTTTTGTGAGTCTTAATGAATACACTAAGTAAACAATCTGTTATTATTCATATGTTTTTTCGAAGTGAGCCTCCTATAATGTGTGACGAACAGAATTGGGAAACGAATACTCGAATATGGTCCTTATATGTCTTAACTCTTAATGGCAATGAAGTGCGAGGCTGAAGTGCGAATAATGAGCGGTGCTAGACGTGTCTTAATCTCTATTTAATTTACTTTAAGAGCGAGCGAACTTTAAATATTCTTTTATACCTTTCACCTAAAAAATGGACGCGCGCAATTGACAAATTTAGAAGTTTTGAGGGAGATAAAGAGAAAGAATGAGAGAGTGGTGACCGACCGACGAGAGAAATATAAATGATGTGTATCAGTCAGAACTTTAAAATAACGTAGATGAAACATAATTCTGTAGGAAAAGTTACTGTATGATGAAGAGTGTCAAGAGTCTGTCTCACTACCTTCTTCTTCTACAAATGCTCTTGTGTCTGTGGTCAAGGTTTAAACACTACCAAAGCCGTTTGTCTCCCGAAAATTTATGAGATGATGATGTCTGGTTGATTGCGTTAAGATGAAGATTTCGATATGACTAGCTTGTGAGACTGAAATGAAGAAGACTAACTTATTTATGATTACAAGCAAAATGCAAGGTGTATAGAACAAACAAAACAATTTAATAATTTTTCATTTTGATACAACTAGTCTTAAACAAAATTTTTCTTTTTTCAGTTTTTAATTTCACTATCCCCACTTTCTCAGTCTATATCTGTCTCTACTTACTTATTATTTCTCTCTTTATTCCTTTTGCATTATTAAAAAAAATTAATTCAAAATCCCTTATTCACAACAATGTATTGTTTCATGCAGAGGAGACAGCAGAAGCAATCATCTTTTTCCAACACATACGTACATATATCTAGTGAAGAAGTTCTTTTATATTCGCGAAAAATGGAAAAGTTGATGAGAGCTACCTACTCCTGCTAATACACACTATACCTATACTTTTTTGAGCTTAACAATAACTACGGTTTATGAATGAAAAATCAGTGAGGAACCAAGACAACAACTAGACTTCATGCATTGATGCTTAAATGAATTTTTTTAAATCATACAATAGTCTTCAGAATGCTTCTTTCCTCTCTTCATAAGGACACTTTTTATATGTTGATTAGAGATAATACTGTCCATCAAAAACATTTTCAAATTCATTATTTAAAAACAATTATATTTTGTTATACTTTGAAGAAAAAGAGCCATACTTAATGGATATTGAACTAACTTTTTACTTTATTTCATCTATTTTATAACAGGATCTCAAGGATTATATGCGTCAAGCTGGTGAAGTCACTTATGCTGGTAAGTTGTAAAAATAATTCGAATGTATCATATACTAACATAACTATATCTATGACCTTAGACGCTCACAAGCAGAACCGTAATGAAGGGTAAGTTTTAAAAATATTTTATATCATAACCCAATTATTTACTAACATGAACTTTTATTTTTTTTTCTTATTTACAGAGTTGTTGAATTTGCATCAGCAAAAGACATGAAAACTGCTATTGAGAAGTTGGATGATACAGAACTCAATGGACGTCGCATTCGTTTAGTTGAAGACACTCGTCGTAATGGAAGAGGTCGTGGAGGTGCAAGATCATCATCATCAAGCCGCTCTAGAAGCCGATCACGTCGTCGTTCACGGTAATTTATTTATTTTATTGCCAATTACAATAAAAATCAACAATATTTATATTTACAGTTCCCGCTCAAGACGCAGCTCGCGTAGATCAAGAGATGAGAGCCGTTCAAAGTCTCGTGGAAGTCGTTCGAAATCACCTGTAGAGAAGAAGAAGAGTCGCTCAAATTCACGATATTCTGAGAAATCACGTTCTCGCAGTCGAGATTCAGCTCGTAGTGACAGCAAGCGATCAAATCGTGACAGAAATAGAAGTGAAAGCAACGCCTCTGATAAGGGAAAATCGCGTTCTCGGTAAATATTTTTTTCAAAATACTTATTTAATGTTCAAAAAAAAAATTTTAATTTTTGTTTTATAGTGACCGCTCACGCTCTGAGGACAAAAATGACAAGTCTCGTTCAAGATCGAGATCACGTTCAGGATCAGTAAACAACAACCGTTCTCCTGATCGCAACGAGAGCATGGAAGATTAAACTGAATTCCATATATAATTAATAATTGATGATAACACATTGATTGGGAAGCGGACAATTGAAAAAAAAAAACTTTGATTTCAAAAAAATAGCATTACACTTTAAAATGTCAGATTTATGAGTGGATCACTATACTATATATAAACTGATCATTTTCTATTGTTTATTTAATATTAAAATAAAGATAATACGTGCTTTTGTGAAAAATAAAATGCTACCTACCAACTTAATGTTTATTTCTTATTCACTTACTTAAATGTGTGCATGTATTTCAGATAATTTTTATATATCACCGAAAAAAATAAGTTCTCATGTTCATTGAACTCTTATGAAGAAACGATGTAGTTCATTTTTTCCTTTACCAAATTTCTTTTGGCTACCATCATCGTCACCGTCGTTTTTGATAACAATTACAATTATTTTTAAAATGACTTTGACATATTTATTCAATTAATAAAATTATTTTGCGTTCGCTTCATTTAATTATCTTGATAACAGAGTATTGAGACTGTGTGTCGTAAAAAATATGAAGAAAGAATCGTAATATTTTTATTTTTAAAGTCATTGCGAAGGTTCAAATAAATCAATTATTTTTGCTTTTAGCGCATTTATAAAAAAAGAGAGCATGTCTGGCCGTCGAGATGATGACGCAGTAGTATAGACTCGATAACGATGCACATACAATGTTTATTTGTTTGTTTGTTTTTAGCCTTAACTTTGATAGCGATTGGAAAATAAAGTCCACATCATATGTAGTATAGTACACAGCTCTAGTTTCTTTCCATTCGTCCATTTATTGTGTGTCTACTTGCTAGTGAGTAAGCAAGCTCAATAAATAAAAAGTTGGATGTGGACGATGAGACTACGAGTGAAATTTAAAGAAAAAGAGGAAGCAGCCATCATTATGTATATACAATTTTTTTACTCTATACTATTAAATAAAATTTCGAAATTGAATGTCCTGAAAAATCTCTTGAGAGTTCTTTGAACCTTCACAATAATGTATACACACATTATTTTTATTTTTCATTATCTCCAACCAAAAAAAATATACGAAAAAAAGCTACAAACACTAAAATTTTTGTGTGTACACAATACACATGAATTTTCTATATATATTTTTTATACGACAAGGTCACCCAACTTTTTCTTCGCTCTTCGCTTCTATTAAAAAAGCTTTTAAGAATGTGTTTTTACTCGTGTATTAAGCTGGGCTGAGTGTGTATATCGGTAGATGCGGAAATAAATTTTAATATGTTAGAAAATACATGTATATGTATACTCCACACTCAATAGTAAGATTCTTATATTTTTTATTGTAGCGTCGTCGTTAAGGTTGCTGAACTTCTCCTGAGCGAGCGAGGTCATGGATCGGGTACATATGTATAAACCATCGATTTTTCAGTCTTCACTAATATACACACAATCGCACGCTGCTGTTGCTGTTATTCCCTTTTTTCATGTCAGAACAAGCGAACAAACGAGCGAGCGAGAATATAAAAAGGTGTTTGAGTCATTAAGAGGAGCGAGCTATAGCTAGAATAAAATGCTTAAAGCTTTTTTTTACTTCTTTTTGTTTCTTTTTCAATTGAATGTTAAAATCAATTTTTTATTCAATATTCAAGCAATACAAAAAATAGTCACTTATCACGATCCATTTTTAACTTTAAAATTTAAGTATTAAATATTACATATTGTATGGCAGTTGAATCAAATCTTCTTGAGGTTCTTCTTTACTCACGTCTGCCAATTTTCAAAAAGGGTTTTTTTCATACCATTCAATATGGATTGTTTTTTCTCTTTAAAAAAAAGTTACATCAAGTTTCATTTTTACATACATATCTTCGCTTTTGCTCACTTTTTTGGAGTTGTTTTCTGTGTATGGCATTTTTTAATTTATAAAAACATTCATTTACAAAACTTTCACAGCCTAATTCCCAAGCAATCTCCTGAAAAATGTTTTATTTTCTGTTATTGTAAAATTCGTTTCTTGTCTTCACTCTTTGATCCGTTTTTGATAGATACTTTATGTATATATATTTTTTTGTATTGGGGATATAGGAGGATTATCATTTTCATCAATATGATAATGCGGAATACCTTCACGCGCTTTTATAAAAAAGTGAAAAAAATTCTCTTGAAATTGCTTAACATTAAAATTTAATTAAAAATCACTTTTGTAAGATACAATTCAGATGAGCAGCAAAAAAATGAGTCATTAAATTGTATATAATTTTATATCTGTATGTACATCTCATGACAATCTATCAAACTGAAAGATTCTGTCACTAACTTAATAATTCTTCTTTCAAAGAGAGAACAAATATATTTTATGTATGTATATAATTAAAAAATGTGTTTTTTAAAGCTGCATCATACAACACACACGCTATAGTTTTTTTTCGTATGCATGTTTTCTCTTCCAATTTATGTTTTTTTAACTTCAGATAAGAAAGTTCTGAGAAGAAATGCCATAGTCTGATAATAAATCAGAATCTGAAAAGAATTCCAAATGACTACTGTTAATGTCAAAGTCAATAGGACCGATATCACAATTTTCAAGCTGATCGCAATCAGCTAATGTTTTGTTTGAATCAAATTGTGCAATGACAATATCATTATTATTCATGCAATTTATATCGATTGACTCATAATTGTGATCAATTTTATGTGTTGCAAACTTTTCATCGATCATGCTACTGCTGTTGTTATTGTTATTGTTACAATAAATCATTGGCAGCTCTTCGATGGGAGTAAGCTTCATATTATCAGATGATGATGAGGATGGTGTATAATTGAAACTTGAATCAATATTGATGAAATTAAGGGAATGATCGTTAAGATTTAGATCGTTACTATTTGCCAATATAATAGACGCATTTGATATAATATTTGAATATTGTAAAGCGTTCTGATTGCATGCGGTGTTGTCATTATCATCAAAGTACATATTTGATGTGGAACAGAAATTTCGACTATTTTCATCTGAGCCGAGTTCATGGAGGTCAGTTGTCGAGTTGAAAATGTCATCGGTCTCGTAGAATTCTATTTTTGCATTTGTTTGATCAGCAAAGACATCATATAGAGTTGCACTTTCAGGCGAATTTGGCAGAATGTCACTTGCAGCCGATAATGAATAGCAATGACTGCGTGGTGTATGTGTATCAGAGGACATTTTATGATCACTATCTGATGCATCAATACTAAGTGAATTCTCGGTTGTGACACGTTGTCTAAATCTTTTTCCATTACGATCAATTTTTAAGCGTTTCTGATTTGGACGTTTACGAGAGTGATTACGATTATTATTGTTGTTGTTGCTGCTGTTACTTAGGGATACATTCATTTCAGATTTAGCTGATGATGACGAAGATGACGACGACGACGACGATGTGACTGGCTTTGATGTATTTGTTGTAGTTGTAGTCGTCAGATTTTGTTTTTTCTTCGGACGATATTTATAATCGGGATATTCTTGTAAGTGTAATTTCCGTAGACGTTCTGCTTCCTCAATATATGGCTGTTTTTCATCTTCTGTCAGTGCTTTCCATCGTGCACCCAAGCTTTTTGAGATCACTGCGTTGTGCATATCAGGTGTAACCTCGCATATCTTACGACGTTCAATTTGGCTCCATACCTATATGTATGAACACGACGAGAGAAAGAGAGAAATAAGGAATGTTTAGAATTTTTTTATTTTCAATGTAATTTCTCAATAACATTCAAAAGATATGAATTTACTTACCATAAATGGATTCATAGGTCTTTTGATATGGCCTGGACTGTGCTTTTTTGTCTGTAATAAATAGATAGATATGATAGATACATAGTGAGAAATATAATTATTAGAAATAATAAATGTGCTAAAGGGACTTTCATACTATTCATTTCGATTAATCATACAGCGCATTAAAAAAAATTGAAAATAAATTTCTTGCATGGATGTATGGATTTGAAATAATATAAAAGTATATTATTTATATTTAATGCTGGTGTCTGCGTTACTGCGCAGTTCTATATAGTTGTGTGTGTGATATAGAATTTCATGTATGAGTCATGTTTGATGTTTGTATACTTTTTTTTATATATATAACAAAAGATTAACAAGCAGCAACGAAATGTAAGTATGAGTAACGTCGTTTCACTGAGTTTATATTCTTTATGTTATAAAAAATAATATTACAGATTTGAATTGAGGGTAAGGAAAAAAAATTGAAACGTAGAATCGAAATTTACCTGCGTTGCATCAGAATAAGGTGTCTTTGAGCTCGAATCGATTAGTTGAGATCCAAATAATGGCAATTTACTTAATTCCATTTTGTTAATTCTATTTTTTAATGACCTTGAAGCTTTAATTTTAATTGAATAAAAAACTTTTTTATTCTCTTTAGAAAAATTCTATTTTTCTCTTTCTATATTTGTGTGTATATATGTATCGATAAATTATATATTTTTTATTTCACTTCACTTGCACAAGCACCAATAAAGTTTCTTTTGAAATTTCATTTTTTTAAGTCTTCTTCGTCACAATTTAAGTGTGTGTATATGTGGGTGTATTGAAAGTTTATAAAAATTTCTCTCTCTCACTCTTCTATTCTAAAATATTCTTTTTTCACTTTTTTTAAAAATTTCTTAATATAATACACTAAAATATTATTATTTGCGTATTCCAGTATAAAAAAGTGTAGGTATAAGATGTTGAGACTACTTTTTTTTAAAAAAAATTGTTTTTATTAAACTTTTCCAATTTTACCAATCCAGCAGCTGTCTTCGAGTCTTGTCTTCGTACAAATGAATCGAACATATGATTGAAACAGCTGATGGCCTCCCCTCTTAAAATTCACTAATACATTCATAACATAAAAACGAGTATGTGCTCGCTTTGCTCACTATATACATTTTACATATACTCGTTTTATAAGAAATTTTGCTAAGTTACTGCGCAGTTGCTGTAAGTATATAAGAATTGAGAGAAGTATGTATTGTAGGTAACGTTTGTGTATATATGATGATGAAGGTGCACACACAATCTCATTTTTTACAAGGACAAGAAAATACAGAAAAGCTAAATAAAATTGAGGAAGATCCAAACACATAGCAGCAGCAGCAATAGAATAAAACTTATTTATTTCTAATAAAACAGTCTTTGTTTTGACGAAATTGAAATGATGATGACGATTAAGAAGAAGAGACGAGAACTTTAGATAAACTTTAGAGGAAGCAAAAGAGAGAGAATGATAATTTATATTCACTTGATGACCAACGAAACATAACTTGATTATATGTCAGTCACACAACTCTCACTCTGTACTATTGTCCGTTTATCATTCAAAGTAATTAAATTAAATCAAATTAACACGTACCGATCAGCTCAATTCAACGAGTACTGCACACAAAAAAAGTACAAACTATGAAATTTGAGTGTAAAGAGAGACTTAATATGAGATTTTCGCAAATTTATGTTTACAATTTACAATAAGTCGTGCATTTGTACAATTTGTGCTATATATACCTTTAAGTTACATTCAATTAGTCATAGCACTAGCCATTTCACCAAATAATGTAATTTTATTAAAATTTTGAATTTCTTTTAAAATTCTTAAAAAACAACATTGAAATTTTTAAATTATAAATTTTTGTCAGTTGAAAATTGAAATTGTGTGACTAAATTGAAAATTCATAAAAAATTTTGAGCGTGATCGCTTACTTCTAATTACTTACGCTTACACATTTGGCGAGCAATGAGGAGGAAGGTTTTTCCACTGAGTAACGATACACATTTATACATTGAGTTAATTGTCACTATGCAGCCGTTTTACAAAAGAAAATGCACATTCAATTAATCCTAAGTATACTTCTGTACATCAGAATATCTTCTCTTTTTAAACTAATGACTTATGGGGTCGTTTTTGATCCGTTATTTCATTAAAACACATACATGCTTTCATTAAATAATGACTTTTATTACAATATAAAAATAACACTCGACCATTAATTGTTGAACACATTTAAGTCACATTTATAATCATTTTCGATATGCTGAAACGGACATCATTCAATGAAATTCACAATTCTTTAGAGAGAGAGAGTAGAAATGGCGCAGCATAGATGATGAGGGACATCCTTGATGTTGAAGGAGGAAAGTTGATGAGATTGGAATTTCTTTCAAGGATTTTTCTCAAAGTTTTTTCCTTGAATCAGACATGTGAAGTACTTTTTTATGAATTAGAAAAGTTTCTATATCAATGTTAAAAAAATAAAAAAATGCTGCGACGTAGCAATGAGATAGAGCGTAAAAGTTTTCTAGAAATTATCGTGAACAAACATATATTATATACGAAGGTGAAAAATTACCCAATTAGACGGTAATACGTTCGAATTCTGATAAACAATTATTTTTGCTTATATCAAATCTGAAAAACTTATGTTTACAATCATCATCATCATCATCATCAATAGCAAAAATGAAAATTAAGTTTCGCTATTTACTGCCTCATGTGTTAATCAATGTTGACGTTTCTTGCTTGCGCATGTTCAAAATTTACGTATGAATATTAAATTTTAAAGGTCGTCGAATCTTCACGGGAAAAATACTTTACCTTTTGCGTCGTCGTCTTTGACTTTTCCGACTGAATTTTTAATTTCGCTCTAAATGTGCTTATAGATATTATTATTTTTGTTATTACTTACTTCACATGTTGATGTTTTCA
Source organism: Polypedilum vanderplanki (assembly GCA_018290095.1). NCBI lineage: Eukaryota > Metazoa > Arthropoda > Insecta > Diptera > Chironomidae > Polypedilum > Polypedilum vanderplanki. The sequence goes on from CM031380.1 coordinate 2,930,489, forward strand.
CATACGTTTTCATATATGATTTTACGCTTTATTTTCATAATATTTCTTTAAAAAGTTTACACGATGTGATATAGATAGAGAAGAAGAAAACTAACATGTCACAGAAATGTTGTAGTGGAAATATTCATTTTTATTGATATTCATTAGATCCCAACATGCATAATCTTTTTTTTTAACTCTGAATTTTGATACTATTTATTAATTTATTAAATTAGGACATTTCTTCTTTCTGTTTTGCATTTTAATGATTCTGTGTTTTATTTTATATTTTTTATCAATATGAAGTTTCTTCTTTCTTTCTTTTTTTTACTTATTTCAATAAATATTAAATAAAAATGTGATTTTATAGCTTTTTAGATCACCGCAATAAAAAGAGCAATGATAATGATTCTAGTGTCGACTTTTTTTTTCGTTAATGAATCAATTTACCCTAATTATTATTTATTGTGTGTTGATAAGCATAACGAATCTAAATTTTTGAGCGAGTGAGAACGAGTAGTTAGGCATTCGGTAACTATGTCGATTTTAATCTTGCTTCAATCGCAATTGCCCGAGCGACAAATTCGCTTAATTATTTTAAACTTTTATTTTCTAACGAATTTAGATTCATTCTGCTCAATCAATGATTTCTTTTATCGAGTTTTAATAAAAACTCTAATCACGACGTATTTTATTCAGTATGGTAATATATTTAGCTTTTTAGCCAATTTGCATGCTAACAACAATATTTGAAACCTGCAAGAACTTATATTATGCCATTTACGTATGTGATTGGTAAAATAGCCAGAGCTTATTAGAAAAGTTGACGCACTGCTGTTTTTAATTTCTTCACTCAACTGAAAATTTTCTACAGGAGAAATTTCCATCTATTCGTTTATGTTTTATACACAGTTCCTTTTTATTTCCTTCAATACACTAATTTTTAAATTAGATTAACTTTCACAATAAGTTTGTTTTTGTTTCTGAATTAGTGAAAAATAAATTGGTTACAATTTTGCTATTTAGCATGCTAACATTTTTTTGTATCTCAATTTTTTGCTAAATATATTATAAAACTGAAATTCATGTGTTATAGTTAGGTAATGACTCTTACTCTTTTCATTTCTGCATATCCAGTAAAATAATAATTCTTCCAGCATGCATGCTTGATTTTTTATTCGTCAAAGTATTAACGACAAATGTTTTAATTTTTTTCGCTCTGCTCATCAAGACGGATGTAGCGATCTTTATATGTAAATGCATGATTCTATAATTAATTTTTTTAACTCTTCTAGAGATACTCCTCACTTTCACACACGCTTGTGAATGAAAAGAAAAAAAAGAAAAGCATTCCATCTGGTAGAGCAGAGGACAAATGCGACATCGATGACGAAGATTTTTTTTGCGCTGGGCAACAACAGAGCTATGAATTATATAGATTTTTCTTCCTTAAATTTCTTGAATAATTTTTCAATTTATAAAATAGTTTTTTTGTGATGCATGTTTTGTGCCTATATAATAGTAAGTATATGAGCTCACTCATTTGAAAGCTGTGTCCAATACAATTTTTATGTTTTTTGATTTTTTATTAGAAATCTAAATTCATGGTTTTGAAGCCGCAAAAATTAAAATAAAATCTTTAACTTAATATTTTCTCATTAAATTTTTTGGTTTCATTTTTTTTTTCAAGGAAAAAAAGAGACTAGAATAATTTTTTATATTAGTTTTTCTTAAACTTTTAAATCTACGTTTTTAATCTTAATTCTGTTTTCTCAAAATGTTATTTTTTTCCTTGGGAGTAAAGCAAATTTGTAAAAAAATTTAATAAAATGGATATACTTTTTGTGTAGTTAGTTGTTGGTTGATTTGATTGATTGATTGGTATGTGATGGTATGTAGTTATATACAAAGTAATAAATAAATAAATATGAACATAGAAATAACAATACTATCATTTTTTCCTCTTCATTAACGTATGCAAAAAATAAAATATTGAATCACATACATATTTTGGTATCAAATAAAATTTATATATATGAGAAGTACATCATGATGTGTAAATTTTTTTTATCATTTTAGTGGAAACATTTTTTTAAATAAGAGGCAAAAGAGAGAAAAAGATTTTAAATGCTTGCGTTTATCATCATCATTAGATTGTTCAAATTCGATTGTATTTAAATTTATGCGTTAGTTTAAGTGTTTTGTGTGATTGATGTCATTCAAATGCGTTTTAAATTATTCATCTGAATAAACTTAATATCATTTACATATAGATGCATGTTCTTATCCTTTTTTATACTCTTTTTACATATTTAATGTAATTTCCGCCATGCATGCATGCATGCTTTAAAAGCAACAGAGATTATCTAAAAAAAACATTTTTTTTTAAATTGTCAAAGTAATGATTTGTTAAATGCAACTTTTTTTTGTATGTATCAGACCAGACATCTAGGATTCTTTTTCTTCTTCTTCTCTTACGATTAAGATTTAATAAAACACTTTCTTTAAATTTGTAATAAAAATAAATGAGAAAAAACAAACTTTGCATTTTGTTTTGGTAGACGACGACAAATAAAGGAATGTTAATATAAAAAGTTTAACAGTTTAAAATATGTTTTATATACAAGATTTCATACGAGAGCATTTGTTTTTGATAATTATGCATTTCAATTATTTTTCTTATTAGAGTCACATATAGTAGATTTTGTGTGTATATATTAGTCCATATATATTTTTTTCTTTATTATTGATATCAAAGAACTTATTGAATTAAAAAAAGTTATTACGATGATGTCAATTATTGATTGTAAGTAAACATAAATTGGCATAAAAACATTTCTAAAAAGAATTCAATCAACAATGTGTAGGTATACATTCTTAATGTTTAAATTTTTTTTCTGATAGTCACTTAATTTCTATGAATGCTTTTCATAGCTGCATAACTCGCATGACTCACTCGAAAGCGAAGCCACACCTACTCAGACAACAGATTAGAAAAACCTGCTTAGCTGTCCTTGTAGGCATTCCCTGTTAGCTAGATCAAGAGACGGACAAAAGTCTCAATCGGATCTAAATTAACACCAAAGCTCCCCTGTATCGTACACTATACGACGTATGACCAGGATTCAAGGCTGGGAATATTTTTTGCTAATTTCCTTAAATCTCGCATGAAATCGTATATAAGTGTTAGAAAATAAATAAATATAAGCCGAGAATAAATTCTGAACTTTGAACGAGCAAAAAAAGAGAGATTGTGTATATGTGCTTTGAAGTGGCAGAGTACAAAAAAAGAGGCGAGAAGAGAAAAAAAATTAGTAGAGTCCACAACCCCGTAGATTATTTGCAATTATAACATCAGTAACTGCATCGAACACAAATTGAATGTTATTGGTATCTGTAGCGCATGTCATATGACAATAAATCTCTTTTGATGTTGATTTATTTTTAGCCTCAAATTGAGCTTGAATATAAGCAGCCGCTTCACCATATTCTTGTCCACCTTAAAATAAATAAAATACACACGTGCGTTCACATTAGGATTTTTCTTCTTTAAATATACATGATAAATTAAAAACTCACCTGTATATTCAGGAAAGCAAATTGTTAATGGAGATTTTCGAATTTTTTCTTCAAACAAATCTTTTTTGTTCAAAAATAAAATAATGGAAGTGTCGGTGAACCATTTATTGTTACAAATTGAATCAAATAACTTAAGAGATTCTTGCATTCGATTCTATAATAAAAATAGAGAAATAAGGAAGAATGAGTAATTATAAAAGTTTTATATGTGTCACATTAAACTCGAACACACTTGTGCTACGCTGTGAGAGGCGCAAATGAGCCAAAAACATCTGTACAAATACATTTCTCACAGTATAAAAAACCAAATGTTGTGCCATGTTTTTTTTATAAATTATTGTCCCGTAAAGTGTTGAGGAATTGTTGCTTACTTTCACTTAGCAGAGATTCTTTTTTTGTAAAAATTTTAGCAGTATGTTTCATATTCAATTCATTTCAATATTTGTTTCATTAAAGATGAAAATGAAACAAATCACGTATGGTTTTAAGAATTTTTTTTCTACTTTTCAAATTAAATCGAAGTAAAATCAACTAATTTTTTTAAATTTACTTATTTCTTCTAAAAATATGTGTGTATGTGATGATGCAAAAAGATGCTATTAACACACATATAGCATAGCCATCTCCTGCGGGGATCGAACCCGCGACCTTTGGATTACTTCTAACTCTCATATGTTTAATGAGAAGAGTCAAGAGTAAACCTTAGAAGTCCAACGCGCTACCACTGCGCCAAGAAGACGGTTTTACGGTTGTGCAGCCTTTCGCCTAAAGCACTACATAAAAATGAGCCCTTCACTTCAATACTTTTTTCATTTGAAAATGAAACATCACAGAGATGTTTTGGGCAAAGTTTAAGCATCCGAATAAATCAATTTATAGATTTATTTTAAGAGTTTATGATCAAGCATGATAATCAGATATGAATTTTGAATAAAAATTTTTTGAAAATTCAAAAATTTCATTTAACATTATGAAATTATATAAATTAAACATAAATCTTAGACAGAAAATTTTAAACTTCTTAGTTTATCATGGTATTTCTCTTTTTTTCAAGATAGGGACATGAGAATATTCAAGTTTAAAAATCTAAGTAACTACATTTTGCTATTCTTTGCTAACTTTCTTCATTCAAAATTTAAAAAAAATCGAATTTTCATAAATCAGAAAAATATGAGAAAATTTTCATAAGAAATTTGAATATGCTTAAGCATCTTTTTGAAACTTCTTACAGACATATAAAATATCATAATCTTTGACTCAATGCACTTCTACTTAAAAAATTTCTTACTCGAAGCAAGATTTTATCACGTTTTTAATTCGCACTCTACTCACCGTAGTTTCATCTTCATGAAGAACCTGATCATATTCCGACATTGCAACACAGAAAATAATGGCGGTTACGTCTTCGAAGCAATGAATCCACTTCTTTCTTTCGGATCTCTGACCACCAACATCAAAAAGTCTATAAAAAATTTTACGCGAAAAAAATGAATAAAAGAAACCGTCAGTATAAAACAAGAAATGTGTGAAATTCAATTAACATTGACTTTTTCTTTGATGTACTAAAAATCATTTGCGTGCAATACTTACTTAAAATTAAGGTTCTTGAAGGAAAAGTGAACTTCAACAATACCAGTTGTTTTAACTCGAGTCCTAAGAATATCTTGCTCGGTCGGTTGATATTCTTTTGCACCCAAGCGATCCAAATCGTCCAAAAAGCTATAATATAAAATATGGGAAAATTAGTTTATACCACTCAAAGCAAAATCATATGTTGATCATAAAATTTTGATAAGAACTTTCACTGTCCAATTTATGGAAAACAAACATGATTTTACATTTTTTATACGGATATCTCTTTGAATTTGCCTTTTTTTAAATTGACGAGTGAATATCTTAACCCCTCACTCAGTCGAAGAGTTTTCCGAAAAAAATTGGGCGCGCGAAACAGTCTGTGGTTGTTGCTAATAACGTTTGTGTGGCTACCACAACTTTCGTAAGTTTACGCTCATATAAAAAAATATTTATGGCGGGGAACAATGATAGACGTTAGTGCATTACGTTACCTCTTTTCTTACATGACATTTCATGTTTAGTTTACTTCGCGTACTCAATCCAACAGGTATCAAAAGAGTTTCAAAAAAATTTTTTTTAAAATAAAATTTTGAAAATTCATGTGAATTAAAGAGAAAAAAATAAAACAAATATATAAATTGTGAAAGAACATCAAATTTTTTAAACAGAATGGAACTATCACGAAAATCATTACATCAATTGATGCTTAGAAGAACATATTATTCTTCATCAATCAATATTCTCTCTGATTTTTTTCTAATACCACAACAGCAATGCGTCATGAAGTAAATGCCAAAAAAATTTCCTAAATTATTCAGAACATTATTGATTACTCAATCGAAAAATTACAACTGAAAAAAAAATTTTTCTTTGCTATTTGTGCATTATTAGATTAGAAGATCCAAAAAAGAAACAACACAATGAAATACAACAAGAATGTAAACCATTTTCAGCAGTTCCAGGTCCTCGAGAACTTCCATTTATTGGGAATGCATGGCGTTTTGCACCTCTCATAGGTAACTGAATGTTTGATTATTATTTATATGTTAATTTAGAAATGAAGAAAGTGACAAGTGTGTAATTTTCTCGTTTAGCATATGATTGCTAATTGAGAGCAATAACATGTGCGCGATATGATACAATTCTAACAAAGGAAAGAAACGTAATGTTTGATTTTGCTCGTATTCATTATTGATTTTGCATTTAAAATATATTATTTAAAAAAAGTGAAGAGCGCAATACAATTTAAATGTACGCAATGTTAAAGCAGTTAGAAATAGATGTAAAAATGCTACTGCTGATTATTAACGCGCGCTTGCAATGATGTGACCAAGCAATGAAAATTGTGTAACGCCCATACTAAGTTATATCAAGATTTTAGCATTTCACAACAAATACATTGCTCTAACAGAATTTTCATCAGGCCGTAAAGCGCTAAAATTGCTTATGAGGAAAGCTTTATTATTTTTGCTACTAAAAAAGTTATGCATAACATATAGGTATAACAATAATTGTTAACATTATTGTTTTCCGATTGGTAAAATTGGTCATGATAAATTAGTGATTATTTATTACTTTTATTTAGAATAATTCATTATTGTATATATGGGGATTTATTAATATAAATTATATAAGAGGTAAAAATAAAAATTGCAAATTTTAATGATGATGAAATTCTTGCGCGCATCATCTTCATTTGTTATTGATGTATAAAAAGGTACTAGAAGAAGATTGCATAATTATTTAACAAATGCGATAAAAATATATATGAAAAATTATTTTTTATGACTCACTTAAAGCGGTTCTGTTTGTCAAATAGCGCTTTCAAATTGCATAATTGTTTCTTTGTGTGAATATATAGATACACTGCCCTTTCACTCCACTTGTTCAATTTTGTTACATTTGAGATTACTGCTGTCATCACTTGTCAGTCACTATTTATCACTTTCACTCTTTGACACATTTTCATTAATTACTTAATGACTTTAGAATGATTCTAGATTTTAATGCCTTTTTTCGTGTCTACCACAATGTATTCAAGTTGGAATTTAAGACATACTTATCAGATGAACGCACAATAATCGCATGTGAAGTTGAATAAGACGTGGTTTTTGAACACATGTTAAAACTTAAACAAGACAAGACAATAGCTTGCCTTATATCATAATTTGTTGAAGCATGGAATTATAATTAAAGAATTAAACCATTTTTCGTGCAAGACGATTTACTTTAGTCAGTCGCACTACGAAGCGAATAGAGTATTAAATCACAATTGCGATGATGTTTACCTACTTTTACTTTCATTTCATTCAAGTAAAAGTAAATTTGTACTACTTTTCTACTAGCCTATATTAAAATCTTTTTTTTTCTTTGGTAATGCTCTTATGTAAACAAGCATATGTTTTCGTTTTCGAGAATTAATTTTGTAGGGCGCCAATGAATAAATTAATTTTTTTGTAATTTGCATGCTTGTTGATTGATTTATATATTTTTTTTTTTGGAATATTGTTTTCATTTTTACTATTCTAGGACGACACAAGATTGAACAGTTAGATAGAGTGATGTTACAACTACATGAAGTTTATGGAAATATTGTTAAAGTTAGCGGATTAATAGGTCATCCCGATTTACTATTTGTGTTTGATGGCGACGAAATTCGTAATACTTTTCGACGTGAGGAAGTTTTGCCACATAGACCAGCTATGCCCTCTTTGCATCACTACAAAGAAGTCCTTCACAAAGACTTTTTTGGTGACTGTCCTGGTGTTATTGGAGTGTAAAAATGATTAAATAAATTTATAAATGATGTTGAATTTAAATAAATAATTATTATAAATTTTAGTCACGGTGAAAGATGGGACAAGTTTCGAGCACAAGTTCAACAAGTTATGTTACAAGCAAATGCAGCCAAAAATTATATTTCCCCTTTGAATGACATAGCTGACGATTTTATATTGCGGTAAGATTGATATTATCCGATAATGGTCATTCATTGTTCGTGTTTAAGATCAATAATAATATTTTATTCTCTAGATTCGACAAATTAGTGGATGAAAATAATGAATTACCTGGAAATTTTCTTAGTGAATTATACAAGTGGGCATTAGAGTGTATGTTACTTTTTTTTGCTATAGGCTTTTGGTAAAAACGTAATTATGTGATTAAACTATTCTTCTTCTTTTTTTGCTTTGTTTGTTCATTTAGCTGTGTGTCGTGTTGCTCTTGACACGAGATTGGGCTGTTTATCGGAAAATCCTAATCCCGAGTCTCGAAACATTATCGCGGCAATTAATATGTTCTTTTGGAGGGTAGCTGAAGTTGAATTGCGATTGCCAGTGTGGCGATTTTATAAAACAAAAAAATATCTAGAATATATAGGTGCTTTGGATCATTTCAGAAAGTAGTTTTAATAATAAATTTTATCAGCACATGTATAAATTTGAATGATTACTTTTAGATTATGCATGAAGTATATAATGATAGCAATGAACAGTAACCAAAGCACTGACCCACAAAACATGTCTCTTTTGCATAAAATTCTAAATGAAACAAAAAATCCAAAAATTGCTGCTGTTTTAGCGCTTGATTTGATGCTTGTTGGAGTTGATACTGTGAGAAAAAATTGTTTAAAAAATATTTAATAATGTTTTGTATTAATTCAATATTTAATAATTTCCATTTATTAGACATCTGTTGCAATATCATCGACAATGTATCAATTGAGTCAGAATCAAAATAAACAACAAAAGTTGTTTGAAGAATTAAGTAAAAACTTGGCGACTAAAACGTCTGAGATAACACCCGATACATTAGAGAATATTCCATACTTAAGAGCATGCATCAAAGAGACATTAAGAATGTATCCAGTTGTTCTTGGAAATGGAAGAAGTCTTCAATCGGATGCAATAATTTGTGGCTACAATATTCCAAAAGGCGTATGAATTATAAATAGGACAGAAACATACCGAAACGGATATTTATTTCTTATTTTTTTTCTCAGACTCATGTCATTTTTCCACATTATGTGCTTTCAAACAAGGAAAATTATTTTCCTGATCCAGATAAATTCATTCCAGAGCGATGGATTAAAAATGGAAAGGATTCACAAAAAGACATTCATCGTTTTGTGAGTTTGCCTTTTGGTTATGGAAGAAGAACATGTTTAGGACGAAGATTTGCTGAAGCGGAAATGGTTATTCTTCTTTCAAAGGCAAGTTCAAAGAGAGAAAGTGTGTCATAATATCTATTCTTTAAAAATTTTCTCTCATTTTATAGATTTTCCGTAAATATCATGTGAAGTATAATTATGGACAGATGATGTATAAAGTTAGTCCCACTTATATTCCTAACAAACCTCTCAAATTTCAACTGATTGAACGACCATATTAAAATTTTTTAACAATTATGTGTCCTTATTAAGTATTTTATGTATCGTATCGTATTAAAAATTAACCCGATGACAAATAAATTTAAGAAATAATTTAGTTACTCACTATTTAGCAGAGTCATTGAGTTGATATTCGTTACTTCGACAGAAGCATTCTTGAACTCCCGTATCTGACCATAGACGTTTCATTGCTAAGAGCAGATCCTCTGAAAATGGTTCAGTATCGTGCATACGTTGAACTACATCAAATACCATTTTAGCATCGCACTATTTAAATGAAAGATAACACACAAACACATTTGCACATTAGTCATTGATGCAGATAGATGATTTTCATTGACATTAAAAATAGCTGCTACTACACTATTTGTCTAATGTTACATCTACTGCTTATGTCTTTTTTAAAACTAAGAATAATAGCAGTAATTCTAGCTTTACTACACTTACTTCTCGTTCATTGTTTCCAAAAGTAATATTTAAATTTGGCATAGCACGTAAAATAGCAACAAGCGATTGAATGGTATTGCTATACACTACGGGGCGATATTGTTTAAAATCCTCGGACGTAAATCCACTTTCGTGAATAATTCTAAAATTATTTTATACAATTATAGAAAAGGTGTTTTGTTTACAGCACTCGCAAAAAATGTATAACATACTTCATTTGTTTTACAATTGTACTCTTTCCTGATTCACCCGCTCCTGCAATGAAAATTTATATATAAAATTAATTTTTTGTGTGAAACCAAGAAACCACATCAAGTTTGTGGTTTGTGATTTAAACAAGTTATAAATTTATTATACGCGAGAGATGGAACTTGCTAAGTATTTGGAAATATATATATAGATTGACACAATGTTGTGCTTTTCACGCTCACTTGTTCACTTGTTAATTTGAGAACATTTGTGCGTCGCCGTATATATATTTCATAATAAATAGAGAAAGAGTATAATAACAAGGGCGGGTCGTTAGTTAATTTGTATATTTTGGTATTTAATTAATTAAAGTATATGAGTCACTGTACATACCTAGCAAAAGAAGTTTAATATCTTTTGCCGCTTGTAATCCATCTTCCTTAAGATTTCGTTCAATCAGGCGACTTCTGGCAGCTGCAGCTCGTTCTTCTGCTGATTGTGCGCACCCCATTATTCGTATTGCTTCTGAGCAGAACGTTTTGAATTATATTTTATTTCTTCGACTTCACAAAAAGAGTGTGTGGCCGATAATTTCGATTAATAATTATGCTAAGCACTGCCGCTGCTTAAAGTTGCTTTCACAGCGATCTCTTGATTCTCACACTGACTAGATGATCTACTTTATGACACCTAAAATATGAATGTATGAATTAACAAGTATGTTCACCATTCATAACTATTTTGCATGTAAAAAATCGATATTTCGAGTTTTTTGACATTTTACTCGTTTAATTATGACGTATTGAATAAAACTCTATGTTTAAGTATTGTTCCCACTGCAATTTATTAAGAACAATTACTCGACTATTCTTGTTATCACTTGCGAACCATTTAATTTATAAAAATTATCATTATAAAATTCCGCCATGTTCATGTTTTTTCTTCACTCAATTATCGAAAAATTCCAATCTCTTTTCCAAAATTAATTTTTTACCACTTCACTTGTCCATATTTCAATTATAATAACTCTCAACAATCAATTTTTGTTGACTATGAACTTTAGACACTATTGAATACTCACAGAAATTAATTAAAATTATTTTTCCATGAAAATTTTTCCTCACCGCACCCTGCAGAAGAAATTTCAATCTACCTAGACTGAAATGAAGGGAAAAACTAAGATGTACACGGAAAATTTTTGTTAATCTGTATTGGTGCAATGGTATCTTTCTCTCTCTTTTCGCTTCTCTTCGGTTATAAGTTCGCTTACTTACTCTCATTTGCGCAAACTCCAAATTTACTCCAGCAGCAAATCATGGGGATATCAACTTTTGTTGCATGTAGTATCTTAATTCTGATTGAATTCATTCAATATAATTAAAGTTTTGTCTCAAATAGTATTGTATGTTCATTTATTAATTACACAGCAATTAGATTTATTCCTTATTTACACATTATAATAATAATAATAATATTAAAGTTTTCATCATCATCGTATTTTGGAGAAGAAAAAAAGTATGCATGCAAATATAAATTGTGATAATAATAATGTATTTCTTTCAGTTTATAATTGAATCCAAATTTATAAAAGCGCAAGAGCCAAGAGAATTTTTCGACATTTCATTCATTAATTGACGCACGTGAGCTAAACAATTTTCCAGAGGTGGCCGGACTGGATAATTTATTGATTCTAAAATCAAAATTAATTCATATATAATTGTCATAATTTTAAATGAATAAATGAATGAATTACCTAATATAGCTGAATTTAGTTGAATGCAAATTGGTTCACGTTTTGACGGAGAGAGCTGTTTACCAACAGGACTTGCCCATGGATTTGAATAAGCTAATAAACTAAATGCCTCCTAAAAAATATACATTTTGAATACAAATGTATTTAGTAATAGCAATTTAGATTAATATTTTCATACCTCCATCATTTTTCGATTTTGAGCTATTAAGTCATCATTAGTATTCTGATATTTCTTTTCAAGTCGTAAACTCATCTGTAAAAGTTCTCGTCCTAATTCAAGCATTCGTTCTATACCAGATTTAATAGTTGATTTATTTAATGGAGACACATCGACATCCATTTCATCGAGAGAGTCGCCAGGACAATTTGTTATTGTTGTTTGAATATTATTTTGATTAGCTAAAAATAATAATAGAGCAATAAGTTGATAGATGGTGAAAAATGTAAGCATGACCTACTGTCATCCATATCAACATCTTCTGAGTTACTGTCGTGATAATGATTTTCAATATAATCATTAATTCTTTTAAATTTAAATGATTGATGCTGCTGTTGGTCTGCAATATCGACGTCTTCATATATGGAATAATTTTCACTATTATAGTCCTCTTCATTATTCTGGTCATTATTATTTTTTGTTGATTGAATGACAGACGGATGGTTCATTCCCTAGTAATATATATTGAATTAATATTAATTATTTTTTTTTAAATTTTAATATGTAGCACTTACATCCATATCAGAACCATTTACCATTTCAACAAATTGACGACATTTAAGCATAAATAACAAATTTTGATTTGAATCCAATAAACCTATGAAAAAAATAATTCGCATTTAAATTATGTTTACATAAAATAATTTCAATAGTATACAACCTGAAAAGCTTTTATTTGTTAGCTCAATCGCTTGACCGATTCTGCCCATTTGAACTAATTTTAATATCTCTATAAATATAACAAAAACTCATTTAATGTGAAAACATTGGATTGTTTCAGTATTTAACTAACTTTGACGTGTTTTTATGCTATTGATGTTTTCACTAAACCTTTGGCCGGTAATTTCTGCAAATTTTTCAGCCGTTGCACTATAACCATGATGTACTAAATATGATGAAACGAGTCTAGAAAAAATTTTATTACGTTTCAAAAATAAATATCATTACCTTTTCAAATATTTTTTTTACTTACTTTTGCATGATAACCGTCCAATCACCTTGCTCTTCAGGCAAGGGAAAAGAAAATATAGCTGCTTTAGTTGAAGCACGTAATTCTTTTATCATATCTTCTATATCAAATTCAAAAGGTTTTTGGCCAAAATTTGCATCAACAATTTCTCCTGGCGTTTGAAGACCCACTGTTGGATAAAGTCTCGGTGGTAAATCACGAAAAGCTATTCCTAAATGATGACCATTTTTCGTATAGAAACAAGTATTATCGACTAAATTTACACCACAACCAATTACATCGCCTGTAGTGAAAGTAGGACCATACGGCTGACCATTACCAGATGAGCAAAATGAATTGCCATCATCACCATGATAACCATATGATTGCTTATCCCAACCTTATAAAGAAGATACAATTGAATGAATTTTTCATTGAAATAACAAAAGAAAAATCACCTGGCAGTCGATTCATTTTGAAATTAGAAGCAGATGAAGCAGTAAGCCCAATTCCCATATAACCATCTCGTCCTTTTGAAACAATTTTCACTTCAAAATAATAAAGACCACAACTTGCAGGAATTGGACAATTTGTTCTGACAGAAGCTGCATCATTATGTGATTTTCCAACACCTAAATAAAGTGAGTAAAAATAAGAGTCAAGAGTAGGTTACACTTTTAATTCAAATGTGTGTTTAAAATTTGAATGAAACTTAATTTTGACCTTTCAATGAAAAAAAAAAAAAATACGCACCTTTATAATGCACTCGCAAGTTTCCATTCGATAAACCAATTGAATTATTTTTCTCTGTACTACTCCAACATAAAGGCAAAGGTTCAAAAACATTTGGATATAAATGCTTTAATCGATCGAAAGTTTTCATTTCTCCACTTTCATTCATCTTTTGTCAATATTTATTCAACTTAAAAGTAATCTCTAAACTTTATATTTTTTGTTTAATTTATTCAATCACACCGAAATGGCCTCAATTGCAATCTTTTTAGTTATTTTTGCAAAATTTCAAGACAAAGAAAACTTTAAGGGGACAACTCAAAAACTTTTATTTCAAGGGGATAAAAAATTTGAAAATTTGTTGATCTCATCATGATTTAACGGAATTTTATTTGGATATTTTTTTGACGAATATATTTGAAAAAATTTAAAAATAATTAATACAGCTATAGAAAGAAGATGATATGATAAAGCTTAAGTAAAATACGTCACTAAATTAAAAAATTAATTAAGATTTTTAAGAACCACACATCAAGCATTCGTCCTTATTTTCCAATGAGCATACCATTTGAGCAATACGAGCTTCACGTTCACTAGTATCTCCGTTTTCATTTAATGTTCCATTGAGCGATACATTTGGTGAGTTTTTGGCAGACGATGAATTAGATTCGTTATTTGCATGATGACCATTTGTTGTAGAAGTATTTGTAACAGGCTGATTTAAGCGATTTTTATCAACTGTAAATTGAATTGCATTTGCAGCTGGTTTTGTTCTTAAATAATACATTCCCGTTTTAAGTCCCAATTTCCAACCATAAAAATGAATTGATGTCAATTTTCCATAATTGGGTTCAGCAACATGAATATTGAAAGATTGACTTTGATCAATATATGCACCACGATCAGCAGCCATCTGAATTTGATTCTTGACAGAAATTTCCCAAACTGTTTTGTAAATGTTTCGAATATGCTCTGGAATCTCTTCAATCTGTTGAATCGATCCATTATTTGCAATGATTCTGTTTTTCATGTCATCATCCCAAAGACCACAATCAGTTAAGTCTTTAATTAAATGATGATTGACAACTTGAAATTCTCCACTTAAAACACGACGATTATAGACGTTACTAGTATATGGTTCAAAACTCTCATTATTACCCAAAATTTGTGCAGTCGATGCAGTGGGCATCGGTGCAATCAACAATGAATTTCTAACACCATATTTAGCAATTTTTGCTTTCAAAGCAGCCCAATCCCATAAATCACTCGGTGTCTTATCCCACATATCATACTGCAAAATACCCTTTGAAACGGGACTACCTTCATAAGTTTCATATGGTCCTAATTTTTCAGCCAACTCACAGCTAGCCTCAAGTGCACCATAATAAATGGTTTCAAAGATTTGCTCATTCAATTTTCTTGCTTCGAGAGATTCATAAGGCATTCTCATAATAATAAAAGTATCAGCTAATCCTTGTACACCAATGCCAATTGGACGATGTCTCATATTTGAACGTTTAGCCTCTTCAACCGGATAATAATTGACATCAATGATTTTA
Source organism: Polypedilum vanderplanki (assembly GCA_018290095.1). Classification (NCBI taxonomy): domain Eukaryota; kingdom Metazoa; phylum Arthropoda; class Insecta; order Diptera; family Chironomidae; genus Polypedilum; species Polypedilum vanderplanki. Next base: position 2,945,855 of record CM031380.1, read on the forward strand.
TTCAAATTTTTCGTTGCAATTTTTGCAACTTCTTTCAATTTATCGAAATCGTACTCCTTTCTATTTGCTTTAACAAACATGTTGAGAGCAATTGAAGCCAAATTACAAACAGCAATTTCATCTTTGCTAGAATACTCGACAATTTCTGTACAGAGATTGGAGCATCGAATTGTTCCAAGATTTTGTTGATTTGATTTACGATTGCATGCATCTTTATAAAGCATATATGGTGTTCCAGTTTCAACTTGAGACTCAATAATTGCAAACCATAAATCTTGTGCTTTAATTTGACGAATATAGCGACCTTCTGCCTCATATTTCTCATAAATTTTTTCAAATTCTTCTCCCCACGTATCGTACAATCCTGGACAGCTATGTGGACACATTAAACTCCACATTTCATTATTCTCAACACGACGCATAAACAAATCAGGTATCCATAAAGCATAAAACATGTCTCTTGCTCTTACTTCTTCTTTTCCAGTATTCTTTTTCAAATCCAAAAATTCAAAGATATCTCCATGCCATGGTTCTATAGTAAAATAACAATTATATTAATTTCATTTTACATATTTTTTTATATAGAAACTTACCCAAATAAACAGCAAAAGCACCTGGTCTTTTGTTTCCTCCTTGATCAACATATCTTGCTGTGTTATTGTAAACTCTCAACATGGGAACAAGCCCATTTGAAATTCCATTTGTTCCAGCAATGTAAGTCCCTTTTGCCCGAATACAATGAACATTTAAACCGATTCCACCGGCAGATTTGCTAATAAGTGCGCATTGTTTTAATGTATCATAAATACCTTCAATTGAATCATCTGACATTGAAAGTAGGAAGCAAGAAGAAAGTTGTGGACGAGGAGTTGCAGCTGCAAAAAGTGTTGGTGATGCATGAGTAAAATATCTTTCTGAAAGAAGATTATATGTTTCAATTGCTGCATCAATGTCTTCTCCATGTATGCCTACGGCAACTCGCATAAGCATATGTTGAGGTCTCTCAACAATTTTACCCTTAATCTTAAGTAAATAGCTTCTCTCGAGTGTTTTAAAACTGTTTTAAATTAAAATTACATTTAATAAATGATGAAAGAAATTCAATTTAAATATAAAAAATTTTACCCAAAATAATTGTATCCGAAATCACGATCATAAATGATGGCCGAATTCAGTCGATCTGCATTCTTCATAATAATGTTGTGATGATATTCACTAATCATCGGAGATTTTGTTTTCAAAAATTCATTTTCCATATTATAAAGATCATCCATGACATCGCTGAATTGTTTTTTTGTCTCTTTGTGTAGATTAGAGACAGCAATGCGAGCAGCTAAAACTGCATAATCAGCATGATCGGTTGTCATTGTTGCGGCTGTTTCAGCTGCCAAATTATCCAATTCTTGAGTTGTTACACCGGAGAAGAGACCATTAATAACTTTAAGAGTAATTGATACGGGATCAACAAAATCCATATTCAATCCATAGCAAAGTTTTTGTATTCTCGAAGTTATTTTATCAAAATGAACTTCCTCCTTGCGTCCGTCTAAGCATAATTTTCCGAGAATTGCACAATTTTAGGAAAGGAATTGCTAATGTGTGCGTATGACTTACCTCTCTTTATGACAAACATCTTACTTTTGACCATTTTGAGATGTAAATTGAATGCAACTTGAAACTATTTAATAAAAGAAGCTATTAGATGTATTTTTAAGTATTAATAATAATGATAAATGATGTAAATGTAATGAAATTAGAAATCAAAGACAACTCTGTACAATTGTTCGCAGAAAATAAAATGAGCGGGAAAATTTTAAATTTTTTAAAATCGTTAAATGAAAAATATGAAAATTTTTCCCTTGATGCAAAATAAACAACACACACACATACAATCAACATCAGTAATTTTTCTCTTAAAAAAATTTACATAAAATCTAAAGTTTAAATTTAATGTAAAATTAAGGAGTAAAATGAGCGAAAATCCACTCAACTCATTAATTTTGCCCATATTAATTCGTCCTATATTAGTGCAGGTAAATAAATATTTTAATATATTGTGTGCAACATATTAATTGAAATTTATTAAATTCGCCAACATAAACTTTTTCATTTAGCTGGAAAAACGAGATCTTTATGCTTCTCAACAGATACGAGCCGCTTTAACAAAGTCAGAACAACTCTTTCCTGGTTTCTCACATGAACTTATTAAAGGAATAATTCGTAAGACTAAGATAAAGATTTTAAAATTTTACTTTTTCAAAATATTTTGATTTCATCATTTTAGATAAAAGTAATTTGAATGTAAATATCAATGAATGCTGTTTAAAATTACAGTCGAATCTAAGTGATGCATCAGATTGTAAGTCTATATTGTTAAACATATATAATGAGAATATTTATAAAATGGCATTTTAACATCTTCCAGTGGAATATAAGTTGAATAGAACAGAGGATTCATTTCAAGAATTAAACAGAAAATCAGTTGCTTTAAAACGCATTTTAAGTCGCATTCCAGATGAAATTAGCGATCGAAGGACATTTTTGGAAACCATCAAGTATGAATAATAATATCCATCTTATTTCATTTGCCTCATATTTATATTTTCATTTTAAGGGAAATTGCAAGTGCCATTAAAAAGTTACTGGACGCAGTCAATGAGGTTGTTAGTTTCATTCCGGGAATTGCAGGAAAGCAAGCAGTTGAACAAAGGAAGAAGGAATTTGTAAAATATTCAAAAAAATTCAGCACCACACTTAAAGAATACTTCAAAGAAGGCAAGGCTGACGATGTATATATTAGTGCTCTATGTTTGGTGAATGCTACAAATCAAATCATGATAACAGTTAAATCAAAATGTGAATAAGTAGATAAACTTTTTTAACCGACTCCGACTGAAATGTATTTTTTCCTGTAATTAATTTCCAATTTTTAAAAATGTTGACCGATATAAAAACTCATGTTGATGACCCACGCATATAATTCTACTGTTGTATTTCAAAGACTTTGTTAATAGGAGAAAACATAAAATTGAATTTATGATAGAAGCAAAAAAGTATCAATCTTTGATCTTAGGGAACTTACTAACAATTATTGTTCATGGTGATGTCCGTGATCGTTATGCTGTAGTTTATAATTCACTGAAAGATAAACTTTATTATAATCAACAAATAAAAAAAAATAATTATGTATAATATATATATATATATATATCATTTTTTTTTCTTTCATTTTTCCTCTAAAGGAATGTTATATTCTTTTCTTTCTTGTGCAAAAAAACTTCTACAAATATTTGTGCAAAAGCAATTTTTATCCTACATAACATTTAGATTTTTTCTTGATCCTTTAATTCATAGTACTTTTTATCATGTTTAGTTAAAATGTTAATAATCTTTTCTTTCAGTTATCGATTTTTGAAATAATAAAAATCAACATAACATCTTTTAAAGACACAATAATCTACCTAAACCCATAATTTATCCATAAAATGTAAAATAAAAAAAGTGCATGTACGAGAGAAATGCTGAGATAAAATTATAAAATATTGAGAAAAAAAAATCTTTATGATCAAGTATAATAGATAGAGTGTTTAATTGTTGCAGTTATATTGTTCAGGAAGAACATAAGAAATGTCATCCCAAGGATGTCTATAAAGTCCTTGTTTCAAGCGTCTCTGATCCATATAATGTCCAATAAAACCAATACTACGACCCAACACAAAGAGTGAATTTATAGCACCAATATTGATATATTCTTGTGCCTCTTCACTATAAATATAAGAAAATAGAATATATCAAGGATAAAAAGTTACTGATCAAAAATTTACCTTGAGAATGCACCACAATTTCTCAACATATCGACGAAGCATGTTGCAATGACACCGTCGACATTCAAAATCAAGTTTGGCTTTTTACTTGTAGTAATCTTTTCAACTTCCAATGCATATTCCAAAAGTGGCTTAGCTGGGAAGTTTTCGAGCACAAACTCTTTGATAATTTTAACACGAATATCAGGATTGTTGATTGATTTTACACGATGACCTATACCCATGATAAGTTGACCCTTTTTACGCATTGAGTTGACAAAGTCCATTGGATGCATATTCGAATCATATGCTTCAGAAAATTGTTTTGCTGCGCCATCAAGAGCCCCACCAAAACGGTCACCCTAATTGAAACAATATTTACCAATTTCAAAATTAAATTTTAATAAAATTAACTTACAATAGTCAACAATCCTGACACGAGTGATGATACAAGGTCTTTTCCAGCACGAGCACAGACAATTGTATTGTGTGCTCCACTGACGGCTGGTCCGTGATCTGCAGTTACCATTAAACACATCTCAAAGAATTTGCAAACGTATGGTGGTAAACAACGTTGGAACCATAAGAGTGAAACAACACCGCCAATACCGACATCTTTTGTCAAAACTTCACTGATTGGCATTCCAGCATACAACAATTCTTGTCCACGTTCATCACAAATCGATGTCATGAATGAGGCTGGCTTACGAATCAATCCCAACTCGCGTGCCCAATTATAATCCATAGGAACGGTCGGTGGTGGAACTTCTTCGGCGGGAACAATTTGTCCACTTTGTACCATATCCTCATAAACGTGAGCAATTAAATCTCCAAGAGTATCAAAAGAATCAGGTACATGTGCTCCTGCATCACGTAATGCCTTATTTTTAGCTGAAGCTGTTTCCATATCTGATTGAGCGCATGAACCAGCATGACCGAATTGAACTTCAGATGTAAACATTCCAGCACATGTTCCAATGCACCATGCAATCAATGGCTTTGTAATTCTTCCATCTTTTAAAGCCGCACAAATTTCATATTCCTCAACTCCACCAACTTCACCAAGAACAACAATCAATTTTGCACCATCATCATTTTGATAACGCATGATATGATCCATAAAAGTTGTTCCGGGATAACGATCACCACCAATTGCAACACCTGTTTAAACATGTACAATAAAAAAGACATTAACCATATAGTAAAACATATACATTGAAAATTTTATATACCTTCAAATACACCGTCTGTTGTATTGCTTATAATATTGTTCAATTCATTTGACATTCCACCTGATCGAGAAACATATGCCACACTATTGTAAATAAATTGAAAATAGAGAGAAAGAGAAAGAGAGCCAAAAAAAAATATGTTAATGAATATAATATAGTATTGAATAATATAATGGCCATTTACCTGCCAGGACGGTATAATTTTGAATGCAAAATATTATCCAGCATTCCTCCAGTATTTCCAATTTTGAAACAACCTGGTTTTACGCCACCAACCGTGGCAGGTCCAATAATAGAGACCTTTTTGGAATGAGCGGCTGCATTAAGTTTTCTTGTCATGTTTTCAGGTATACCTTCAGCAATAATTGCAATAGTACGAATTTGAGGAAATTCATTGACAACCTCGAGTGATGATTCATAAGCAGATCTAAGTGATGCAAAATTAACAAGAACATCAACATCCTTATGTTTACTGCAAGCATCTCCCATTTTGCTATAGACGGGAATTAAAATTTCTTTATGTCCCCAGTAAAACTTTTGACGGTGATATCCGGTAAAAGGATAAACCATCGCGACAACTGATGGCTCTTCACGACGACAAATAAAATCAAAATCTAACATTGACTGAACGGCACGAGTTTGCATTCCCCATACAATTGATTTTGTATTTTTTGAGAAAAGCTTTCTGTATTCAGCCTGATTTGTTACTCCAGCACGAGTGGCTTTTGCAGAAGATGTCTGTCCTGATGCACCTATAGAAGAGTTTAATGAAATTCTTTTTGTGCCTTCCATATTACAGTAGATGTAAATTATGTAATATTTTATTTTGAAGTGCAGTAGTGGTGTGTGAGTTTATTGCCAATTTCAAACATATCATATGAATTGTGATGAAACGCAAGCAAAAAAACATGATATGAGTGCGGATGTAGAAGAAGGATGGATGACCAAACACAAGCGAATTATAAAAGAAATCAAAATAACACAAAAATTAGAAATCAAACAAACTTATTATCAGACAACTACCAAATCTATGTAGGTAGATAATAGGGATAAATTCAAACAAACAAGCACAATGAGATATACACACTTACCATCAGTTTGAGATGTTTGACTAGAAATCATTTTACGTTGTTCTTGCTGTTGTTGACCACCAGGTAATAAGAAATTTGCTGTTGCAAAGTGTAAATCAGCAACATTAGGAATTGGTTTTTTGCCAAGAGCCATTCCACAAATTGCTGTCATATGAGTTTCTGGACCGAAAACGTGTAAAGGAATTCCAAGAGTGGCACCAATTTCACGCATTCGACGAAGACCTTCTTGATAATTTGGACCAGCACGACGAACGAAAACTGAGACTTTATGTTCAATCAAACGAGCCATAAATTCTCTTAATGCAGTAATGATTCCTTAAATAAAATTTTAAAAAAGATTATATTCAATATATAATGTTTGAATAAAAAAAAACTTACCACTGAATGTTGCAGCAACATTTGTAAAATTTGCAATTCCACCTCCAATAATCAAAACTTTTCCATCAGGATGTTTAGGTGATGATGTCATAAGATTGAGAATAGTTTTAGCATATTCGTAAGTTTGTTGTTCTGAAGGTGCACCACTATACTCGCCATAATTTGCCAATTCTGAAGCTCCACCATAGTCACAAATAGTATCTGAATAAATAACACTTGCACCACCACCAGCAACCATAGTCCAAATACGACCATTACGATTTAAAATCGTTAATTTTAAAGATGCACCAGATTTGGCATCCAAATCTGCAATATATGCTTCTTCGGGATAAGCATCACGTCCAAAGGGTGGCGGATAATCAATATCTCCCCATTTTGGACGACAAATAAAATCAGCAGTGGCATCAATTTTGGCAGCAAGATCCAAAATATAGATTGAGTCATCAGTGACAACGAGAGGGTTAATTTCAAGATATGTAAAGTAGAGATCAGAATATAACTGATAAAGCTCATAAATAAATTTGCCAATACGTCTGCAAAAAGAATATAATTTCTTAAAAAAATTTGCATTAGAATTTAAAATTAATCAAGTTCTTACGCTTTTTTGGCTGTTGCAACTTCTTTTAACAAGGTTTTTTGAATATCATCGACTGTGACTGTTGCTCCAACAGGAACATCGAGCTTAAGAGCCTTTGAATCGACGTCACCAATGTCAACACCACCTTGATGATAAAATAAGATTGTATCTGCCGTTCGATGTGAATAAATGCAAACGTATGCTTCCTCATCATCCTTGTGAGGTATAAATGGCTCAATAATGAAATTTCGGAGTTTGCCAACTGCACTTCCAACTTTTTGATCTTTTCCCATTCGCTCGTTTATCCATTGCTTGACTTGAGAAAAATTCTTATTGACTGCAATCAATCCTAATTTCCCACGACGCTTAATAAGTTGATCTGGCTTAACAACGAGAGGCTAAAAATAATAAAAACATAATTATCGATTTAAAATGATTGGTAGCAGATAATTAAACATTATTAGACAAAAAATTAAAGATTTTTAATTGAATGATTTGTAATAGGTAGATTTTGGCAAAAAATATATCTTTTACTTTTCAAGGTAACTGGAGAGACATTCTAAATATGCAGTTAGCAACGTTTAATTAAAGAACCGGTTTTCCTTGATTTCAAATTTTATTTTTCACTTTTTCACCAATCGAGGTTTGTGACCGCTACTACTCCTAAAAAATTCGTACACCTGAAGCATGCATTTTGAAAAACTATCTAAATAGTTTTTGGCATCACGTTTTTTTTTCATAAAAAGTCACATGAAATTTTAGGAAACATCCATTTAAACAAAACCGGTCATACTTAATGTTTTTTTGAGGAAATTCCTAAGAGAGAGAGTTGATGTATAATTGAAAAATACTCGTGATTCTTCAATGAATTGAATATCGCGTGATTTTTGACAGTTCCTTATTTTCATTAATTTTATAATTATTAATTAGATCATCTCTATTAAATGTTTTTTTGCCAGCTTAAGTTTGTTAATTAATTTAACATATACTCAAAAATTTATATCATATAAATTGGTTTAAAAACATGTACAGAGAGAATAAATAAAATAAAATTTAATTTCTCCATTCAGTAATGTTTAACAAAATTTATAGTTGTCGACGAGATCGTCATTATATAATGTTATGGAAATAATAAATTAAATAAAGAAGTAAAGTCAACTTTATTGTTGAATTTGCTCATAACTCTAATGCGAGAGCAAGTAAGTATTAAGTATTTGTAGAGAATATATACATATAAATAATCTTTGACCGCTCAATGAACGTCAGTAAAAAAATTGAATATTTTTGACGCAATATAGACGCAATCAATATTTAAAGAAGTCGAAATATTTTCAAGACTATCTATATGCGAAGATAGATTTAGAAAAAAAGATTCTTCAGTTACTGAAAAACAAGTTTCTATTGAATATGAAAAGCCTCATATGTCATTATGATCAGACCATAACACGTGATAGAATGGTGAAGGATTATCAACAGACTGCGTGATTTGTGAAACTCATTCACTTTTGAAACCTTGTATTCATCTTTTTTTTGATAAATTAAAAAGGAGTGGGGAAAGAAAAATATAATGACTCAATTTAAATATACAAATAACATCATACGAGTCTCGTTGCTAATTTGTTCATTTTTTTTCGATGAATGAAATGTGAATACCCCAATGATGAAATTTGTTAAGAACATGCGTAAATTGTTAGTTTTTGTGTTTAGCAAAAATTCTACTTACTGTGCTTTCAAGCCATGGATTCTCAGCAACCAATTGACTCCAATCTGTATTCTCGGTGACAGCAGCAAAACGACTTTTTTGAACACCAGTTTCGTTCACACCACCCAAATATTTGTTTATAAGTTCCTTTCCTGTTACCTCACGAATCGCTTTAGCTGACATGATTTCACTTAATCACACACCAATATTACTAATTTTAAGCTGTTACAGCATCCAAAAAGATGTTTACGAATCAATAAGTAGATAAAAGAGAAAGTTGAAATATTTAATTTAAAAATAACTTTGTATTATTTCAACAAATGATTTGTTTGTGTAAAAACAGAATATTGCAAAAAAGAAACTTCAAAGGTCAAGTAAGTATAAAATGACGTATGAAATTGGAGTGGCGCGATAACATCATGTATATTTTATTTTGTAGAAATAAAAGAAAGTTTTTTTCTTTGCACGTTTATGTAATACTCGCGAGATTTGTGTTGTCACAAAAGGAAAGAGAGGAAAAATGTTTGTCGAAAATATACCTAAATTTCTGTACTCACAACATTTTAAGAGTTGAGAAAAACAAAAATTATTCAAATTACACGCATGCGTATGCAGCAGATATGTTTTCATATTATTGTAATATTAAATATTTTTTAGATTTTTCATAATCGTAATAAGAAAGTGTTATTTTTTTCTTTTCTATTTTTGGGTGAAAGCATCTTCAATATCTCTTTAAATTTTTTCAACACTCATACATTTAAAAATAACATCATTATTTTGCATATAAAAAAACAAAATTTCGAGGGAAAATGCATATTAATGACGATAACGATTGCTTTCTAATGATAAAATATTTCAATCCTTTCTAAAATAAATAATTGCTTATAAACAATAAAATATATATCACGTTGTTATGTGTATTTCCTTAAAACACACTAGTAAAGCGTTAATTTAAACATAAATGAACTTCACTGAATTGATAATTCAATGAACGAATTAATATAGTAAATAGGTAAAATATATAATAATACGAAGCAAATGCTTAACATTGTAAAATGAATATTCTGACGTCCATAAAAAATTAATTTTGTTCAATTGACATGATGACGACAATAAGAAAGGAAGATGATATAATATTGAATAATGCAAATATTGCAGATTTTAGGCGTTATCAGTAGGCATACACAACTTTTTTGCTTCGATTCTATATTTTTATGCACAAACTTATTATTTCCTCAATTGAATGATCGTACGATTATTTTATGGCCAATTATAATTTCTCTCTCACACAGCGATTTTTTACAGCAATAATTCTACTTTTCTTTTGTCAGTAAAACTTGTATCAATTGCGTAATTCAATGATGATGGTAAATTAAAAGAAGCAAAAAAAATTAATATTCTACACTCACGTTGACTTTAGTCAAACTGTTTAAACAACGTCTGAACGACTGAACTGTTAAACTGAGACTAAAAACCACTAAAACTACCAAATTATAATTTTACTGTAGTGGTTTTTGTTTTTTTTTTGGAGAGCGCCAGTGTGCAGTTACGAATAAGATATAAGAAAGAAAAAGAGAGGAAAACGAAAGTAATCTAAAATTCGTAAGAAAAATCGATAAATGGCGTAGGATATTTTTTTTGCAGATTCTTTTTTGATAAAGCCTAATGAATACTACAATCGCTTACGATTGACAGTTTTATAAGCTCATGAAGATTTAATACAAAATGATTGATGTTAATTAATTCGAATTTTTTAACTGTATGAATGTAGAATTTTTTTGTGTACCTATATCGATATATCATTAACTATTTAATTTTCTTTTATTGAATGCACTGTACACTGTTGTAATTACATTGAACTTTGTCAAAGTGTACGAGGCCGAAAAAAATGAATTAAATTATAATTTTTGCAAAAAGTTGTGGCGCAATCAGAAGAATGTAATTTATTTATTACACACATAAGCCGGAAAGATGGCAGAATTCAACTTACTTATACAATTATTTTGAACAATTAATTGAGTGTAATGATTTAAAACACTTTATACTGAAGTGAGAATAGTTTAAACTAATTGATGGATGCTTAAGTATAATTTTAAAAGCTTCGAATCCCTTTTAAATACTATATAAGTGATTAGAAATCTAGAAACACACTTCCTTTTGCTTCCTCTCTCACTCTTTTTGCGAATTCAGAACGAAGGGTATACAATTAACTAAAAATCCCCTATTTCTTTAAATAACTATAAACTGTTATGATCAATATTGTGTATAATGTAAACTACTCTTTTTGACGTTTATCAAATATTGACTCACTTATTATTCACTAAATATTTTTCACTGTTTCCAAATCTAATATATAGCACTTTATCTTATAGTATTCAATAGAATATAAATAATATATTCAATAATTTACTCTTTTTTATTAATTTTATTTAATAAATATTCAGCTTTATTAGGTTTTTAATAAATTTAAATTTTTTTTAAAAATGTCAATTTGTTTACAAATGAAAACATAAAATCGTTACTCGAATAATGAATTTTCAAATTTTTAGCACAACAACAACACAATTTCTTCATGACGCTCAGCTTTAAACGGAGGCAGTACAAACTTTTTTTTGTGAAAACATTACTCTACAGAGTTAAAAAATTTTAAATTTACTAATCGTTCATTTCGCAAGCTTATCTTAAAATAAATTAAAAATTGTCCTAATGGAAGACACTGCTTAAATGTGCAACTAAATAAATAAACTTTGCGTTTTGATAAGCGTTTTAAAAACAACTTTTTCTGTGTGTATTAATGGTGTATAAAATGTAAAAGTTAATATTTTATCTTTTCTACAAGAAATAAGTTTTCAATATTAAACAGTGTTATCGAGAGGCAGGTTAAATAAGTAGAACCACACACAACCTTAACTTTAGAAACAATACGAGTCGAGAAAAATGGCAATAAACAATAATAACACATCTTCGAGAACGCAACTTCAAACGATGATCAATAATCCTTTTGCGATCCGTCAGGAAATTCAAAGATTTGAGTCTGTTCATCCATCAATCTACGCCGTATACGACTTGATTGAACTTATTCCTGATATACAAATAGCAACACAAATTCGAGAACATATAGTTAATATTGAAGGTATTTGAGAAATATTGAAAATTTCTCTCATCCCCATTTTTCTCTCCTATATGAATCATCTTCACATTTTCAAGTATCTAACTTATGAGCAATCTTGTATTTTTAATCCAACAGATTCATTCGTCAACAGTCAAGAATGGACGCTCTCGAGATCAGTTCCAGATTTACGATTAGGAATTGTAGGATCATTAAATAGTGGAAAATCGGCACTTGTTCATCGATATTTAACTGGAAGTTATATGCAAGAAGAATCGCCAGAAGGTGGACGATTTAAGAAAGAAGTTATTATCGATAATCAAAGTTATTTGCTATTAATTCGAGATGAAGGAGGTGCACCAGAATTACAAGTATACTCGTGTAGAGGAAAATTAAAGAGACTTCTGCTCACAATGGTTTATTATGTTTTTTAGTTCTCCGCTTGGGTTGACGCTGTAATTTTTGTCTTTAGCCTTGAAAATGAAGCTAGCTTCAATGCAATATACGCATATTATACAAAAATGGCACATTATAGAAATGTTGAAAACTTGCCTATAATCTTGGTAGGAACTCAAGGTAGATGTCATAGTTTATTGTACTAATTAACAATTATAATATGTATTTCTTTTTCATTTTTAGATGCAATTAGCGAACGATGTCCGAGAATAATTGATGATTCACGTGGGCGAAAACTTGCAAACGATTTAAAAAGATGTTCATATTTTGAGACATGTGCAACATATGGATTGAATGTTGAACGAGTATTTCAAGAAGCATGTCAGAAAATTGTTCAAACACGATTAACCATTCCAGCATTGACACCAACAAATTCAAGACCAACAACGCCTACGACACGATTAGGTATAACATCACTTCATTCTTCCAATTATAATCAACCATTAAACATGAGTCCGACAAGTACTGTAAATGCAAATGTAAACGGTTTGATGAGTCCATCATTCAATATGAATAATTTATCACCAAGTCACCTTCAACTTAACCCTTTATTACCTCATCACAGGCAGCAAAGTTTATCAGCATCATCGAATCATCACACGGATATTGATAATAACTCAAGTCCTCTTACAAAATATTCAAGTGGCACGTCGCAAAGTGCTGTAATGCTTGGAGGTGAAAATAATAATGCTAAATTAAATCAATTCGGTCAAATGATGATGATGCCACCACCATCACTGGAAAATTTACAATTGCTTAATATTGTGCCATCGTCAAAAGAAAAAGAAGCTTCAACTCCAACAAGCACACCAACAACTTCTAGAAAATCACGACGACGTTCAAATCTTTTTATCTCATCAAAAAAAGAAGAAAAATCAAAAAGTTCTGAAACTGATAAATTGGGCAGTGGACGATCGATTCCTTTAAAACAAGGATATCTTTATAAACGCAGTAGTAAATCATTGAACAAAGAGTGGAAGAAAAAATATGTAACTTTATGTGATGATGGCAGATTAACGTATCATTCATCTCTTCATGATTATATGGACAATGTTAATGGAAAAGAAATTCCACTTCAGTATGTGACCGTAAAAGTTCCAGGACAAAAGCCTCGAGGCTCGAAATCAATTATCACAAATAGTGCATTGACGAAAAAAAATGGAAAAAATAATGTTAACAATAATGAGACATTAATTAGCGAAAGCTTCGGTGCATTATCTCTTTTGAGAGATAAAAGTGATAAAAATTTCTTGACACCATATGAGAATGTTAAAGAACTTGGCAAAACGAGCTCTCAATCAGGTGATGAATCATCAGGCATTGCATTGAGTATCAGCAATTCACAAAATCTTGGTGATAGCAATGCAAAAATTGATTCTCAAACGCCAAATGTAAAGAAAAGACATCGAAGAATGAAAAGCAGCAGTTTAAAAAATAATGACATTGAAGGTTTGCATGATATTCTTTTTAATTTTTATTTAACAAACATTTCTTCTTTTATTATTTTTAGATCCCGATGGATTCGAGTTTTATATTGTTTCATTGGACAACAAGCAATGGCATTTTGAAGCAGCAAGTGCAGTTGATCGTGACGAGTGGGTGCTTATAATAGAGCAGGAAATTTTTAAATCGTTGACAGGAAATGAGAGTTCTAAATCAAAAACACAGAATCCCAATGATGTTGCACAATTAATTACAAATATAAAGACGGAAGTTCCTGGAAATAGTTTTTGTGTTGATTGTGACTCACCCGATCCTGAGTGGGCGAGTTTAAATCTTGGCATATTAATGTGTATTGAATGCTCTGGTATGAGAAAAATTTATTAATTCTATTTCATTTTACTAAAAAATTTTTTTTCTTTTTATAGGTGTGCATCGAAATTTGGGATCTCATATTTCTAAAGTTCGTTCGCTTACTTTAGATGAATGGCCACCAGGCCATTTAGCAGTGATGCTTTCAATTGGAAATTCTCTATCGAATTCTATTTGGGAATTTAATACAAAAGGACGTGCAAAACCAGGTTTGTAAATTATATAAAATTTATGACTACATAAAATATAAATATGTTATTTTTCAAGTTCCATCATCAACACGCGATGAGAAGGAAAATTGGATAAGACGAAAATATGAAGCCAAAGAATTTATACAACCATTAAATACGACAGTATCTGTGGGTCAACAATTGATAGAAGCTGTCGTAAAGTAATTTACATTTTGCGTGAAGAAAAATCTTATCAGTGTTATTTACAATCATTATCGTTTTGTTTTTTTGTAGGAGCGATATGAAAACAATTATACTGTTGTTGGCACATACAAACAACGAATTTGTAAATTGCACTGTGAACTCGAGGGATCTTCGATCACCACTCCATTTTAGCTGTGCTATTGGAAATTTAAGTATTACCCAATTATTAATTTGGGTAAGCACAAAAAAAAAGCCATACTTTCAAAGTAATGACTGTTAATTTTTTGTTTTTGTTATAGTACAATGCGAATCTAAAACAAACTGATCATGAGGGAAGAACATGCTTGACTTATGGCAAAGCAGCAAACTCTTTGGCGATTGTAAAGCAAACTAACAATAAACCTCATCACGTTTCGTCAGGTAATAATAATTCTCATGTCAAATATGGTTTCAAATGTTGGAAATGCAATGAATAATTTTAATATATAGTACTTTCATTGAAAAATCAGCAAATCAAACATGTATGAAATTTTTTTTCTCAGAGACTACCAGTGCATTAGTGAACCTTTTAATATCTTTGGATTGCATTGATCCACATCCTTTAACAAGTAACGCTACCAACAATACCTTGTCTAGGCAGCATGTTCTCGATAAAGTGCAATCACTATCATAAACCCACATTGTTATTTATTACATTATTTGAATAGTTTTATTAACTCGATTTGAATAAAATATATAAAAGCTACTTAAACAGTTCAAAAAACATGGTTTTTGATTGATTTTTTTAAACTTTAGAATATTGTATCTTTTTATTTTTAAAATTTTTATTTTATTAACAAGAAATTAATTTTCAGATTTTTTCCCTTTTGATTATATAATAACATTCATAAAAACTAAATAAAATTACAAAAAGAAACACAATAATTGTATGTATGTATAATATATAGAAATCATCAACTAAAACTTTAAAACAAAAAACATTAAATTTTTAAATTGTTCTATGGCGAGATTAATATGATGTTTTAGGGCAGTTTATATTCGCATCATAAGTGAAACAATATAAGCATGAAAACTTTCATGACGCGACAAAAACATCAGAACATTTAGGGCTGATTTAGGCAATAACTTCATGTGGGTTTGGCAATTTCTCATATGAAGGCTGAACACCCCAAATTTCGCGAGCATATTCGCTGATTGTACGATCGCTTGAGAATTTGCCACTGCTAGCAATATTATGAATTGCCATTTCAACCCATTTTGATTGATTCTGTTAAGAAAGAAAATAATAAGAAGCTGATATATGCACTATAAAAGAAAAATTACTCACTTGATAAGTAGCAGAGACTTCGTCTTGCTTTTTAACATAGTCATCGTAATCAGCAAATGTGAAGAAACGATCATATTGCATCAACATATTGGTAACGTCCTTGAATTCATCAGGATTTCCAGGGCTATAATAGCCGCCTGAAATCTGATCAATGACTTGCTTCAATTCAGCATTTCGATTATAATAATCCCATGCATTATAATTGCGTAATGCTTCGACTTGTTCAACAGTCATACCAAAAATGAAAATGTTTTCCATTCCCATTTCTTCAGCCATCTCAATATTAGCTCCATCAAGTGTACCTACAATAAATATGTTTTTATCAAAAGCTCGAATTTATATCATAAAAAAAATACATACCAATAGTGAGAGCACCGTTCAACATGAATTTCATGTTACCAGTTCCTGATGCCTCTGTACCAGCTGTTGAGATTTGTTGTGATAAATCAGCTGCTGGCATAATCTTTTCCGCCAATGTTACGCGATAATTTTCCAAATAGATAACTTTCAATTTATCTCCAACGATTGGATCGTTGTTGACAGCATGGCCGACTTTACAGATCAATTGAATTATCTTCTTTGCCATATAGTAACCAGGAGCAGCTTTACCTCCAATCATGACTGTGCGTGGCACGAAATTGGCAGTTGGATCGCGCTTAATACGATTGTACATAGTGACAATGTAAAGCAAGTTTAACAATTGACGTTTATATTCATGTATACGCTTGACTTGAATATCAAACATCGATGATGGATTGACTTTGACACCATAATCTTTCTCGAGAATATCGGCAAGCTTAAATTTGTTTTCTTGCTTAACTTTAGCGACAGCACGCTGGAAAGTTGGATCTTTAGCCCATTTCTTCAATTGAACTAATTGATCCAAATGAACTGGCCATTCATCCCCAATTTTTTCGCAGATCAAATCAGCCAAACCGGGATTACACAATAATAACCAACGTCTTGGTGTTATACCATTTGTTTTGTTCTGGAATTTGTCAGGAAAAACTTCATAGAAATCACGGAAAATATCACGCTTCAAAATTTCAGTATGAATTGCAGCGACACCGTTGACAGCATGTGATCCAATAATAGATAAGCGTGCCATATTAATGCGTTTTTCACCCTCTTCTTCAACACATGACATGCGGCGCATACGATCCCAATCACCAGGATAAAGTTTCTCAACCTGTTGCATCCACAAGAAGTTAATATGATAAATGATCTCCAAATGACGAGGCAACATTGATTGCAAGAGTGAAGTTGGCCATCTTTCTAAAGCTTCTGGCAATACAGTGTGATTGGTATATGCAAAGACTTTTGTTGTTACAGTCCATGCATCATCCCAAGAGAGCTTCTCTTCATCAACCAAAATACGCATCAACTCTGGAATTGAAATTGATGGATGAGTATCATTGAGTTGAATGGCAACCTTTTCGTGCATGAATTTCATTGCATCACGAGGATTCTTTGACTGAGCAAATTTAGATGATTTATAGCGACGAACGATATCGGCAAGTGAAGCAGCTGATAAGAAATATTGTTGCTTCAAACGCAATTCCTTGCCCTCAAACATGTTGTCATTTGGATAAAGGACTCTTGAAATGTTTTCAGCCAAATTACGGTCCAAGACGGCTTGAATGTAATCACCATCATTAACTGCGAAAATGCAAATACATTTATAATGATTATATTCTTAATAGGCATTTTGATAACAGATTTACTTACAGAATTTCAAATTAAACTCAATAGGTGATTTTGCACTCCACAATCGCAAAGTGTTAACAACATTATTATTATAACCAGGAATCGGGTTATCATAGGGCATAGCGTAAACGATCTGAGTATCAGTCCAGCGTTTTCCATCAGGAGTGTCCATGACACGTCCAAAAAAGTTGACTGGAATCATGTATTCAGGACGAGCTTTTTCCCATGGACAACCGAAACGCAACCAATCATCAGGCTCTTCAGTTTGTTCAAAGTTGCGAATACGTTGTGCAAAGATACCATAATCATAACGAATACCATAACCAACGGCAGGCATCGCAAGAGTTGCCATTGAGTCTAAGAAGCACGCAGCTAAACGACCGAGACCACCATTTCCGAGACCGGCATCTTGCTCCATATCTTCCAATTCTTCAATGTCTAAACCCATTTGATAGAGAGCTTCATCAACAGTTCCTTGTAGACCAATATTAATCATTGTATTTTGCAATGATCGACCCATATAAAATTCCAACGACAAATAATAAACACGCTGATAATTAAATAAAAATAAATACATATTATCATCGATTATACTGCATGTTATTGTCGTGTATATCAACTTCTGGTGCCACGCTCATCAACCTGCATTAGACTTAAGTCTAAACAACAATTTTTTATTATTGAAACTGATAAAGCACATCTCCGAATGTATGAAGATAGAAATAATAAAAAATAGAAAGGCAAAATAAACGATAGAGCGGAAGATTCCGCTCCTATTTTAAAATGAAGACATTTTTTTCTCAATAGCGAGAAGTCACAATAATCTTTATCTTTTCTACACTTTTCTTTCTCCTCATTTAACTACTCTCGTATATGTAGAATTTGATATATTTCAATTTATTAACTGAACTTAAGTGTATACTTGGTCGACCTTATTTGAAGGTCGAAAAATTTTTGTGACAAAAAAAAAGAAATGATGTGCATTTAAATAATTTTATTTCTTAATGTAGGAGAGTTAATCGTGAAAATTTTTCTTTTTTTCCTCAGCGCATTGAACGAAACGAATCAATTACATAAAACTTAATAGTTTTTCTTCCTCTATATCATTCTTTACTTTCCTTTTCTATATATTTTTTTTCTCTAATGCAATCATGATTTTTTGCCGGTAATGTAATATAAGAGATTATAAGCGCTTATTTCTTCTTTTTTACACCAACTTTTATCACTCATTTCTTACAAAATTTATTTTGACCTTAGTTAAGGTCGTTTCCCAAAAAATTATTTACTCACCTTTGGATCTTTCTCAAAATAGTGTTGTTGAGTACGAATCCATCTTGATACCAAATGATCTTTAACGCAATGAGCAAGTGCAAAATAATAATCTCGCGGTGTGGCAACATTACGATCTTTAATTAATGTAAAATGCAAATGACGATTAAAGCCCTTTTTTACTTCGCCAACGTCTTCAACTTGGGCTATTCCGCGAACCGAAATTTGCTTGCGCTTATCGCTATCAGAAATAGGACGACTCATTTTGAATAAATATTTCTTCTATCAATTGTTAAAAGTACTTATTTATCAATAAAATTGTTTCACTCGACTCTTCTTTACGTTATTTTTAAAGAATAAAATATTTTATTGAATCGGATCAGAGGATGGACCAAACGACAACGACGTCTTCACACTACGAAACGAAATTTTGATCTGAGCGAAGAAAAAATCAAAACTATGTTTGGAAAATTTGCCTTTCAATACTTTTCAAAGGCAAACATGCGCAGTAGAAAAAAATAAATTTGCCGATACCCCTCATTGTTGCTCTTTCGCTCTCTCAAAAACATATTTGTTTAATACCCCTTTATTCCTCTCTCTCTCTCTCAGTTTGAGATAGATAGGTATTTATTGCATTAAGAAAAAAATATGAACAGTTATCACGCATAATAATGGTGGTCAATGAAAAGAGAAAAAAAATATTTTTTTTTCTAATTTAAAAGCAAAAATTTTATTCGTTCTTCAATCTTCCTTCTAAGAGTAAAAGCTTAAATTGCCTTTTAGAAAAAAAGCTTTTAATATAATTTAAATTGCAAGAAAATACCAATTTTTATATTAATATATCAATATCATGTTTTGCATAAAGATGAAAATACAATTAAATATGCATGCTTCAAATTTGTTTTACTTGTCCTTTGATGACTCTTCATTCTTTCCAATTGGAATTGCTGCTTTTGCCCTTAAAAAAGAAATTATATATATTTATTATGCATGAGTAAGGAGATAATTTCTGTAAACTTACTTTTCAGTCAACTCATTGATCTTGCCTCTTACTAAATCAAGATATTGATCAACTGTTTGTTTGTTGCTCTCATAAACTTTTGGTAAAGTAAACATAGCGATGTAAGCTGAAATAAAATGTTTATTAATGATGATCAAGAACTTGAATTTTTAAATGATAAATAAATCTTACCGAGAATTACAACAGTCATTCCATTGAAGATTGCACCAACATAAGTCAAGAGCCACAAAAGAAGACCAAATTTCAATGAATCAATCAAATCCTCAACTAAGAATAAACGACGCAATTCAGTGATGTATGCGTTGAAATGTGAAATAATGAGTCCAGCAATTTGGTTAGCTCGGTCTTGTGAGAGAGTTAAATCGATATCCAAAATGTCCCTATGAAAAATTAAAATTTGATTTGCTTTTATATCGAAATATGAATGTAAAAATTGAACTCACTTGAATGGATGACCATCAGAGGACTTTTGAATAGCAGATTGCACATTCTTATAAATTCTAAATGAGATACTTGCAGAAAGAGCAGCTAAAGATGTGTATGCAAATACACTGATAAGTGAGAACATTGATAGCGCAAGCAAGATAGATAATCCGATGCCAAAGACAATTCCAGATTTTTTGACATCACGCCAATAAATTAGAGATTCAACTGAAATTGAAAAAGAAAAATCGAAGATGTAAAAAAAATCGTTAAAATTACCAGAAACTATGCAAATATTTAGATAAATTTCTTTATCCACCTGGTCCACGCTCGGGCAGATTTTCATTAACGTGACTATAATATTTTGCTGAACTTTTTCTGCCCATTTTTAATTAATAAAGAATATTATTTTTCGGTATATATTTTCCACACACTCTGCTTCGTGGCAAACGTTGTTTTTATGTACGAATGAGATTTTAAAGTGGAGAGTGAGAGAGGCAGGTAGTTATAATGTTGCAAGTACAGTTGAGAATGAAAAAGAATAAGTAAGTGTGTAGCTTTCTCCTTTTTCTTTTACTTTTTGCATCACTTCTTTATGTGACTTTATAAATATTCATTTTAGATCAAATTTCGTTAAAGTATTGTATAAATTTGCGGAAATATTATAATAGTGATGAGGAATGTTGTCGTTAAAATATAGCATACAATATACATATTATTTATCTTTTTCATTCACATTTTATGCTAAATTGAATTCATTTTACAAAAATTTCCATTGAGACACTTTGATACCCTTTATGATGTGTACATCATTAATAAATCAAATGTTTAAAAACAACAAAATATTTTCGTTAGATCATAATTTTTATATGTAATAATTCATGTTTTGTTATGAAAATTGAATGCATTGAGATTAATTAAAAATATTTGTCATTTGTGGAATTTACCAAACATTTAATTTCACCGATTTCAAAATTTTAACCGTTTTTTGATCTCCATCATTATGGAGTATTTGTTTAGAGCATAAAGCAAAAAGATAAATATTTTTAAAGATTAGAATTCTAGGTTCATTTGATTTCGAAAAATGATCAGTCTCCTCGCTAACACTATATCAAGTTGATTTTTCTGGCACTTGTCCAATAATTTTTTTTCGTATTTTTCATTTCATGCTGCCTGACAAAAAAATAGCCAAAAAAAGTTTTAATAAACTTATTCACTCATAATTAAAAATAAAATCTAATACAGTTGGAATGCGTTAAATAGAAATTTTTAATATAATTTTGCTTACAACACTCATTGGTGAAATGTAAATCATTGTATATTGTTTTGAGCTCTTCGAAAATTGTTGACATTTTTGCTATCGCTGTGATATCTTTTTATCTCTTACAAACACTTTTTTGGACACAAAATTAAAATTTAAAATAAAAACTAGACTGTTTTTCGCTCTATGAAATAATTAAACTTTCAAAAAAGACTCTCTTTAATCGTCACAGTAGAACCGTCTAGCTAAATTCGTGCTCGTGATTTTTGTGATTTGTTCGGTAATTTTTCACGATGATGCTCACGAAATATAAAATGAGATTAATTTTGTTACTCTCATTTTCATTCTCTTACGAATTTTCAAAAAAAAGAAAAGAAAAACAGCAAAATAGACACATTCAACTCACTCAGTCGGTCACTCGAATTTGTATTTTTGTCTTACCTTTTGGATGCAATCGATCGACTTTAAACCAAGCATCTGAAAAAAGAGCAGAAATATCGATATGAGTGTGAGAAAAATTTTTTTTCAGGTGATGATTGAAGAGGAAAAAACGAGAATTTTCATCAACTTACTAGGTGAAAGAATAGAACATAATATTGGCGGTCTTTTGCAGATTCCATTAAGGATTTCTGCACTATTTTTGTTATCGTAATCACACATGAATATTATTTTTGTAAAAATATCTATTATATGAGAATGATGACAAATTTAAGAAAGCACAAAGTACAATGAAATTATTATATGAATTTTCTATTGTGACACATGCGCACTATCGAGTGCATGCTACTCATCAATTAAATATGGAGGAGGGTTCGAATATATATAAATATATATAAAAATGCATATCATTTTAATATATTTTCAATGTATTTTTTTACCTGGTTTAATATCATCACTCTTTAAAATTTTTATATCTTCTTTTTCCGCATTATTTGGCTTTTCAAATTTCTTTGGTGTTTCAATAGTGGGAGCCTCACTAAAATTTAACAAGTCTTCGGAACTCTTGAAATGTTCATCTTTTGGTTCTTCTTTCAAAAATGTCATATGAGGAGGTGGTGAAGGAGGCTTTTGTTGCTGTTGCTGCTGCTCAAAAATTGGTGGGTCGACTACTTTTGGTACATCCGCATTAGCAATCGGGACATTTGGAATTAAAATATCATTTTTATCCTCACTAATCCCATCATAAAAATCATCATCCTTGTAAATTTCGGCATTATTATCTGCTATCCTAACATTATCTTCACTAAAGTTTAGCAACTTTTCAATCTCATTGTTATCCATTTCACAGACTTTTCTTTTTTATAAACCTACTGTTCCTTATACGAATGCAAAAAATATACTAAATAAATTTTCTTTTTTCCAAGTTCCAACAAGAGAGATTTGATATTGGAATGATTTTCAACTATAACACACAATTTAGCAGTCACTTAATTTTTCAAACTGTCATTGATAAAACCCAAAGATAGGACGATGATTACTGGCGTTTATTTTTAACGGAAAATCCAGCCAAAACAGTTTTTTCAATGAAAACATTCCCCTCTATAAAAAAATTTTTTTCTCCACAGTTGAGGTACTTAAAAGATAAGTCGTTGGTCGAAAGGCAGTCATCGTAGTTGTCTAAAATTATCGCACGCAATAGTTTGATTTTTGTTAATCAAATAAGTAATTAACAATTCATTATAATGGTAAGTCAGAAAATCTATCAATATAGACTGATATTTATAGTGTATTGCGCAAAAACCGAATGAAAAGGAAATAGAGAAAATGAAAGTGTCGTCGTCAAAACAATTCTCGGACTTTCATTCTTCTTTTCTTCTTACATAATCAAATTGCTCATAATGTCGCACATTTATTGCTCTGATAATGCTTGCGATTAAAATTATGTGACGATGAAGATTTGTTTCTATTCAATTATTTAATTTTCAAAATGTTATTCAAATGACCTTTTTCAGTTATTAGTGTTGTATTTTATAAATATTTACTCACAACATTTATACAGATGTGTGTGTCTGTTTACGTTTTATATACATATACCGGTATTTTAATGATAATATTGATGCTGGTTTTGTTACCATGTCTTTTAATATCTTTATTTTTTTCATATCTTTTTTATTCATAGAGTGAACCAATCAAAGTTGTTGTTACTGGTGCAGCCGGTCAAATCGCTTACTCATTGCTCTACATGATTGCGAATGGCGATGTTTTTGGAAAAAATCAAAAAATAATTCTCACACTTTTGGATATTCCTCCTATGATGGGTGTCCTTGAAGGAGTTGTTATGGAGTTATCAGACTGTGCTTTTACTCTTTTGACCGAAGTTATTCCCACAACTGACGTTGCTGTTGCATTTAAGGATGTTTCGGTTGTATTTCTCGTGGGTGCTATGCCAAGGCGTGAAGGTATGGAGCGCAAAGATCTTTTGTCAGCGAACGTCAAGATTTTCAAAGTTCAAGGTGAAGCTTTGAATACATATGCAAAAAAAGACGTTAAAGTTCTGGGTATGTTTAGTTTTATCTTTTAAAATTATAGAATTCTTTTCAAGTATCATTCTAATTTTTTAGTTGTTGGAAATCCTGCAAATACTAATGCATTAATTTGCTCGCATTATGCACCTTCAATTCCAAAGGAAAATTTTACAGCCATGACAAGACTCGATCAAAATCGTGCATGTGCTCAAATTGCACAAAAAGTTGGAAGTGATATTACAAAAGTCAAGAATCTTTTCATTTGGGGTAATCATTCGGCAACACAATTCCCAGATTGTTCAAATGGTACGGTTGATGGTAAGCCTGTTACAGACCTTGTCGACGCATCTTATTTGGAGAATGAATTTGTCACAACTGTCCAAAAGAGAGGTGCAGCTGTTATTGCAGCAAGAAAAATGAGTTCAGCAATGAGTGCTGCTAAAGCTGCTGCTGATCATGTTCGTGATTGGTGGATAGGCACACAATCAGGCAACTATGTTTCAATGGGAGTTGTTACACCGAAAGATAATCCATATAATGTTCCAGAGGGCATCGTTTTCTCATTCCCAGTTGAGATCAAGAATAAACAGTGGAGCATTGTTCCTGGATTCAAAATCAATGACTTTGCTCGCAGTAAATTGGATATTACAACAAAAGAATTGTTGGAGGAAAAAGAAGAAGCAATGGCAGTCTGCAATGCAGATGCAAAAATCTAAATACCTGAAAAGAATATTACACTATTGTTGTTGAAATTCTCCATTTATGCTACAATTTATAAGCTGGGATGTTTAACTTACACGCATTTTTATTTGAATTCCTTAAAATATATTTTTTTTCGTTTATAATATACATAGCATTCCTTCAAAATGTTTGTTTCTAATTCATCATGTACTTCCAAATTGAGATTATATTTTGTTTTATCGTTTTTATGTTAGCTTTTTTCAAAGTCTTATTTTTTATTTTCGGAATTATCAGGAATTAAAAGATTTTATTTTTTTATTTTGTTTTAATTAGGGATGCAAACATCCTACATAAAACATGTTTTTGGAGAATTAATGAAATAAAGTTAATTAATTAAAAAAAATATATGATAGTTAATTATAAATGTGTATTTATCTTCCTTTCTCGATCATTCATCACCCACTCTCGCAGTGGATACTTCATATTCTTACTTTTCAAATTTGATTTCATTTCTGAGCACTACGGTATATGTCTATAATATCTATTATATTCATAAAAGATGGCGCTCAGTTCATAAAACGAAAAAAAAATGCAAATTATTTATAAAGTATGTCATAATGATTTGGTCGATAGAGTAGAAATATTGGAGGATTATTTGTACTCTCGGGAAAGTCGTGAGCAATGACCTCTGTGTGACTACCGCGATCCATATATTCGACTCTTACAGCACACCCAAGTGCAGCACAGATTGCAATTATATGTATATGATCACTCTCTTTATACATCGGCTCTACTTCCTTTTTGCAAAAGTCTGATAAACTAGTGTAGTTTCCTTCAATGAAGTTTGAGTAAAAATCAGCGTCCTCTTGAAGTTTTCCGCTTGTTATGAGTCTCAAATAAACAACAACATAATCGCTGTATGCTTGCTCATTAAAAAGCTTATAAAGCTCCTCAAGAACTATTTCTTGATTGTCGTCTTTCGGTTCAACTCTATTAATGACCTCCATAATCGTGTCATAAAAATCATCAATAGTGAATTGTGGAAAATTTAATTGTAGCAATTTAGCCTAAAGATTAAAAAAGAAGGATTAAATAATAATCCAGGATTCACATTAAATATACTCACTTTTGAGTCTTCAACAATTTCACGAAATTTTGTAAATTCATCCTTATTCTTAATTAAATATTCCAGAATTGTGAATCCAAAGCCTCTGCAATAAATGATATATAAAAAAATGAGATGAATAATTTTTTTCTTTTTTTTGCAGGGATTTAATCAATATTTTTTGTCATTTTGCTGTATGTCAATAATTACCTATAAAAGCAATTGCCATCCGGACGAACTTTTCTTATGAATCTATAGATGATGTGTGAGAGTGAAAGGAGATGTTTTATAAAGTTTACACACAATAAATTATATCATTCTTACCTATATTTCTTACTTATATCTTCAACTTTTTGCTTGTAAACTGGATCGTCCACATATTCATTATTTAATGAATCCACAGGTAATTGTTCACTTATTAATGCAAACTGTTCACTGATCTAAAGATGCATAAAGAAATTAATTTTTTTAAATGCAGACTTTGTAGATTATTTTTACAATGCCGAACTTACTTCTTTTTCTATTTCTTTTTGCTGCTTGATTATTAATTCATCTTGATTAACTTCTGAATTTTGATCCATTACTATTTAGTAATTTATGTTTGTGAGATGCTATTTAAAAATTAAATTCTTTTGTAATTCGATGATTTTTTTTTTGACTCAAAGGGTCTTGACAACTTTTATGAAACTATAAAAATGAAATTTTAAATACCTACCGCGTATAAATTGTAAACATTCTAAAACCATTACTAAAATTTCTGTATAAAAATTTAGAATAATGAGTAAAATAGATCAAAAAGAATATTTAAAGCGATATTTATCAAACGATGATCAGTTATTAAAGAAAAAGAAGAAGAAAAACAAAGATAAGAAGGAGAAATCCATAAAAACAACGTGAGTATATTTAAATTAAAGAAATTTCTCAAGTTTTATTTTCTTTTTAATTTTTTTAGCGTGAAGATAATTGATGATAATGAAAGTGCTTACACACATCATGACGAAATTGATGAAAATGATATATATGCCACAAATGAAGAAGCACCCCAAATTGTCGGTGTGATTGATGAACGATCGGCAACAGTAATTTTAAAACAAGAATATCAACAAAGTGGTAAATGGAAAGGATTAGATGGTTCAAATATAGAAAATAAAAATAAAAAGAAAGCAGAGAAGAACATTGAAAAGCGACAAAAATATTCAAGTGACGAATCACCTCTTCGAATTGCAAAAAAAGAAGATGAAAAGAGAAAGAAACGATATTCCAGTGATCTTTCTCCTCCGAGAACCACATCAAAAAGTGAAAGTAAAGATTTATCCAAAAAAATACGCCATCGATATGATTCTAGTGATCAATCACCACCCAGGACTGGAAAGAGAAAAGAAGAGAAACAGAGCAATCGATATTCCAGTGATCTTTCTCCTCCGAGGATCACAGCAAAAAATGAAAACAAAGGTAGTTCCAAAATGTCATATAGAAGACACGATTCAAGTGATCACTCACCATTTAGAAAAGAAAGCAAAAAAGATGACTCCAAAAAGAGACATAATTCAAGTGATCAGTCGCCTCCACGAATAGTAAAAAGAGAAGATGAAAAGAGAAAGAAACGTTATTCTAGTGATCTTTCTCCTCCAAGGATCACATCAAAAAGTGAAAGAAAAAATGACTCTAGAAAAATCTACAAGAGACACGATTCTAGTGATCAATCACCACCTAGAAAAGAAATCAAGAGAGAACGCTCACCCTCTTCAAGAAAATCTCGTTGGTCTCGTGAAAAATCACCGCATAATAGTGACAGTAGTAAAATGACAAAGACTTTAGATGGTAAAGCATCAGGATTACAAAATGCAAAAATTTTAAAAATTGAAAATGAAAAGTATAAAAAAAGACAAAAAAAGATTTTTGATAATATGAGTGATGAAGAATCCGGTAGAAATGCTGATGTAGTAATACGTGATAGAAAAGGAAGAAATAGAGAATATGAGTATGATTTAGAAAAAGAAAAGAAGAAAATGGAAGTAGAAGAGGCGCGTCAAAAAGTTTATGATAAATGGAGTAAAGGATTAAAACAAGTTGAAGCAGCAGAACAGCGAAGACGAGAATTTGAATATGAAGCAAGCAAGCCACTAGCTCGATCAGAAAATGATGAAGATTTGCAAGAGTATTTAAAGAATCAAGAAAGACTCGATGATCCAATGCTTCAATATATGCGTAAAAAGAGAAATGAAGAAAAGAGAAGTAAAGGAGTGATGGAAAAACCAGTTTATTTAGGAGCTTTTCCAGAAAATAGATTTGGCATTCGTCCAGGATACAGATGGGATGGTGTAGACAGAAGTAATGGATATGAAAAGAAATATTTCACTATGATTAATTCTAAAAAGAGTTTAGAGGAAGAAGCTTATCGATACTCTACTGAAGATATGTAATATTAATCAATTTTTTTTCAATAAAAGCTGTTTGTTTTCTTATTTTCAATAAATTTTTTAATTGATCATCGTTTAATTTAATCCTCATTTGATCCTAGGATTAAAGTTCAGATTAATTTCAAAAAAATATTAACGGTTAATATTTGAGCGAATATTGTGTCGTAAATTTTGTATTGCTCCCATTCAGAGCAAAACGCGGCTTCTCTCTTCTGTCTCATCTTTTTAAAAGTTAGAGTTAATTCACGTTCCGATTTGATAACACGAGCTCAGAAAATATTAGTGGACAATGGCTTTATTCAGAATTTCATCTACTAAATGCCTAACTGAGGTTCATCAGGTAATTATAATTTAATTTTGAAAGTGCAATTTTATTTTTTTCACCGCTTCATTGATTTTTTCCGTAAGAAAAAAATTCTTTAATTTATTCAAAACTACACGCATACAAATTTGAAAGGCTTATCATAACGCTTGAAATGTGATGAATAAGTGGACCATTCACTTTATTTTGACATAAAATTTCAAAAAAGTCTTGCAAAAGCGGTGGCGGCAGTATAGAGCTTCTTACATAATATTCAATTTGATATATTCTTTTTCGTATTCGCGAAGAAGCACTCGCGAAAAGTCGATATAAAAAAGTTTTAAACATGATGATCTAACTATTTTTTTAATGGCAAAAATTCCTTCTTTTCTACTCTCTTTATCACTTATTAGTATATTCTAGGAATTTCGTGTATACTCCCAAAAAATAACATATTTCTATGAATGTGATATGAAAATTAATTTTAATTAAGCATTTATTTTCGTGTGGAGTTTTCCTTTAATAAATTCAAGTTACAGCTATTTGAAGTAGTAAATAGCTGTATAAATTCTCGAAAATTTTAAAAAAGAATGATCCAGCTCTTGTGGCAGCTTTTAAATAGCTTTAGATAAAACAATTGATACAGATAACGGCATATAGTGTTTTTACTCGTTTTTAACTGCTATACATTTCTATCATTGCGTCACATCACAATCATCTCATCGCGTTAATATTGCATTATTTATTAATTTCTAGATGTGATCGATCTTTGAAAAACCAGTTATAATGTCTAGATCAATGCCTCACTTTAGAGTAGTATTCAAGGTCACAAATAATTTTGAATGTATTGCGTAACAAATATACTATTGTTAAGAGGACAAAGTTTAAAATTTGTTTATTCTAAAATATGCATTAAGGTACCTATATGAGTTTTGACAATATCAAAATGATAACATTGTAGTAGTGTTTTTGTGAGTTACAACATTTTGTATTTGCGTAATTTTCTTCCTTTCCTCATCATCATCACACTTATATAAATATCTGATATTTATCGAAATTAAAAATATACTTTCTTTCCTCCTTTCTTCTGTTTATATTTTTTATTTGATGAATAAATAGAGATTCTTGCCAGCGATCATAACATGTGTAAGAAACATCTCGGCAGATAGCACCGATTTGAAAGCAATTTTAGCAGACAAAATTCCAAAGGAACAGGAACGTGTGAAGAACTTCCGCAAAGCTCATGGCGCAACAAAAGTTGGCGAAGTTACAATTGATATGGTAAGCATTTGAGACAAAAATATAGTTCATATACATAATAGCTCAAGGCTATCGGATGATTTCCATTTCGTTCGATCGTTGCATTTTCTACATGTATAGTGTGATCTAATCAGTGCATCTCAGTAAAATATATAAAATAAAATAAATGACAATTTGAAGAATCATGTGACTAAACAGAGACGGATTTTAATGACATCAAGCGTAAAATATATTATCAGTACACGAGTTTTCACTTTAAAACAATTGATGATTATTAGTAAGTTTATTTTGCATCTTTTTTGGATGTGATATACGTAATTATTTGATCATCGACATGTATTTTGTTCGTTATAATCTCTCTCTGCATTTTCTTTTCTCTCATCGACCCTTGATTTTGGAAGAGAAAATATATTCGATTAAAATATTGTCACATGGAATTAGCGAAGAACTTTCGACTGAGACCAGATAATTATTTTTCATTTGCTGATTAGAATGATCGATAAGAACGATTAAAAAAATTTTTTTCGCATTTATCTTAAAATTATTTAATATTGTGTATGAATGTGTAAACACGGTTTTTTTTATTTTTTTTAGATGTATGGTGGCATGCGTGGCATTAAAGGTCTTGTCTATGAGACATCTGTCTTGGATCCAGATGAGGGAATTCGTTTCCGTGGATTATCAATTCCTGAATGCCAGCAAGTTTTGCCAAAAGCTCCAGGCGGTTCTGAGCCATTGCCAGAGGGTCTTTTCTGGCTTCTCATTACCGGTGATGTTCCAAATCAACAGCAAGTCAATTGGTTGTCACGTGAATGGTCAAATCGTGCTGCACTTCCGGGCCACGTTGTAACAATGCTCAACAACTTTCCAACAACTCTCCATCCAATGTCACAATTTTCAGCTGCTATCACAGCATTGAATCATGACAGCAAATACGCAAAAGCATATTCAGAAGTAAGATTATTAATTTATTGAAATAAATTCGATTTAAAATAAACGATTCAATGTCTGTTTCTAATAGGGTGTACACAAAAGCAAATACTGGGAATATGTCTACGAAGATAGCATGGACTTGATTGCTAAATTGCCAGTTGTAGCTGCAACAATTTATCGCAATACTTATCGTGATGGAAAGGGTATTGGAGCAATCGATTCAAAGCTTGATTGGTCTGCCAATTTCACTCGTATGCTCGGTTATGATAACGAAGAATTCACCGAATTAATGCGTTTATATCTCACCATTCACAGGTAAATATAATAAATATATTAATAGTTAATTATGTCTCATATCATTTTATCGTTTAAATTTTAGTGATCATGAGGGTGGCAATGTTAGCGCACACACAGTTCATCTTGTTGGATCAGCACTTAGTGATCCATATCTCTCATTCGCTGCCGGCATGAATGGTTTGGCTGGTCCACTTCACGGTTTAGCTAATCAAGAAGTATTGGTTTGGATTCAAAAATTACGTAGTGAACTCGGTGATAATGCATCAGAAGATAAAGTTAAGGACTTTATCTGGAAGACACTTAAATCAGGTCAAGTTGTTCCAGGTTATGGACATGCTGTTCTCCGTAAAACAGATCCTCGTTACACATGCCAACGTGAATTTGCTCTTAAACATTTACCTGATGATGTCCTCTTCAAACTTGTCAGCAACATTTACAAGGTCGTACCACCAATTCTCACTGAATTGGGCAAGGTCAAGAACCCATGGCCAAATGTAGATGCTCACTCAGGCGTCTTACTTCAATATTATGGACTCAAAGAGATGAACTACTACACTGTTTTATTTGGTGTATCACGTGCTCTTGGTGTTCTTGCTGGCTTGGTATGGGATCGTGCTCTTGGATTACCAATTGAGCGACCTAAATCAATGTCAACTGAAGGATTAATGAAGGCAGTCGGATACAAAGCTTAAATCCAAATATCTTAAACCTTAAAACATTTTTTCATATACAAATGAAGCATTAATTGAGTTCAATGAACCAATATCAAACGATTAACTTTTTTGACTGATTGTGAATTTTCAGTCAATATGATATGCAATAGTAGTTACTTTACCAAAAACAGTTTTCATTTTTACATACTTTCTTGTTACATTACATCTCTCTTTTTATAAAATTGAGACTTAAATCGGCGCTTTAACATTAAACATTTTATTTGTTTTAGTTTCACCTGCATGACTCGAGATTATTTTCGAGTACAGTAACCCTCAACTTTATATTTTTCTTACCTCAATCAACACTATATATTGTATGTGTGATTGAAATTTTTAACTTAATTTATAAAAAAGGAAAGTATGAAAGGAAAACTGACCTCCTCCCCAAAAAATACGTGTGTAGGAAAATTATTATATAAGATTACCTAGTAGAACCAACAGCAGCAAAGAAACACTTATTGCAAAGAAAATAAATTTTACATCTCTACATTGTAGTAGTAATTTCAAATTAATGATAATAATGATAGAGAAGATAATAATTTAACTTTTAATTATAAAGGAACTTATTAAAAATTATTACTTTGATTAAAAAGTGTAAAGTTTTGGATCAGGACATTATCTATTGGATCTATTTTATGTGAAAGAATATTTAAATTTTCAATAAAATAAATTGTTGATGAGAATTTTCTTTTGACATAAATCAATATTATTGTGTTTTTAATTCATCAAATAAATTTATTGTAGGTTTGTTTCAGAAGATGTAATAAAACAATATTTTACCAATTATAACGGTGGTGAATATTTTAAAACACATTTAAAAATTTTAAACATATTTTGCGAGTGAAGACTGTAAAAAACAAAAAAAAATTTATCTCAATCCAATGTTAATGTTCAATAAATTTCACAAATAAAAGTAATATTAATGAATTATTTTAATGACAATAGAAAAGAAGCAAAATAAATCGAGATGTAAACTACTGGAATCAAAGTTGGTAAGTAAAACACAGTGAAAATACGAAAAAGGCATTTTTTGCAAGAAATTTTTATTGATTATATTTTTCTCTTCGACCAATTCACACAAAATTATCTGCAAGTTTTGAACAAAAGTTTTAAAATTTAAATCTGATTTGAGTTCTCGAGTACTTCAATAGCTTTTCATGGTATTTAAATAGTGCAAAATTTTATTTAAAAAATGACAGTCTCATTTCCTTCTGATTCATCCAATTTAAATCTTAGTGAATGGATTATAAATAAATTTAGAGGAGTTAATTTAATTACAAACACCGTTTAAACGAATAGTAATAATTAATCTTAAATTAAATTAGACACTTTCATATCAAAAGTTGCAATTACTCAGAAATCCATGAAAGTGAATCAACAGCATTGAATCAACGAAGCAGTTATCGCTTACTGTTTTTGTTAATGCTGCAAGCGAGAAATTTATGATAGCAGTCTTAACGAGTAATTAATTTTATTTTCATCCTTTGGGCAAAACAATGTTATATTAAGCTCTATGCTGATATAAAATAAAAATTTTGATTGATGATGTATGATATTTGAGTATAATTGACTTGATGAAATATTATAGGTGATGATGCTTTAAAACACAACCACCTTATGCAGCAAAGTTAAGCATAAGCTTAATCAGTTGCTATCTTAATATAATTTTTTTAAAGCGATAAGATATCTCATTTAAAGAAGACAGCAAAGTGGAAATATTAAAATGTGTCTATAGGCGCGATGAGAATTACCTTTATGAAAACAGAGAGAGAGAGAGACATATGTACTTATTGATAAAGAGCGGAGTAAAAACGTTTACTTCAGTAAAGAAACATTATATTTAGTCGTGCGAAAAATATCAATGGGTTTGTTTTATTTTCTTCTCTTAATTTTTTTCTTCTTCGAGACCATGTGACACACTGAGAACTGAACGTGTATTAATGGGAAAAGGACTCTCTCTATTGCCGCCGACGGTTGTTTATTTTCTTTACATTAAGTTATTTGTGTAATTTTTGAGATAATTTGGCGAAGTGCTTGGTATTTTGAAATCGATTCGAGCAATAATGTTTTGTGCACTGTTTGAATGCAAAATAGTTTACTAATTAGCATTTTTTTCGTTTCAGGAAATATACATAAACAAAGCTCTGTGTGGTGAAGAACAAAATTGTGTAGAAAAGAATATTAATTTTTGGAAATCAATCCAATTAGACATAAAGGAATATTATTAAAATAAGAAAAAATAGTGTTTGTGTTTTCACAAGTGAAAAAATATTCTAGTCAATCGAAGAGAAGAAAAAAACAGAGAAGAGGAAAATAAATTATTTTGCTGGGAAATTGCCAAATTAAAAAAAAAAAAGAAATATCTCGGCTAAGTAATTACACGTTTGATAACAAACACAGTCATAAAATCCTATGTGAAACTCTCTCTTAAAATTGCTCCATGACGTTTGATGAACAAACAGAACATCAAGTTAAAGGATAAAGTGAATTTTAAAAAGCACATAGAGTTTAAAAAGGAAAGAAATAGATTTAATAAAAGGGCTATTGCAATAAAATGCCAGGTGGAGGAGGAGCAATTCAAACTGATATGCTAAGTGGTATTGAAGAGGAAAGTGATATCTATGAAGGATTTTCTCCACATGTCGATTTTGGGAGTATTCCAATTTCAAATGAAAGTTCTCCAGGTGAGTAACATGCAAAAATGTACCTTTTTCATAGAAGTTTTATCTCGAACAATTAAAATCTCGTGTGAGTCGTTAAAGCTATTTTTAAAAACATTAACTACACTATTTACTACCTTATGTTTGTTCTCTTATATCAGTTAACCGATAAATGTTTATATACGTAACAATGAATCTTTAATAAAAACAAGTAATAATTGAGTTTAACACATTGTCATTTATTTATATACTAGCGTAATAGATCAAATTTTGTACTCTCACTTGCCCATATTTTAATATGATATTAAATATCTTTATTAATAATATGATACACATTAATTAATTATTCAAAAAACATTTAAAATATTAATTTTTTAATGCTTAACCCTATTTAACATTATTTTGATAGAAATGAACTGCTTATACGAAGTAATTTCTCGTAATCGTTGACAAACATCATTTAATACTATATTAATAGTTGTGATGAGGAACACAAAGAGCCTGCTTCTTGACTCTCATCAGTTGCAATTTTGAAATAGTCGTGTAAAAACGTCTTTTTCTCTATTCTTTTTCTTTGAGTTTAACTTATCTCAGTTTATTCTTAATTATGCAATAAGTTTTTCACTTTTATACGTTATGTAGTCTAATCTTATCAGTTATTTAAGTTAAATAACAAGAAGAAAATCAATTAATTGTTTTTAATAAATATTAAATAATACTAACAGCCGACGCTTAAATATGCTCTGTGTGAAAACCTATCAAAGCAAAGATTTGTTTTAAAAAAATAAAAAATATATGAATTGATTGAAAATATAGAGAAAGAGAAAACTAGTGAGAGTAAATGAGAGAATTGTCGTAGAGAGATAATTAAAAGTGTACGATTGAGAAGCAAGAGATAAACAACCGACCTCTCATAGCAATAAAAAACTTTTTCCGAGAGTGTTTCTTTTTATATCTCTCTGTATACGTGATTTATCTAAAGATTGCTGTTTATGTTAGTTGATTTCAAACAAGCAACAACATCATACCTTGTAAAATCAATCTCTTCTCCTCTTTCGAAATAAAGTGTACAAGTTGATTCTTAAAGTGCTACACTCTGATAATTTAATTTTCGAAACAAAATATTTTATTTTGCAATCTGGTGTCTGGATAATTTAAAAAAAGAAACTACTTGCATAGTTAAAAGAGACAAATAAAAAAAATTTAATAAGCGTGGAAGTAATAAAAATCGAGAAACAGAGACTGCTTACTTGCATATACATGTTTAATTGTAAGACAGTGTAAAATGTAAATATTGACAAAGTCTACTTACTTTTATATTTAATTGATTATATATTTTTTTTGATAAACCTGATTGTGAAGCTATCAAAGAGTAATTAAATATTTATTGCGAAGTAGTTAATTCATCGTGAGTGTAGGCTTATAAGAATTCTATCTTCTATTTAGAATGGTCGCGAGAAAACTATCGTCGTTCTCCTCAATGGAGAATTTTGGCAAACAGCGACCGAGTGTCTATATTGATCCAGAAAGTGATATTTTTGAAGAATTGCAATATCTCGAAATAAATGCAGCAAAAACTGATTGTGTCGGCTGCATTAATCTGAAAATTTTCGCATCATCAGGTATAGAGAATTAATGAATTGCAAAAGCACTCTTTTAATACGTGATTGTAGTTTAATCGGTTATGTTAAGAAAGATATTAAATGCTTGTATGTATGTAAAATTAACAGGTCATGTGAAAACTGAATCAATCAGCAAATTTGTACAAAAGATGATAATTTGAATTGGTCAGCGTAGAATTTTAGGAAGTGTTAATTAATTTTCAATTCACTCTTCCATGAAGTATTTACTTCAATTGGGGCTTTTTTGCTATTTTAATTATCATTTACTATAACAACAATTTTTCATATCTATGTCACATGTCTAAATTAATAACAGAAATGTCTTGATGTAAATTAAATTAAAAGGAATTTATTTTTATTTTTCTTTTAAATTCTATTTATAGCAAAGAAACAACAATTAAAGACTTTTAATGACATAAAAGGTCTGATTCAGCAAGGAAAAAAGCGTGAAGTAAAGCTCATAATACGTGAAAATGCCTGGCCAGTCAATGCGACAATTCGAAGTCAATTATGGCCAGCATTATGTTCGCAACATCAGCAAGGCAAGAACATGCTTGATGGTTTTTATTGGGATATGGTGAATCAAGCATTTGGAACAACAGAATTACCTGAAAAACCAATTATGCTTCCGCCTTTTGTTGACTCAACACATTGTTTACCATATCATTTAACAAAGAAGGGAAGAGCGGTCGCTGACAGAGTCGTTAGCGTACTTGGATTTGCATCTCCTGAAATAAGTTATTCACCAACATTATATCCTATAACAGCAATTCTTTTACATTTCATGTCTGGTAAATGAGTTTTTCATATTTTAATAAATATGTAATTTATAAATAACAATTGTATATCTTATTTTAGAGGAAGAATGTTATCATTGTGTGACAAGCTTAGTAGCAGCTAAGGACAAAGTATTTATAACGCAAACAAAAATGCTTTATGAGTGAGTAAATCAATTGTTAATTTTTATTGAGTTATTTTTATCATTCATTATTAGGTGTACATGGAAAACTGTGATGCAAATTGCAAAAAAATATGCAAAAAACTCGGTTCTCTATCTTCAAAGATTGAGTCAGAATCAAAAGGCAGAGAGAATTTTTATGGATTGGTGTTGGTGGATTTTAGGTGGTCTTCCATTTCCGCATTTAGGTAAATTTGTAAATATATGAATTTTTCAAAAAGAGTTCTTATTATAATCTTAATCTAATTATAGTGCGTGTTATGGATTGCTATTTTCATGAAGGAATAAAAGTATTTTACCGCGTTGCATTAGCAATATTAATTCTCTTTCACAAACATGTACAAAGCTCAACAGAATCAGAATGGAGTGCGGATTCGATCAAAAATGACATTGATAATGCGATTCCAAAATTCTGTAAGCAAATTCCTGTTTCTCCATTAAAATTAATGCGCACTGCTTTTAATATAAGAGCTCTGAGGTGAGATAACATGTAATTTTCGTTGACCGCAGAAATATGAAATTATTCATGTTAATTTTAATTTTAGTTCATCCTATATAACGAGAATTTTTATCAAGACTGAAATGCTGCTTAAAAGTAAATCTGTATGCAGTGGGAACAAGCAGCTTGTGCGGTCACGATCAACTGATAATCTACCAACAAGTCAATCACAAATTAATATACAAATGATGTCACATACACTGACAATACGAGAAGTAAGTATTATGTTACTTTTATGAATTTCTGTCGTATGTTATCGATTGGTAACAATCGACATAATTTTTAAATCCTCTTTAATTTTACTGAATTTACCTGATTAATTTTTTTTCTTTTATTAAATTATAAAATAAAAATAAATATTTTCGATTATATAATGATTTAGAATACACATCCCAAATTACCACCAACACCTGATATCGGCTCTTGTCGACAGATGGTAAATTGGCATGAATTTTCTTTAACTTTTTTTGGCATGATTTGTTCTTATTGTTTTAAAAAATTTTTTAAATAATAAACTAACATTCACCAAAATACATTTCTATCTTCTTATCATGCTGCATTTTCAAATTAACTTAAAAAATGTTAAATAATAACAATAAATATATGAAGGGTGCTCATTCACCCGATGTAAGAGGAGTATCATTGGGAATGTACCCAATACAATCAATATCGAGTAAAGTTTTAGAGGGTGATGATGTAAGTTGTGTAGTAATATTGTAGCTTACGTTTGCTTGGCGTCACTTAATTAATCATTCATGCGCTTACGAGCGATTGATATTGCTAATAAAGTATATGTAAATTTATTGCAATTTATTTTTTTATCTCTCACTCTCATTAGCTATTTACACTTTGGTCGTGGCTTCCTGTGAGAATTACAATGTATCAACCAGTTTTACTATATACAACAGAAGAGCATGGATGTTCTTTAACAACATTTTATATAAGAGTCGAACAACACGAGCCAACACTTTTAATGATTAAAACGTGCAATAATGAGGTAAGTTCTATATGAATTTAAATATTTAAAAAAATTATTACATACAACATTTTATTAGGTTTTTGGAGCTTATTTGTCAACAAGGTGGTATGAGAGAAATTTAAAAGACGATAAAGGTCATAGACAAGGTTTGTAAATTTTGTTTTTCACTTTCTGATTCAATTAAATTATTTTGTTTTTGTTATTTCAGCTTATTTCGGCACTGGCGAGTCTTTTTTGTTTTCATTATATCCAGAACGCGCTAGATATCAATGGGTTGGAATCGATAGTGATAAAAACGTTGACCATTCATGCGAACTATTTATGGCAGCTGACAATAAAATGCTGACAATCGGTGGAGGGTAAGTGAAAGAATCAATGATAATAATATTGATTTAATAAACTAATTTATTCAATAAAAATTCATAGTGATGGACAAGCAATTTGGATGGATGAAAATATAAGATTCGGAAAGACCGATAGATGTAAAACATTCAACAATCCA
Organism: Polypedilum vanderplanki; assembly: GCA_018290095.1. Lineage (NCBI taxonomy): Eukaryota > Metazoa > Arthropoda > Insecta > Diptera > Chironomidae > Polypedilum > Polypedilum vanderplanki. The sequence goes on from CM031380.1 coordinate 2,984,792, forward strand.
CCATTATGTGAATCAGGAGATTTCGAGATTAGAGTGCTAGAAGTTTATGGTTTTTCGGGCGCTTAATAACAATAATATTATTTTAAAGAATATACCCAATCAATATTATACTACTATATGATATAATATTTACTTAAAATTGTCATCATAGAATTTTTAATTGTGTTTAGATTCACAAGGACGACTTGTTTTTTTATGTGTCATTACTAAAAAGATTGAAAAGTGACTCATTGTGATGACACAAACATAATAAGAGATGTTTACGAAAGAATAACATATATAAGACGTTCAGTAGATTTTTTGATCATTGTCGTAATAGATCTATTTGAAATTAAAATATGTGTTCTGTGTTCGAGCTTTATAAGATTCAAATATGTTTCCATAAATAGCAACGACATTATTATATCATGTATAGATATTTAATCCAATAATGGATTTTTTTATCGACAGAGAAGCATTTTTTTCAACGAAAATTATTTCTTCAACGAATTTTAGTAAGAAGAAACATGAAATTTTGGTTATATTATGCTATTAGCATTCCTTTAAAAAGAATGTTTTTGTTACTGTATCGGTTAATGCGCGTACGATATGAGAAGATAAAAATCTGTTTTAAATATTTGAACTACTCGTAAGAATTATTGGAAAGTAAATATTTCACTTGCTTGGTTGTGCTTTGAATTATTATTATGTTGATGGACTTGAAATAGAAAAAAATGCAGATGAATTTTTTTCCAATTAAGAAGCTGATTTTAAAATTCTAAAATGTGTTGACATTATTTATGTTATTTATATATATATGCTATTGGGGTTGATTAATTTTCATTCCGTGATCAAAAAAAAATTTGCTTAGTTAGAGAAGTCATTCCGAAAACGAACAAATCTTTTCCTCTCTTTTTTCCTTTCGTTTTCCTGCTTAATGTTGCATAAATTGATACCAAATGTTAGGTTTTTAAAAATTATATAATGTTTTTATCTAAGCTATATGTGTGTTAATGATGAATTCTTTCTCATCATAAAAATAATTAGAGCAATATGAAATTAAATGAAAAAATTTTGCTAATACGTACAAGAAAATATATATATACATAAATCAAAAATGCTTATATCCAGCCACAGTCCTTTAACAAATGAAATGGCTTCTAGATACTAAAAGTTTAAAAATATATGTATGTAGAGACAATTAAATTATAAAACACATAATGATAATTAAAATAAACAGAAACAATAACAATGATAGCAGATGACACATGATGATAATATGAATTAAATAAAAGAAATAATATATAGTGAGGAAGCGAACAATAAAATAACGAAATATGATCAAATCAAATTTTTAAAAAACATTAAAAATTCCTCAGGATCAATCATTTTCTGTGTAATGGAAAAATCATTGAACGTTCTAATTGCTTTTGTTTATTTGATGTAAATAGTAAATAGTGTTTTAGAAATCCTATTGTGATTATTTGTTTAAAAAAACTTAATTAAAATAAAAACCATTGAGATGATGTCTTTTATCTTAAAAGTAAAGAGAATATACAAAAATAAAATCTCTTGTTTATTATTCATTTAATCTTCTGTAATGTGATAGTAGTGTATATTAAATTACACTTTATGAAACAATTTTATTAGCTTTTAAAATTAAATGGTATGCACACTGTACCATCTTGTAAAATCGAATAGTAATTTGTGATGTGCAAATTTAAATTATTGAGCTTCAGGTCATCGATTCTGATAAGTTTTTCCATACATTCAATCATCATCTCTGGTGTTATATTATCATCTTTTAGCAATGTTTGTAGCTTAAATTTTTCTTTGCATTGCTTTCGAAGACTTTTCTCTATATGCTTATGTCTAAAAAGAAATTAAATTTAAACTCTAATATCACTGATACTATTTAATCTTACTTATTGTAAGCAATTTTCCTTATTTTTGCTTCTTCAAGATTCTTTGTAATAAAATCTACAATGAGAAACGCAGGACAAGCTGATGGCAAAAGAAATTGACCCGTAATGCCTACAGATAACGGAGCACTCTCACTTTCAACAACCTGAAATATTTTAGCTGTTATTCATTTTATTGCTTAATAATAAATTATTTAAAGTATCACAAACCAATTCATAGTCTTTTAATTTTGAAGGCCACACTTCTGGGTACTTATTTTTACTCAAATAATCTAATAATGTAGTAACAACTCTACTCAAATGACTCGAATAGCTCTTAGCCATAATTTTCGGCATAAATTTTCGTCTTGTGATTTTTATATCGAGTAAAACTTTCGATAATGTGTTCTCATACATTGGGATAGTTTTGAGATAAACTTCATGTTGAGGGATATTTTTGAAAAGCTAAAATAACAATAATTATGATTGATTGTTAAATTTATTTTAAAAGAAGCACATACCTCTAACCAATTATTTTGAACATCTCCCGTAAATAAATGAACATCGCCTTCCAAACTAACACCAGAGAAATTGCTAAAAATTACTTTTTTATTGCACAAGTGAGTCATATCATCAGCATGTAAATCATGAAGTTTTTCAAGACTTTTCAAGTATCCACGAAAATGCTCATAATTGAATCCACAACTGTATAAAATTTCTTTCAATTGCAATTTGCTTTCCAATTCAATTTTGAGCTTTTCAACTTCTTCACGCAATTCATCTAATGCTTTTGTACGAATTTGCGCGAGATCTAAATTTTTCTTTACAAACTTCGATAATGTTTCGTCTTCTCTTGCTTTTCGAACTTTAAATTGAAATAAATCATATTCCTCATATACATCTTTATCATCTACTTTATATCTCATATTGTCACTTTTTGGTGGTTCATATCTATAACGATTGTTGAAATTTGCTGTTGATGGTCGTTGTTGTTGTGTTTGAGAAGAAATTTTTTCAACATATGATGTTTCAAGGTCGCACGTTCGCAAAATATTTGTAACAAATGAATTGAGTGGCTCATTGTGTAATGGCACTTTAACTAGCTTAAAAGGCTTACTTTTATCTTTGCTGCGCAAGTAAAAGGGTATAGATGATGGATGATTAGACGAAGTCTGTGAACCAACATGCCTTTGAAGCGAGTCTAAATGTCCTGATAAGACTTTTAATGAATTTTCATTGATTGCTCTCTCCATAGGAAATTTATAAAATAAATCAGGATGACAAAGAAAGAAGAAAGGTCGAAGTGCAGTTTGTAATTGACTTGATGTGAAATGTCTCATGAAGATAATTTTTCCAAAATAACCATATTTCTTTGTTTGATTTTTATTTAAGCTGAGGCTAATGATAGACATTTTTCACTAAATATTTTATAAATGATTTTCATGTCAATCACTCACCAAAATTTGCTTGCACAAAATTGCATTTTAAAATGCTTGATAATGCGAAAAACTAATTTAAAAAAAATTATTAACAATATTGCGACGAAAGATTGTATGAGAATGTTTATTTTGGTTTTTATCAATCATTTACTAAATTGCGTAACCCTCGTTCATTGAATAGTCTCTACTCGAATATAATGCGCTCACAGATGTTTTCGTTTTGCCGATCAACATGTGATTGAATTGTGTATAAACAAACTTGTTGTTATTGTCGGCTTACTAAGACAGATATAAGTTATTCCTGAAAGAAAGCTCACTAAATAAAAAGAATTGCTTTCGTATCATTAATAAGTTTTATTTGTAAAAAAAATATTAAAATTTTTCTTCTTTTTGTTTTTATCTTCATGTTACAATCGTAAATGTTTCTTAAGTAAAATTTTCTCACTGCTTAACATTTTTTTGTTTTTCATATTCTTTCTTAAAAAGTGTTGGTAAAGCACAGAAAATAAAGAGAAGAAAACAAAGCTGGTAAAATTTTGCTGCACTTTTGCATGTTTGTGCAAAATCTTAAAATTAAAAACTTTACATTAAAAAGAAGGAAAAATTAATAATGTTTTGCAACGTTGGTTTATCTAAAAGCTAAAAATTGTTAGTTTATTTAAAAATAAACAAATTCGCTTTATCACTTTTGTCCTTATTAAAAATTCTAATATGAATTTTATAAAAATGAAAATGTTGGGGAAATTGATGTATGTATGATAAAAAATGAAGAATTCAGATCAAATTGAGATTCATATTATAAAAAAAAAACGCTTGCAGGAAAAAGAGTAGTTTCAACTAAAAAATAAGCTCTATTAACAAAAAAAAAAAATATAAAAATTAATTGCTATTGGTAATTTTTTTTCTCATTTTGGTGTTACTCTCATTCTAAATAAAATTTCATATTATCGGTAAATAGTGTATGTGTGTGTGTGTATGACCTACAACCATTAGGCGAGGGTAGGCTTAAAAAAGCAAATTCAATGATCAAAAAATATTTCATCTCTCATATCATTCTCACATTCTTTTCACTTCTTTCATCTATTTAGCATTTCCAAGTATAAATCTCTATTTTATATATCAAAATATGTTTCCATTATTCTCTGTCATATTTTTATGTTTCTCACAATTTATATGTACAAAAAGTTTTTTTTTCTTTGCAAAAATTTTTAATTTTTTTGTGATTGATTTTACATCTCTATAGAGAATAATAATTTCATTTTCACATGTCTCAAATCCTTATAATTTTAGAAGAGCATATAATAGTTAATTATCATCATTTTCTTTCATGTTTTTTTATTTTTCTTTGTTCATTTTTAAGGCAAATCGTGCATTCGTGAAATTTTTAAAAGCAGAAAACTTGTGTATCATTTTAATTTTTTTGAGGGGATAAAAGGAGAAGAGATTTTAGTTTTTACTCTTTTTTTGCTTCAAAATTTCTAATTGCTACGAAATATTCATTTTTTTCTTCTCTTTGCAAGTGTTCTAAACGTTTCTATATAAAAAGTTTACAAATTAATTTGCGACAGCAAATAAAAGACTGAAAAGTCATTTTATAAGTTTATTAAATAATGCGTTAGGTAATCATCTTTCATTCTTTAATTTTATATGTATAATAGTTTTTTATGCAATCACAATTTCATTTTTGAGAAAAATTTTTAGAATTTTTCCTTGATCAAGATGATTTGTGTTTAAATGTCATTCCGTAAAGTCTCAATTTTTTCACTATGGAGATTTGGATTTTTTTTGGAATTTCTTTTAAAAAATTACTGTAAAAAGGAAGTTTTTTGCTTAATGAACCTATAATTAAGACATTTTTACAAATTACTCTTGATCAAGGATTTTATAACAAAACATTTTTGATTTTCAAATGAATTTTTAATGTTGAGTATTTTCACATTGTTAGAAAAAAGAATTTTAATGATAATTTATGATAATATAAGTAAATTGTGTGTGTAGTGTTGGTAGTAGTTGATGTGTGTGCTTGGAAACTTAAAAAACTTACAAAAAAATTTAAAATAGTATTGTTAGAACCCTGTCGTTTTTTACTGGTATACGATCAAAAGTAGAAAGTTAAAGTTTAAATCAAAAAAATTTTAATACACCTAATAAAAATTTTAATCTCAATTATTCTTCTTCATTTTTTTGTTCTCAGATTAGAATTAAAATTAAGTATTTTATAGGCATTGAGAATATGCTTCATTTTTTTAAAAATGATAGAAGGATACACACTTAAATACTATTCATAGATTTTTTTCAAACGTAAAAAATCTCAATAAGAATTACTAAAAGTAGTTAGTTGCCTAAAACTAAATCGTAGGACGTAAAACATTAATCAATAAAAAATGGTGCAAAATACTGATGGTAAAGGGGGGGTACAATTACAAATATAATATAGGACAAAAAATTATTATTATTACATATGTATGTAGCTTTCGAAATTATTCAATCTTCGAGCTGCGTTTTTTTTAATGAGGAGAGAGAATTTTTGATCTTAGCAGAATGAAAATACATGCCATAATGATTTTATAATCCAGAAACTGACTAGACAACTGAAAATATGATTAAATATATATTCATGCACTTTTTTTAGCAAAATATAAAAAAGTAATTCAGGACGGCAATATTCTATTATATTTTAAGTACTGATGCATTTTTCATTTACATTTGAATTTAAAAAAATGTTTAATGCCCGGTTTTTTATGTGAGATTTTTTGTTCATGTAATTTTCCTCATTCTCCTCAGAATGTTTTCATTCTTTTCATTTGTTCTATTTAGAGAGCAGCAATGCGATTTTTTCGAGTATCGTTTCATCAAAAATTTCTCAATTTTATCACAAAATTTTTAATTTTTCAACTTACTCAAAAATTTGTGTTGTTATGTGAATTTTTTAAGTAGATTTTTAGGCAAGAGTTTTCTCATATCTTACATATTAAAATAAAATAAAATAATTAATTACAATAAAATGTGGGGAGTATGAAACGCATGTGTATTTGTGTATATGATTGTGAAGGCGTGAAATAGTTTTTGCTTAATGTACAATGTATGCTTAATGAATTGTGAATATGTGTGTGGATTAATGAGAATTTATTAATGCTTAAAAGCCGAAAGAAAAAACTAAAAGTTAAATAAAATTACCGCCACTTCCTTGCTCTCGACTTACTTATATATAACAAAATTCTTTCTCACTGATGCAAGGAAGCAAAAATTAAGTTTAATGCGGATCATCTAATATCTTAAATTTCTACAGAGTTGACATACATTAAAAAAATCGTATAATTTGAATTTTCTTCATCATTTTCATCATCTTTTTTTTCTTTGAAAATCAAACATATTGCTTTTCAAGTTTCTTAATACTTTATATGAGTGTGTTTTTTTCTTGTGAAGCAGGCCTCAGTATTGTCATTTAAATTTTTTTTTTGTTTCTTATTAATCAATGATTCTTAATTTATGAGTCGCCAAGTTGAGTTGCGACGAGATTCAAAGGCAAATTACATGAGTCGAGGTCATTTTCTGTTTCACTCTCATCACCTGAAACTTCTTCACCATTACCACCACTATCATTTTGAACTGGGAAATGCGATGCACGCAGGAATTGTTGATAATGATGCTATTTATTAAGAAAAATTATTAATTATAAAAAATTATTAAAATTATGATAAAATAAAGATATTTACATTCATATTAAATGGACTTCCTGTACTAGTGCCACCATGTGCCAATGCAATTAATAAATTATGATTTTGAAGAGCAAGCTCTGTTTTATTAGCACCACCATTTGCATCTTGTTCTGGAACTTCTTGATTCTTTGATTCTATGTAAAAATTAATGATTAATGAATAAAATTTCACTTGATAGCAAGTAAATCACTTACTTCGTCTATTCGACTTGTCACCCTTTGGACGACGTCGACGAGTATGAATTGTGTCACGTCTCATGGTATGTGGACGATTTACGCCGTGCAATTTAAAGTATAAACCGCACGCATTACAAACCATTTCGCCTCGCAAATTTCGACGCCAAATTGTTGTCGTGGTCGTTCCGCAATTAGTGCATGATAAATCCTTTTGCTGCTGGTTCGCTTGATTATTGGCGTTTTTGGGACTGTTATTGTTGTTATTGCTTTTTGCAATATCGTCATTACCGGTCCAAATATTATTGACTGATGATTCTGCCACATCAGCTGATGATGCAGGTAATGGCGATGAGCTACCAATATTAATTTTCTTAGTTACTGGTTCTTGCGCACCTGATCGACTTGGACATGACTGTTTTCGTCTGCCAGTTTGTTTCTGAGCATTCTAATTAAATGAAAAATTATTTACAAATTTATTAGATTGAATTTTAAATTATTATTTACCTTTAATAAAGCCATTGGTTGTTCAATTGGCAAATGCAATTGCGGCGAGAATGGAATTCCAAGTGAACGGCAGTTTATCATTTTTCTCAAGAGCTGAGTGGCTTCATTTCCTCCATTTACTGTTAATTAAAAATATAATTCATATAAAAATAAAAGAAATTAATGCAATTGTTAAAAAAAAATTTCTTACATTGTGTATGCTGAGCAAGAGCTTGCAAAAAATGATCAGCTTGATCAAAAGCATGTTCATCAGAAAAATTGCTTTCGGGAGTGTCACGACCAATTGGTTTAAGTTGTGGAAGATTTCTATATTCTTCTGTATCTTCTTGCGATGAAATATCCATTTGAAGACGTCCCGAATCTGAACTATCGTCTGATTTTTCACTCATATTATCAGCATTATCTAAATGCTCTTTCTTAATGATATCGGTTTTAAGCAGCTGAGGCATCATGTTGTTCAAATTGGCAATGGAAGCTGGCGAGATGGTAACTCTTTGAGAATTATGTTGGTTTCCGCTATTCTTTAGCGACTCTAATGCTTTCATTCGTTTTAAACTCAGATCCATTTCCTCCTCTTCACAGCTGGGTGTTCGCTTTAAGCTGTTAATTGAGTAATCTTGAGCCTAAAGTGGAAATGAGTTAGAAAGAAAGAAAGAAAGAATGATTATTTTAAGTTAGCGGAGATTATTTTAGCGCATTTTTTAAGAATATGTAGCTTATAATTTCACTTTTTTCGACTGGTTTTCGTCTCATGGCTCATGATGTCTCTGTGAGATCGTGATAACTATAATAGCTATCGACTAAAGGTTTTTCGCATTTATTTTGTGCTTACAAATTACTGGCTTATCGCTAGGTTAGGAAGTTGTCACTTATTACGATAATTTATAAATTACCAATTTAAATTTCATATTAAAAATTTGCAAAATTTTTTCAATGACAACGTATATTTTTAATACGCGCAATACTCGCAATTTAAATTTTAATTGACCGTTATTTTCAAATCAATAAAATCTAATATTCTGTGGATCGATAATATAACTGATCTAAACGTCATCAATGCACTTAAGTAAACTGTTCTATGGTAGAGACTTCACAATTTTTTTTAAAGACAAACTTACTTTTATCACAGATGATGAAGACGATGTAATACTTTGATGATTATTTTTATTTTTGTTATTGCTATTATTATTTTGTTCGTTTAAATTTGGTGATTGGGGTTTTGATGAGGGCGGTGAAATGATAACTTTTTTGCCCATGTCCATTAATACGGCCGCTGTTTCAAGACGCTCTTGCAATTGACTGAGATTCTTAACGCTTATTTGTGGTGGTGCTAGAGATGGTGACGTTCGTGACGATGATGATGATGATGATGATGATTGCTGTTGTTTAATGACTGTATCTAATGGAATCACAGATACGGAATTGGCTTCCAAATTTTGTAAATGAATTTTGCTGATTAGAGAGGTGACTGATGAGGATTTAGACTGCTGCTGTAGCTGCTGTGGCTGCGCTGTTGCTTCACTATTATTTCTATTACTGTTGCTGATACAATTGCTAACCGGTTGATGATGAAAATTCATGTGATTATTGTTGCGTAATGCAGTGAGTGCTGCAATTGCTGTCTCTTCATCTGACGGCACTGTCGTCAATTTCTCACAATTCGATGGTGCCAACAATTCATCTAATTTTGCACTCGATTGACGCATAATTTCCTGAAAAAGATAAATAAAAAAAATGATTATGATTTATGCCAAGAAAATGAGATTTTTCACGCATGATAGTGAAACATCATCAATTATCTGCTTTTTAAGCAAAAGAATGTGCATTACAATAATGAATCACTTTTGCTTTTAGTGTGTGAACTAAAAAAATCATCAAAAGAATTTCGCGATACATTTATGATAAAACAAACTTTCTCACGACTATGTTGTTGAAAATCAGATCATAACAAAAAAAATGGCATTGTAATGTTTATTCCTCGAATTTCAATTTCAATTTATCTCTGATACGAAGTAGCATTGTGTGTGTGTGTGTGTTTTAAATCATTTTGCACAATTGACAGCATTCATTTGAAATTGAAGGCACAATAATTTTCTATAACAATGCAATCTCGTTTTGTATGATATACATAGCTTTTAATATTTAATTATAATCGTTCGTAGAATTTCAGCGCTTTATTTAGTGTTGAAAATATGAATAATTGTTTAATGACTCTACAGCACGGTTTTGCTGACAGTAAATTTTTTCATTTCGATTTTTGTCTCTAAGCATTTCAAATAAGAAACTTTAAGATGAAAATATGACATAAAGCATAAGTGTGATAAATCGAACTCATTTTATAGTTGCGCAATAACAATCTATTATGTATCATGCAAACTTGAGAACTTCAGCATAGAATCGATTTTCAATGAAATGCTTTTATAAACAGTCACTTTGGTATTTATTGAGAAATAATAATAATTTGATCACACACATAAAAATAATTTCCATATTTTGTCACTATCTTTATTACACATACGTAAGAGTGTAATTGAAATACTAAAAGCAAGAAATCGTGGCAAAAAACAGAAGAAATCAAAGCCATTTAACTTGAGGAATGATCACAAATACATTACATTTTTAGCATTGGCTGATGTGGATTAAAAATTTTCTTTATGTTTGTGTATTTAATCGTGTGTATACATATGATAATAAAATTTAACTCTTCACTTAACACTAACGCGTTTAATGTAACCGATTGTAGGAAAGAAAGATACATAATGCAATTAACTTTCAATTTTCATTGTACAACGAAGAAGAAAAAAATCAAATGCTATCACATGCCATTCATACATACGAGTATATACGTAATACACGGCAAAGGGAAATAGACAAATTTTAAGCAGATTGAGAAATGGACTGACAGAAAGTGAGGTAGAAAAAAAAATGTTTGATTATGAAAGGCCAAAAAATGCGCTGATGCCTTTTCACTCTCGTTTTTTAGCTTAGCTTGATATTTTGCCATTTTTGTAATTAAGTAAAATGCATGAAGTGAGTAGCTTGGTTGCGAGCACATTTTTATTTTTTGCTTTACGAAAAATAAAAAATGAAAACTTTCTAATTTTTATATCAACTTTAGATCACAACAAGATGTTACTACACCAACTGGCTAAACCATTTAAATTTTTCTTTTTCTATTCAAAGAGCGACAAGACATTTGCGTATCGTAAATATACATACTCTCTGTATTTCATTTTTCCCGTAATTAATTGATGTGCTTCTGCCGCTTCGTGGAACACACACTTTAACCATATGGCAACAAACCTAAACTACAAGAGTAATAATCTTCTTTTTTTCGCTGTTGTTGCACATTGTTTAAAACACAGATCATAAATCTGTGCGTGTCAAAGATTCTCAATTTTTTCCTAAATTTAATTTTTCTTTTTCGCCTCGTGCTTATAAACACATTCTTTAGAGTTAGTTATTAAAAATATATAGATCGAAATTCCCAACATAATTGGCTTGTTATAATATTAAGATTATTAAGGGAAAATGTTTAGAATTTAGTTAAAAGTAGGCAAAAATAAACTCGATAAAGGGGAAGTAAAATGAGTCATTGCTAAGTAAAAAATTTCGATTGACTCATTGTCATTGAATAAACGTGCTATCAACAGAAAAGTATTTTTCATCTCAATTCAAAAACGCACTCCACTGAGAAAAAAAACCTGTTTTCACAATTCGGCATGCTCTGTTCATATGTCGTTCTTCTTTACTTTTTTCCATCTTCATTTTGGCGCCTTTTTTTGTTTGCACACCGACCACCTGACACTAAAGAAGAATCGTCTCATCAAAAGAAGAAATTATAACTTTTGGATCACATTAATCAATGGGTTTTGGTATAATATTAATCATCATACGCTTGTATACATTTTATCAAAAAAAGGAGAGTAAGAATGTTGATAATAAAAAGTATAAACTTTATTTTAAAGCGAGGAACTGTACATTGAGAATGAAGAAGTTGAAAAATAATGTGCGGAAGAAGAGAGAAGAAAACAATTTACACTTTACAGCTGTTAAATGAAGATACAGACAGTTTATTTGCTCTTTTACCAGTCAGTCTTTCATTACAATTTAAAAATCAATTAACGTACAAGTTAAATTTTTGAACTTAAAATGACCGTTATTTTTAAAATTTTTAAAACTACGCAAAAATCCCAACATGTAAATTTGTCAAGTTCATCGTTAAATAAACATCTCTCTCTTATCTTACTAAAACATTAATTTGTAAACACATTTTTCGACTTGGTAAAAAGATCACTTCGTGATGTTTAATTTGCATTGTTTGCCCTCTGCACATAAAGTCACTTCTCACTCTTTATAATCAGAAACAATCGCCCTTGTGTTAAGTTAATATAATAAATTGTTTATTTCACAAAACAACAGAGAGAGAATTTTTTCTGCGGCTCGTTGCAGTTTGTTGCACTTCTTACTCTTTGGTCATTAAGAAAGAATTATGATGATTTTCTACTCGACCTTCCAACAACAGCAGTGATGGCTTATAATTGTACATGAAAAATATTTAAATGACACAAGGCTATGGCTAGCCATTCACTGATTTGTTATCTTTATTTTTTACGGAAATTAATTTGAATGATTTTAAAAGAGAGTCAAAAAATCTTCTCAAATGTAAATGATGTCATTGACACGAAATCATCGGTTTGTAATTCATCATCGTAATAACTCATGTGTCATAGAATTGTTCAGTAAAAAAATATTCATACACTTACACACACGAAATCATTCGTGCCTTGAATTCAAGCGATTTCGCAGTATGTATTTTACCTTTTTTATTTTTATTATTATCAGAACACGTTTGAGAACAAAAAAACCGCACAGTTTAATTAAGTTCAACTTGAATGATTTGCTTGAAGACTGAATAACGACTAAAACACATTAGGTGAGAAAAAGAGCAAAATCACTCGCTTTCAATGTGTATATTTATTTATCGAAGTTATAATGGTCTGGGAAATTTCCTATAGTTGCTCATTTCGTATATATCTCTCACGAGAGATAATCACATAACTCACACATTGAAAGCCAACCAGTAAGCGTCGCGATTGGACAATGAGAATAAGTTTTTTTTGTGATATCACATTTTCTATGAATTCTCTTACTAATAATATTTTTAGATGATGAATTTAGAAGAATAAATGGGCAGATATAAAAAAGGAACTGCGAGTTAAGATGAGCTAAGACTTTTTTTAGTAGAATGATAAAAAAGATTAAAGAAATCATTTTTTAAAAATCCCAGACGACATTTGACAGTTATGAGGACAATTTTATAGATGTTGGACTTTTGGTACTGAATTTATGAATAACGAATGAAAATTCTTTTTTACTGTTATGAGTCAATTTGTTTGAGATAGATCAGCTGTTGGATGTAATGAGTGTCAAAATATTTCTTCTTTCTTTCTCGGAATAAGTTGTTGTTATTATAGGCATGTGTGGTAGGTCAAAAAAGATTAAAAATCAAACACCTCATCATATATGAATTGAGAAAGGTTTTCTAGAATAAAAAATATTTTTTTTTGTTTATGACGGAAATACCGAAAGTATAGATTTTTGCCATATGATAAAATTTTCAATTTGTATTCATGACGATAACAGAATAAGATGAGAATCACATCTGCATGTATGAGTGAATGACTCATCATGATTTCGCAATGACGAGTATGATTTGAAACAAACTATTTCGGACGCGCATTGAGCGTATATTTCTTTTTATATATTCATTGTCATCGAGTTGTTTTTCTCTCTCTTTCGTCTTTCCATGGGAAAGATAAAGCAAACTCTAAATCTATACATTTAAACTCAATCATAAGCAAATAGATGTATTCGTATCTTCTTTTTATCTTGTCGATTGTGAAGAAAATAAATGTGCTAAAATGTGCGATGACAACAACCAGAGGGGAAAAAATAAGTCTCATGTGCTGAAGATGAAAGAAAATGTGAAATATTTCATTATTTGCCGCTAATTTATTGCTCTCTATAGATGCATGAGCATCATCATCATGAAATTTTTGCAAGTAAAACGAGATCAATTTTTGCTGATTATTATTAATTCACTATTGTTTCTAAGAAAACTAAATGGCTTATATGTCATTGAAATAAAACTTAAGCACAAACTGCTGATCGTAAAAAATCATGGGAAAAAATTGGTTGTTTTTTTTTGTCACAGCAAGTTATTATCTCACTCTTATAAGTGGCGGCTGTCCAGAGATTGCACTTTACGATAGCCATTTTTCTTACAATTTAAAAAACTTTCTGTCAAAATCGTCAAGAAAAAGATTGGAAAAAGAGCTTCGCGTTGAAGGTAATAAGCGATTTTTTAGGATTATGAAATAGCTAATGATAGATCACTGGAGGTCATTAGAGAGTAACTAACCAAAAAATGATTGATTACAGCTGCTTGATTAATGCCATTTTAAAAATTATGCTTTGTTACCTTACTATGAGTTGGCGCACACGAGAAACGCAATACATGTACGAAATGAATCGTGTACATAAAATTTAAACTAGTTTTGCATTCATTTTCAAAAATGCAAAAGAGATGAAACTTCTTACATAAAAAATATATCAAATTTTACTAAGTGTGAATTTCAAGATTTCGTCAAGATATTATGAAAATAAGTTGGACAATTTACTGACTCACTATACTGATATGAATGTGCGCATGATTAACAATCAATTCTTAGAAGTTTAATGTTCATTTAAAGTCTATTTACAGTTCTCTGCTTGCTTGGGGAATTTGTTTCTTAATTGCAATTTATGATTGTACAACGATCCTCAGACTAATCGACATGTTGCTCAACATAAGAGAGCTTTTACGTGGGTTCTCTTAATAACTCATTCAATGTCACAATGTTACAAAAGCAACATATTTCATTGCGGTAAATTAACTGATAATCATAACCTAGCAAAAAGACTTTGATAGTAATCATTTACAATTGTATGGCTATCATTTTTTGGCCTTTCTTCACTACCACCCATAGTTATCGAGGATGTGTCAATGAAAAGTTACTCATTAGAATTCTATTGATTGCTCCCCGTACGAACATAGACCGAGAATATGTTAATGAACTCATAGTGTTCATAAGCATCATTGAAAATTCATTGAAGATGTGCGTCATGACGTCTTTACGTGTAGTATCATCATCTTTTCGTCTTATTCTCGCGCTTGGTGAATGATTAGATTAGCAAGACAACAACAGCGAGTGATGTTCATGCTTCTTGACAAGTTAATAATTAGACTTTTCTTTCGCGCAACTCGTGTGTGCTTTTAACTAGTCTAGTCTTCCGACATGCGAATGAATGACATTTTAATCATGCAAAATAAGCACGTGAAAAAAAAATGAAATTTTTAAAAAAAATTTTAGTTATTAAAAAATTTTGATGATGAAGAATTATATATAGTAGAGAATTAAATATTCTTTGAAAAATCACTTTTCATCATCATAAAAATATAATTTTTAAGCCATATGAGCGATAGATATTTTTTTATTTTTGTAACGCACAGCAGAGTGCTTATATGTATAAGTATATGTGAAGCTGTCGCTCTTCTCTCTCTTTCTCTACACAGATCTTTCATCTTTTAAGGAAAATTCATGTGAAACATGAAGCATTAATATATTATGAGATAATTCATCTTGAATTTAATGAAAACTCCAGGGTTTTTGGTTGTAGTTATGAAAGATAAATAAAGAAAAATAAAGAAAAATAATCAGTAGGAAATCAGAAGCATCAAAAGTGCTAATAAAATTTTTTATTGTAGTTATACCAGCATGAGTTGTTTACCAATGAAATTTTATCCAATGACATTTTTTAATACTTTCCATTAAATAAAATTGCGATAAAAAATCAAGACTAGAGTTTAGTGAAAATTAATTGATCACATTTGGCACACAATGGCAGTAAAAGGGAGAAAGAGTGAATGTATGATCATAAATTAATCGATTTGCCGCCCACTATAATTTAACTGTCACCGCATTACACTGTACATTTTAAGAGAGAGAGACAACCACATACCGATACAGCTGCTGCATTCTGTTTCTCATTTTCACTTGCAATTTTATTAGAGAGAAGAATTTTGTACAGCTTTTTTCTTACTTAGCCGATTGTGAGCGTGTGATAAAGTCTAAAAATAAAACGCAAAGTTATCTACAATGTGCATCTTTGCAATATGTGGCACCAGAGCACTTTCCATCCTCGATTCACTAACCCGCCTTTAATATAATCAAAAAATTTATGACGCTTGCAGTGCAATAATTTTCCACAAATTGCAACTGCAATTCTCATTTTTTAATTCGTAAAAACATATGTATGGTTGATGTATACTAGTGCAAATAATAAGTAATATAAACTTGCTTACTTTTCTTTTAATTGTATGCATACAACTATCTCATCGCTCAACAAAGATTAAAGAACAGGCATGGACACATAAAAACAGCAAATAAGGTTAATCATATGCAAAATGTGCTAATCTTATGATTTATTCTAGCATTTTCAGACTGTTTTGCAAATTATTTTGTTGTTTACTTTTTGTTTTCTAGCTGATTAAACTCAGAATGCATTCAAATAAATATTTATTGCATAAACAATATTCAAAAGAATTTGACAGTCATAATATTTCTAGAATGATTAGAAGAACGTAAAAGAAATTATCGTTAGGGGTTTGATTTCCCTTCCCGGACGATTTTCGGGAACGGGAACGGGAACGGGGATTCGGGAATTCCCGGGAATTCCCGAAATATTTTGTCATACAAAATGTCAAAATGCTATGAAAATAAAAACATAGAACTTATATCTCATCATATTTTGCATTTTATTATTGAAAATCAACATAAAGAGAGTTGGTTTGAAAAATACTTTTGTTGACAAAGAAAATTTTAAAATTTTCTTTATTTTTTCTTTAAGAACAAAAAATAAAATGAATTTGAGGATATTTTATACTTTAAAAACAGTTAAATATAAGCTTCGGAAGACGAACAGAATTTTTACGTTATTTTTCAATTAAAATTTTTACAAAAATTTGCGCGCTAAAGGCGCACTCTGCAAAAATAATAAAGATATTAAATTTTAAAAATTTTCCATGAAAAAAGATTTTATTAAGAAATAAAATTATTTTTTTTATTCTTTTCTTTATCATATGAAAAAAATTTTAAAAAAAAATTAAAAAATTACCAAATATTCATTTCTAGCGTATGTTTTGCAAAAAATAATTTATAATTTTGTTTCTTGAAATGAAAATTTGAAAAATTAAACCAAAAATTTAGACAACAAAATATTTTCAAATTCATTTTCATTCTTTTTGTTTACTTTTCCTATGATGTTCAAACAAAATAAAAATTTTTTTCGAAAAGTGCAAATATTATAACTTTGTTTTTATTTATTAAAATAGAAGAATTTATCTTTTATTTTGAATCCAACATAAGAATTTTCAACAATAAGTAAGAAAAGTTTAAAAAAATCAAGGCTAGAACTCTTTTTGATATTTTGCATCAAAACCTTTGTTTTTCGAAAAATAAAAATTTTTAGAAATGGACTTTTTTTTAAAGACCTCAATTCTAAAACGATAACACGAAGATTCAGTCCTTTCTGATTTTCATTTCTAATGCTCATAGCTTTCTTTTAGGCTTCAACAAAATTTTTTGCTTTAATAAAAGAGAAAAACAATCAAAAAATCAAAAATCAAGTTCAACCCCTTGCAAAAAATATAAAAATAACAAAAAATTCAAGAGTTCTCAGGCCTTGAAAAAAAGTGAGAAAAAAAATTTGTCGTGATAGAATAATAATATTTTTTCATTTTTATTTTGATAGAATGAAAATTTTATGAAATTAGAATTTTTTTTAAAATTTTCAAAAAAATGACTTTGTTGGGAAATTTGCATTTCCCAAAATTTTCGGGAATTCCCGTTCCCGAAAATTAATTTCGGGAACCCGGGAATTCCCGTTCCCGATTTTTCCCGGGAATTCCCGTTCCCGTTCGAAGTGAGAACCCCTAGTGTCTAAGCCTAAATGACAGAAAGAAAGAAAGTAGTGAAAAAGGAAATTTTCATTCTCTTTTTATTCGCCTTGTCTTCTTCAAAGTAATGCAGGCGGGTACAAAAAATGTATAATAAAAAATGCACTGTAAACAAGCAAGCTAAATGCGAGAGTTAGTGCAGTAATGAAGATGGAGCTTTGTTTATGAACTCGAGAAAAGTAAAAGATTCTTTTTTCCTCTTCTTTCTCGTGCTCTCGATATTCTGACTGCACTCCAGATGTTTTTTATAACAACTATTAATAAACATCAAGAAGGAGGAAAACGAGAGAGACAGAGACAGGCAGAAATGAGTGTAAAAATGAAATGTTGATGGCAAAAATGGTTCAATTGAATACGTGTGTGGTTTTTATATAAGAAGTAGAGCACAAAATTTTTTGGTGTTTATAAAAATTTAATTTCATTCTTGGTCATTTTTCTTTATTGGTTTATACACGATTGATAAAAAGATTAATTAGCACAATACATTTTTGTCCCACTTTTCATAAAAAAATCATTTTCGTTTCTCTTTTAAAAAGAAAAATCGATAAAGTTTCAATCCAATGCCAAAAAAGACTTTTTAATTCGAGAGAGACATACCAACATTTCTAGCACATGCACTTTAACATAATTTGTTGAAGAATGGAAAAATATCCTGTTACGTTCCTATAAGTACATAATTGAAATTTAAGCCTTTGAACTGAGTGTTTCGAGGGCATTTAAATGATGGTAGTTTAAATGTGGGAGAGACCTAAATCATTTGCTTACAATGTCGTTCGTACTTTATGTATGTATGTAAAATTATTGTGTAACTATAACTAAACTATTAAAATTTTACCTCATTTAAAATTTATTCAAAATTTATCTAAAAAGTTTTTTGCCAAATAAGCCTCATTCTACTACCATGCTTGTCATTTTATTTTTTTTCTTTATTGTCACTTTAAACACGACAAATATTAAATTTCTCTTGGGGATCGTGTCGTGTGTGTTCTAGATTTCTTGTTATTATCATATACCACAAAATTTATTTATTTTTTATATACGAGCCAGTTTATTTATAGATATCATGCACTCACACTATTAAGCATGTGATTGAGTGCAGCACGGCTTTTGCTTTTCATTCATTTTCTGCACGTTGATGATAATACAAATGCAAAAATATTTTTTCAATCTTAAATCTTTGAAGAAGAAAAAATTTTTTTCTCTCGTCTCTGTCTTTTGCATTAAGTGCAGTAAGTGAGAGATTCACATGCAGGAAAATATAAAGTTCTATTTTCATCATCAACCGTATATCTCATAAATAAATATCAAAAGAGAAGAAGCAGAAAAAAGACAAGCGTGCACTCAAATGTGAGTAATCTCGTTGATTTTAAGTCGTTTTTCATAATTAGTTTGAAATCTCGCAAAATAGGGTCGTCGCAATGGCAGCAGCAGCGTGCATAAGATATGAATTAGTGTCGTTGTTAATTTAATTTTCCCTTAAGTGATTTCGACTCACGCTCTCAACGTGACTTGAGAAAAATAATATAAAAAAGTTCTCTTATGAAGTCTCGAAATTGCTCATTTGCTGATATCATACAATCATACCAAATTAGGAAAGATACATATTATTATTGCCAGCGATAAACATTGTGAATGTATTTGTTAGTTATCCAAGCAAGCGAATATACACACATGCATTGAATTAAATAAAAAAGAAAAGAACAAACAAGCCTCAGTTCTCAGTTCAAAGTTCCCACATTAATGAATCTGACGTCATATACTCTCTCGCTTATTCGAAAATACTCCCCTCGATAATACCAATTTTGTCATTGTCAGTGATAATTTTTATTAATTATTGATATAAATTGTTTAATCGATATTGGTTGTTCTAAAAAAAAGAAAAATACATAAGCTCTTTCAATGGAACTTTTTTTTAGCTTAATAGTCACATGCTTGATTATTGTATAATGAAGAAGTTTTAAATATCGATAATGAACTCAATTTACATATAGACATATTGGATGTGTGTAATTATAATATGACTAAATCATAATTATCCCTCACTAAGCTTGCCGCCACCGCTGTCATTCTTTTTTTGTTTGTTGTCGCTAGATAGAGAGAAAAATGAAAAGAGCTATTCACATGTAGGTGAGGCAAAAAATGTATAAGCGATAGTAGTGCCGAAACTGGAAAAGTGATGGAGGCGCGAGCGTGTCAGATCAGAACTTGCAATATTATTTTTAAAAAAATGATTAATCATTTTTCTCTTTTTGCCAGTAATTTAATACAACAAAACCCTTCGCCGATAGTGAATGACTGAATGGTTTGATATGGGGAGTTTTTAGTGGTCATTTAAAAAGATACTTTGTTGATTTGAGATTGTTTAGCTAACTAGTGAAGTGAATCGATTTGTTTTTAACGGTTTTTATATCATAAAATTAAAAACACTTTTTAAAACGCTTATTTGAATGGAAAAATTCTAAATTGAATGTTTGCCAAAACAACCTATTGAGTGTGTGTATAAGTGTAGAGACTCATCACAGTATCATTAATTAGATAATTCCAAAAGAAGCCAAATTGAATCCAATTCCAAAACGAAATGATTGTTTATTATTTATAATGATATTTCTATAAGCTTCATACATACACGCAGTTTATTTAGATGTAATTGTTAAAAATCATCGCGCACTATCTACATTTATCTATTTATGGAGTATGTTGCAAAATTCAAAAGAAAAAATATCTTAAATTGATGATTCGCGTTTTGGTGAGTCGCGCGTGTGTGTATGTTGTTGTGAATGAATGATTTTATCCAGCAATCCATCATTCCCCAATTTAATTTTGATGGTTCCATCCACTCATACTAACAAAATCAATTTCAATCCACATTTATATGAAAATAAAAAATATTTTAACTGAGTAAAAGACGACGGCCTTTATAGAATTTCTTAATCAAAGAAGTCTTTTCTCACACGAAAATAAACCTCATAATAGAATGGAAACATTGTCTTCGCGCTATGGCACTGATCGCTTGTTGTAGAAACTTTTCAAAGTCATCTTCATATCCGCTTCTTCACTATTTTTCTTTAAATTCTTTTGTTGCCATTTGAAATCCAAGTGAGCAACCGAAATGATATTACAATGGGTCTTAATATCTATCTATGCGACCAGCGACATCGGACAGATTCGATTCGACCATTTGTCACACCTCTTTGATGATGACTGAGAGAATTTTAAGCTACTTTTTGTTTTTACACAACATTGCGCGCGGGAAATTCATCCGTGTGATGATTGAGTAGTATATGTGTTGTATGTGATTGTAATAGCGCTCATCAAAATGGCAATAATTATCATTACTCAATTTTTTTTATTTCGAATGATGTTATAAAATGGATGTCGATTAAAATAATTTTTTTCCTCTTCTTCTATCATCCGTCGTCGTCTGTCTTGCTGTTTTTTATTTTATTTCTTTCTGGATGGTCATTGTGAATATACTTTGGTTCTTGTTATCATCATTGAGAAATCATCTTCATCACATTGTATTGCGTGTATATATGTATATGACTGAAAGCTTTTATTGTAAGCGACTTGATGGATGTTATCTATCTTTTTTTTTCTTCCATTATTATTTTGTAACTTTGAAGCGTTAAAATTAAATGATGGAATTTCTTGCAATTTGTGCGAAACATTGCACACCTCGTTGTCTATATATAGCACTAATGCCATTTTTGGAAGATGTGGGCCCTTTGAACAAAGTGTCTTGATTGAAATCACTCACTTGAAAGTATGTTATCAAAATTGAGGTCTTTTCTTTGAAAAAGTAAATCTCAGCTTTGAGTCAGCAACAAGAAATAATTACCGACACACAACAACAACCCACGCGACAATTGATTTCAATTCGATTTAAGGCATAAAAACAGAATGAAAAATGCCTCCACATTGATACCTATCTAATATGTGCATGTGAGCAATACTCGTTGATTCATTAAGCTACGTTCATGGTTCTTATAGTGGTAGCGGCAGCAGCAGAATTGACAGGGCATTTTGATAATGTGCATGAAAACATTAAAAAACCAAATGCTGTGAGTAATCGAAACGAGTCAACGGAGATAAAAAAATAACAGCAGCTGTGCTAACTACAAAAAAGGTAAATTGAATTTAAAAAATGTAAAGTAAGTGTCCAAAGTCACGAGAGAGTGATACGAGGGCAACTTTTTTTTCTTTCTAGGCATAATCAAATTTATGAGCAACATTGCCTAAGTCTCATTAATTTAGTTTGAGGTCTTAGTCGAAAACAAAACAAATTTCCAATCTCTTTCATACATAGTTTCGGTATTGAATGTAAACAAAAAACAAGAGCGATCGGACAAAAGAAAACCATAAAAAATATTTATTTTCAGCTGTTTGATGGCTATTTTTGTGGTAGCGAAATGAGAAAGAAAAACAGAATCAAAAAAAAATACGTGAAACTACGAGAGAGGCAATGGCAGAATAAGAAGAAGAAAATGCCGAAACTTCATTCAATTCACGATTGACTTTTGGAATAATTTTTTTCCTCTCTCCTTGTGTGTTATGTTCGTTGCGGTCACGTTGTAGAGCAAACTCTTTGAATGAGAGATTATTATGATTCATACTTGCATGATCAATGGCTCATAGGCGACGATAGTAGTGTAAGTAGTATGTAGCGTCATATCGTGAACAAAATATTTTAAATAAATAAAACAAAATAGTTTTTAAAATTATCGAATTCTGCAAAAATGTATGTATATATTATAAGTAGTAGTACTTAACACTCTGAACCGGAAGTTACTCACAAAAAAATTATTCATTTTATGGTATCTTTTATCTTCTTCTCTTTTATTCTGCTTCTTCCACTTAATTACTAATGTGGTAATTGAAAATGAAGAGAAAAATAGCGCTAAGCATCAGATGTTTCTCAATTGAAAAATTTATGTATGCTAAAATGGGTCAGGAATCAATCATGGTTCTTGAAAATTCGGCATAACGGAATTTATCATTCTTTCACATCATTAAATTGATTAAATGAATTATTATTATTTTTAAAAAACTCTAAATTTATTGTCACAAATTAAAACATCAAAAAATGATCAATGTGTAGAAAATATTTTAGTGAATGCTCAAATGTTGTTGAACCCTTGTAAATTGGCTTTTTTAATGCATATCTTCCTGTTCAAAATTGCTAATGTTCTTATTGTTTTTTTAAACAGTTGAGTTTCACAAGAATTTTCATAAATAAAATGAGCTTAAAATGGCTTTTATGAACGAAAACAAGGCCGATACATAATTTTATTCGAATTATCAGTTCAATTAGACTCATCATAAGATTCGCTTCAAGAGCAGCAAAAGATTTTAAATCAATAATACAGAGAAAATGTAAAAAGTAGAGCAGATACATATTTTATTTTCCAGCATTCTTCTTTTTGAGATCTCACGATAATAGAATGTCACGTTTTCATTCAAATTGAAGCCTTCTTTTTGTGTTGCTTTAATTTAGTTTCGCTTTTGCGATGAATGAGAAGATGTTGATAAGTAGCCCAATTTATAATGACTTCTACAAGGACATCAAGTTCAGAAAAAGCAAGAAAGAAGAGATTGACAGATCTCCTCCTCAAAAAAAAACCATTCTCTTAAATACAAATTTTGGTAATTATGAAACAATTAATAATGATGGCACACGAGAGTCAATTTTGCTCTAATTCATTCACAACCTCTTCAAAGACAATTGTTCACATAAAATCCATTGAAAAAGCCATTTTATTATTATATTTATTTTCATTTCACATTCTCAAATCTCGCTTATTCAGCGTGCTAATGGATTAATGACAATCGAGCTCTTAAAAGAGCATAAAAACAAGAGAATGAGAAAAGAGCAAATTGCATAAGTAATGAGAAATTGGTTGATATTCGAGTACTATTTTGAGATCTCAAATATAATACAAAGATGACAAAACGATGATGATGGAAAAGGTCTCTCTCCCATCTAAATCATCATCATTTGATCTACAATAGTTTCACTTCGATTGTAAAAAATATAAGAGCAAAAATGGAGAGGAAAAAAATTCATTCACGATTTTTGCTGCGTGTTCGAGACAAATATGATGGGAAATCTCTCGGATACTCCTCAAAGCTGAGCTGTATAGCAACGGCAATGTATTGCTCGAACTTCAACTTTCAGTTTCGACAAAAAAATTATTTTTAGTTGTTATTTTTACTTAATATCAGCATCCATTATTACACAACTTCTAGTCGCCATTGAATCATTATCTAGGCACGAAAAAGTATAAAAGAAAAAAGATAATGGGGGCCCCAAACATACCGCGCCAAATTATCTATTACATTTTAAACCATTAAAGGCCTCGCCATCGCCATGGCATATATACATAGTAGGTAAATACATAGAGCGATCGTCGTTGAGATTTTGATCTAAATTTCACATGATCCGTGAGGATTACATTAGAAACAGACACACAAAAAAAACTGTCAAATTACATACGCAGCAACAGCTGAGAGTGAGAGCGATTATGCAAGATTTTTTTAAAACATAGAGAGTAGAAAACTAGCAAATGATGCAAGATATTTTTCTCCTACAATTATTATCAGCAAGAAATACCTTTTAAACGTAAAACCATCTCATGTGGGTAATCGATTTTTCGTTCATTGACGAAATACAATCTATTTTCATACTCATAACAATTATCTACGTCCATCGCCGTCAGTAATTGAAGAATGAGAATTGCTTTTCGATTTTTGCCGTTTTTATAAGAAGATGATGATTTGTCATAATCGTATGGAACAAATCGCTCAAAGGTCAAATGGCCTATTATTTTTTTTCTATGACTACACTAGGTAGTAAATCTCATCCATATATGAACTATGATGATGATTTTTGATGGACACGAAAAAAGAAAAAAAAAAAGTAAAAGGATTGGATGATACAATATTCCAGATTTTTTAAAAAATAAGTGGAATTTTGATGTTTGAATGGCATGTGTAAAATTGAAAGTTTTTTTATAAAAAAAAAGAATAAAATGCAATCAATCAGTTTTTTAATTTGAAGCTATTTAGCAGCAAAATATCTGTGCTATTCAAATAAACAATGGCAATCGCCATTCGTACAACAATTTCCATAAACAAATCATCACAAGCATGTATTAATAATTATTTCTCTCTCTTTCCTATCATTCGCACTTTTAACACCTTTCAGGCAGGCACATATTCATATCGTATTCACTCGCTTTTCTTTTTCTCTACTCTATTCTCAATTGCGTAGCAAATAAGCCGTCTTTTTGTCGCATTTCAATAGCAAATTAAACAAACAAATAAATAAAATGAGCTTGCGTGATGCACTTCTCGCGAATTGATTTAATTTTAAGTATGCACACATTTATATTTGCCGCTTGCAGATAATTGCATATGAAGGAGTGAAACTTACCTGTGGCGTTCCATTTAGCTTTGAAGTGAATTGCAGATAATCGAGGAGCGCGAATTGCGTCTGATGTGCAACACGATGAAAACGATGGCAAGAATCTAATTGCTCGCGACACTTGATACACACAATTGAAGGTAGTCCATCATTTGGTGATGTCTGTAATGAAAAAAAAAATAAGAACAAGAGTGTTAACATATGTGATGAAAGTAAATTGAATTATGTAAATTGCATGTTTCATGCTCGTGATTGTCAATTATGATTTAATTAAAGTACACTTTCTTGTTAAAGAATCAACATAAAGATGTAATATGTTTGCGCGCGTTAAGAATGCATAATTATTTCTTCCTTTTTTCTTTCTTCCCTTCATCGTCATCATCATCAAATTGGCAGTCGAATCTTCTTCTCAATCTACATCAATGAATGAACGAGCGGGGCTGATGCAACATAAATAATTGTATCGTTATTGCCTGCCGCTCAGCTTGTTTTGTCTTATACTGTTTATTTTCATCTTTTTATAAAAGCTATTTATTACCTTCCGTCGATTTACCTCTATTGAAAGTAAAGCAAACGAGAGAAAGACACACACAGTGAGTCAGTAGTGAGCAGAAGCATGTGCAAATATAGCAAATAAAGAATTATAATGCTATTATCATCAATTATTGATTATTTAATTAGTGGCACAATGTAAAAATAATTATGTCTTAATTGAGTTATAGTAAATGTGCCACATGAATTCACTTAAGAAATGAAGTCTATGCATTGCGGCAATCGCGTCTTTGATTTTAAATTTACTCGCTAATCTTCTTCATACTTTGTCAGCTGAGTATTTTTACATAATAAATTACTATTTATGCTTTGGAATGATGAAAAATTTCAATTTTCTCCCTTCATTGTTTCTCATGACTTTTTTTAAACTTTGATATGATCGAAGAATATGTTTATTTTGAACTTTTAAGAAGAATAGGAGAAGCATTGACTGAAGAGATTTAAAGAAGAAAGTTCTGTCCCTCGAGATGTAATTGACTGTTATAGTCACGATTTCATTTGTTAGCAAAAAAATATTCATTTTATATAATTGACAAAACACAGTACTGTTGCAATAAAATACAATTTAATTCATCTCTTAGGCAAATCTTGTTTTATTTAAATTATTTTTTTCTCTATTCGTTTGCTCACCCGTCGCGTTACATTCATGTCTTTGCTACTCATATTATGCGTTTTCATTGCACTCCGTGTCAAAATGAACACGAGAAACTGTAGCAAAATTGTGGCATTCATAATTGAATTCTATTTAGTCCTAGACATTTCAATGCGATTTTCGATTCATGAAAAAATTTCATGATTAAGCTTGTGCTTCATGCTTAAATCAATAGCAACATTTTATTATATTTCAAACAAGTCAACGCAATGTACAATAAGCAGATAAAAAATTGATTAAACATAAGCTCGTTTTTTTATTGAATTTCCAACTTCAATTAGTGCGCATTCAGTATATAATTTGGGAAGGGTTTTTCAGTCAGTCTCTTAATTCAAGCTTGACCAAATGATAGAGCAAAAGAGAAATGAGTTACAGCAAGTGATCATTGTTACAATTAAAATCTCATTAAAATAAATTTCCCAACCATATTTATAATACGACTTTCAATTTGATGATGTTTTACAACAAGCTGCCGTTGTGATAAGTCCAAATACGAGAATTGAAATGCCATCGAAGCCAGTCTCATTACTGTACTCAATAAATAAGCAATTTAAGCAACTCTCGTGTGCTATATTAAAATCTATTAGGCGGCAATTTTTTCTTCTTCTCGTATATGTGATTACAATCACAACTCAGGAGTTTGAATGCATCTTTATGGGAAGTTTGTGATATTAAGAAAAAAAATACAATCTTTATATTTGATTTCTGCATGCCAATAAATGCCGATCATAATTCAGACGATGAAATCTCATCTCTTGCCACCCGTATCAAATGATTGCAAGTTTTCTCTTTTCTCGCAATTTTATAATAAAAATGCAATCATATGATTACACTCTATTGCAATCAGAGAGTCTTTTTTATGACTTCACCATCTTGTTGTCTTGTTTAGTTTTTAAAACACAGAACGGATTTAAATAAAAGAAATTGTCAAAAAAAAATAACAAATTATTATATAAAAATGCAATTTAGTAAAATTATGCACACAATTGTATGAAAGAAAACAATTACAAACACATGTAGTTATTCCATCAGCTGAATAACCAGCTGACAAATACAACAAATGTAAAATTATTCCTCTCTCTATCTCTTTCTCGTTCGCGCGCTCAATTGCTGTGAGCAATATGAGTTATGATGTTATTGCAAATAGCACGAAAAGCAATACATAGATAGTGATATATCTTTGTTAACCTCTAAAAGGTACCCTCATGCAAGCTGCTGGCTGCTGCTGCTATTATCTCACCATGAGATGTTATTTTTATATTTAGAAGCTCTTCGCGAGAGCTTTCAGTATTTTCTATGCAAAAGGTTAAAAGTAAACAATTTCAATCGTTGTTGGTTTTTAACTTCACCTTCATTTCATGAGAAAATCATAATAACAATCCGCAAAAGAGCAACAACTAAGAATGAGAGTTGATCGTGGGTAAAGTAATGTAAATGAAAGGAGAGAGTGATTACGAATTTGTTTTGTGAGTTAGAAAATGTCAAATGTGGCTATAAATTCAAATTGATTTTTCTCTACTTATTTACCGCGATCATATGGTTTCAAGAAATACTGCTATTTCTTTATGATCGCATGATTTCTTTAATGAATTTATAAGTGATGATTGGAGACACAGAAGAAATGAAAAATCAGTTTCACCAAGTCACGATCATACACGCATTAATTCATAATAAAAGTGTATGTATATATGAGAGAATTGCACAATGGTAAGCTGCTATTATTATTTCTATTATCGTTGTGAGGCCATCAAAATAACTTTTTTTTTCATTAATCATTAATTTAAATGAATTTTTTGGGTGTCGCATGGCAATTATTTATGTTTTTATGTATGAAAAATTGTCAACAAATTTATATTGAACATAAGGAAAAAAATAAATTTCTCAGTACACGATCGCATCCAATATCGTGTCTAAAGCATTTACTTGCAAGAAGAAATGAGGCAACTTCAGCAACAGCACAATCAATGCATGTTCAGTGTAATAAAAATAGCAGCAAAATAATAATAAAATGTTACATGAAACACGCAGTTACGTAAAATTTCTCAAATAATTAATGTTTTTTATGTTGTTCAATTTTCATGTTTCATTGTAGATATAAATGTGTATGTGTGCATATATTTTTGCTATCACTGCTCATATAGTGTGTAATTAAATAAGTAGCTGAATGTGTGTGTTCATGAGATCACTTTCAGTTGATAGTTCCGAATAGTTGAAATTTTCTTTTTTATTGCTATTATTTTCAAAACTACTAATGCTCTTATTTCAATATCATATCAACGCGCTATTGTGCTTATTATCGTTATATAGTGTATAAGAGAAAAACAGGAAGAGATGTTGAAAACAATTAAAATTGAATAAGTTTGTGTTTGTAGTCATCCAAAAAAAAAAGAAGTCTAAAAATGGGCATTTACAAGAAAAAGAAGAAGATAGGAAGACTTGATTGTATATAAAGAAAGAAATGCGATAGCATAAAAGCATTATAATAATTAGATTAAGAACATGTGATAAAGATGAAAACAATTGCAATTATTTTTACGTTTTGATGTTTCATTATTTTTACTTCTTTTATTTCAAATTTAATTAACGAGTTTTCTATGAGGAACAAACAGCAACAGCACTCTTTATTTTATACCATTACTGCCGCTATTGCCATTGTTTATTTTTTTTTCAACTCTTTGATGGTGTTATTTGAGGTCTCTTTTGCGATCGATAGACACACATCGTTGCACGTCATGAAAGCAACATCGAGTCGCTGACACCATCAGCAAAAGCTAGATGGAATCTCTATTGTTCTCTTTCGTTTTATAATTCAAAATTGGCACTACTTTACAGGTCGATGGGCGAACCACATATGTATGTAGATACAATACAACTATTAGTAACACCTGCCTGACTGACGATTTTACGTATTTACAATTTTAAATATAATCGATATTGATTTCTTCTTCCTGATTTGATTTTATTATTACAGAAATTGTCATACAAAGAGAGCAAGCAAATAATTGTCCAGAGTCACAAATTAGTTGGAAGTCGCATACGGCAGCAACAAACAGAGAGTGCAACAGCATAAAATATTTTTTCGCCTTGCATAATTTATGAGCTGGCACATTGTGTGCATTGCTGCTGCTGCTGCCGCGATCACTAAAGAGCAGAATGAAATAACAAAATTGTTTCACTAACAAGTGCAAGTAGTGAGACAAGACAGGACAGCATAGAGCGCAAGCATTAAGAAGAGAAGTGGATTATAAATTTTTATTTAAATGTAATAACTACAAATCTTTAACTAAGCCAATAAATTTGTTTTCTGTGACCACCATAACGGTCTCCACGCGCGCGCGGTGAAACCATTTTTTTTTCAATTCAACTTAATTATAAAGAAATATCGTACAAGGGAGATTAAATTATGTTGAAATAAAGAAGTAAATAAATGTAGCGAGAAAATTCTTTTATTTGAGTAATTGCTTATGCACGTTGACAGGTGAGACTTTGCCTTAAGGGAAAACTAGTCAAAATTCCTTTGCTGTTGTCACTTTAATTGATTTATAAATCAAATTTAAACCGAGAAGTTTAATCAATTTTCATTTCATTTCTCACTTGCAATATAATAAAAATAATAAATTCGTTCATTCGAGTAAGCGCAAAAAAATCCCACAATCATATAAAAACAATCATAGCTGCTCAATTATCTCACATTAACATTACCCAACTTTCTTCGAAAAGATTAATAGAAAAAATGGCAGTCATGAACGTTTAATTGACGATAAAAGCAGTAAAAGAAGAATGATTTCACACAAACAGCATTCACAATCTCTAATTGTTCTTATTAATAATAATTGTGAAACGTAGTGCACACGTAGAGTGTAGGCACATAAAAATAGTTATGATTTATTAACCATCTCTTGTGATTTCTCGTTTTCTTCTTTATTTCTTCCTTGTATTCGCACATATAGCAAATTGCACTTACAACTTTTGCTCGCACAACAAGATATTGTTAAATTGTATATTTTATTATCACTGCAATTGAATTCAAGACTTCTTTTATTTCTTTTGAATATAACATTAATAATATGAGTGTCAATCAATGACGTTATTTGTAGTTCAAATTTAGTCCAACTAACTTTAAAGACTGCGTCGCATTTAAACCTAATTGGCGTAAAAAACAGTTTGCGGTTCAGCGTGCTTTACACATGAAAAACAAAGACAAAGAAACAAAAAAATAAAAATACAACAGCAGTGAGAGAATTATCGCCGTGACAAAATCTTACAAGATGGATACATGAAGAAGGAAAAAAAATTCTCTCTGTTGCTTGCTGGTAAAGCGAAAATCATTGTAAAGCACAGCGGCAAATGACAGAAGAGAACAAATAAGTGTATGAAAGCAGCATAAGCGACACAGAGAGAAAGAGAGAGAGCAAAACAGGAATCCTATTAATTATTAATTAGCAAGCGAATTAAAAAATTACATTTCCTGCATCGTGCGAGGTGTGAGCTTTTCTCTCTTTTTTCTGCTTCGTGCATTTATGTCTATTGAGATTTTTTTTCTTTCTCTCTCTTTATTTTATGTTTTTTAGAGATTATCTTGAAGTGTAAACTAATTTCACTATGGTCACATCGTTTGCTGTTGTTATTGACAATAGTGACAACAAATATTTTGTGTCTCTCTCTAAAAAGACAAAAAAAGTGAAGCACTGTCAAAGAACATTTTCATTTAGTTAGCAAAGAATAATTTATAACTTGCCACAATTAATTACACACCTTGTATCATAGAGAGAGGAAGTTTTTAGGTTGGTTGAACTGCAACTATAGTCAACTCTCGCATATATGTATTCACTGTTGCGTTAAATAAAAAAACTCTTTTTTTAATTAAAAAATTTGTTGATTGTGTGCGTGAAAGTAATTGATGCAAAGATCAAGTTGGTCACATTTGATAACAGCATGACAGTGAGTGTTTTTTTTGAGGTCAAGTGTCAATTATTACTGTTGAAATCAATCTAAGATAATTTTTACTTCATTTTATGTTGCAATTGTACGAGTGAGAGCGCAACTTATCTACATCTCGATCGCTTCATTAACACAATTTACCTTTCTCTAATTACCTCGCACATCGACTATATTGATTGATTTTTTTAAATTTTGTGCTCTCGAGATGACGCAAAAAAGATCGTCTAATAATAGTGAATCTTTCAATTTTTTTAACCATCACCATCATCATTGCCTCATTTTTCTAATCCTATCATTAAATTTAACATTTTAATGGTATTGATCTTTTCCATTTTTATTTTTTATTTTTTGAAGGAAAAAAGGTAGTAACAGCAGCAGTAAGCAGTAAAGTCTTTTACAATGGGAAGACTCTCATGTGCGATATTAAAATTTTTATTTTTATAGCGCAGCAATTTATGATTTATTTGTGGTGGTATTTAAATAAGCAATCGATGTTGCCTCATTAGAAGCATCCAGTGAAAGTCTCATTTGTGCCTATTAGTAGGTAACTATCAATATGGAAGTAAATTCTTCGCCTTTCTTATCGCAATGCTATCTTAAGTGCAGCAAATTAATTAATACTAATTTAAAACAGTTCAGTAGCAGCAGCATTATCAAACAAGCAAAAGGAGTCAAGTTTTTGCCTACACTAAAGACATTAAAATGAAATTATTACTGCATCTTCACTGATGAGAGTGAAACAAACTTGTTTTGTTGATTACATAGAAAAAAAAGTGAATTTAACATCAATTATGAAGCTCAACAGAATGATGTGAGAAGATCTAATCATGCATGCACAGTAGCACGCAGATTTGATTGGCTATAATCTGCAAGCGAGCGAGTGAATGCAAAAAGAAGGCACAATAAGATTAAAGTTAAAAGCGAGAGGAAAAAAGTAAGTGGAGGAAGATAACAAAGAAATATACAAAAAGCTTTTTTATGTTCAACTTCCTTTCATCGTCACAAACGTCTTTTCTTTTCTCTCTCTTTCTTTCTTCTTTTGTTATTGCTGTTATAGCTTGACTCGTAAATTTATGGGAAAATGCATTTAATTTTAAAAAAAGAACTGTTTTGCATCAACAAGCATAGTATAGAGAACAAACCGCTAGAATGAAATGCAATTAATTAGGTGAAAAAAGTGGCAGATGATAAATGACGTCATTCATCAATGGTAACTAATTAAATTTTAGTTTTACATAGCACATTCAATCTTTTTTGATGATTAAGAAAGAAAGAGAGAATAATAAGTCAATTTCGTCTCGTAGTGAATGTGAAATATTAACTATCTGAAAGGTATTTCGAGCAAATGATTTCTTAATAAATTGCTTTTTTTCTATAAGTAAACAACTACTTAGACACTCGCAGCGATAGCGATTAAATGTATGCACTTATTAGAAGCAAATGTGGGCAAAAGTCAGTATGTGTATAAACGTAATTATCATTTAACAGTGCCATAAAATTGCTTTTCAAAGCAAAATATAATTTTTTCTCTTTTCATTTCACTTGAAAATCAAATCGATATGATTCATTCGACAATTGCTTCAATCTTGTCTCACTTAGGTAACAAAGCGCCTCAAATCGTTACTTGAGATCTCTTTTATACATTTCTTATTGTAATTATGATGAAATCAAGATCACATTTATCGTGTCTTGGAGGCACACTCAAAAAAATCGAGTTTTTCATGACAATGAAGTGAGGCTGTTGTTGTTATAATTGCCCTCGTTGCCTTCATTAATCCAATAAAATGAAATGCCCATGTTTTTTACTTACAAAAATATTGAAAAAAATCCTTTCTCCAAAATAGTATAAATAATGAATAAGCAAAAGTTCAAGGATCGTGCACATTAGAAAGAGAATTTATTTACTCTCGCGTACGGTAATTTGTTGTTGTTGTTGTTGTAGGAAATAATGATGTGTGTTGATCGTGGTTCAGCCTTCTGAAAAGCGCAAACACAATTGTGTGTGCACAAAACTGACACTTGGGCGCTTTAAAATGCTATTAACGAAGCATTATCAAGCAAAATATAGCGGCGAATATTAAATTCATTTTCTCAGAAGAGTATTTGATTATTCATTCGATGGATTGATCCCAAAATAATATATTCATAAATTTAGCATTAAAAGTGAGTTTGCTGCATATGGAAATACTCACTCTTTTGCCAATATTCAATTGAATAAAATTGCAAAATGAATATGAAAGACAAAAGCGCTTTATCATGTCAGAAATACGAGAGCGAGAAAATAAAAATTCTTATTTTACTCTGACTCATAACATATCTCGCGTAATCAGACGTTCCCATAAAAGCCTTTTGATATACACTAATACAAATAACAGCATCAGATTTGATATAACAATAATCTAGGCAATGCTTTCGTGTGTATATATCGACTGTGATCGAAATGATTCTTTATTTTCTCATGAAATGTAATCAGCTCACAATCATCTTATTTATTTATTTTCTTTTCTTCTCCCTCTCTGTCTTGATAATTGAGCTCGACGCTGATATTTAAGCAAATCATTGGAATTTTTTTATGAAAGAAAAAAGATTAATATTGACAAGTAAGTAAGTAAGAAAGATTTCTTCATGAAATGATCTCATCGTATTGAGAGTAAGTAATGTGAAATATCTTTCATATGTATGTGTGTGCGTGCATTGAATGTGCTGGCAACGAACCAAGAAGTTGATAAGATTTCCCAATGAGGTAAACTGATTATTATATTCTTTTCACGTCAACGAACATTTTTATACACTCACAATCCAATCTCAGGTTTCTCGCGAGCTCGAGAATGTTCACAGTAATCACGTTTACGACGTGGAAATATTGAAATCTATTTATTACTTATATTTCAAGTCATTGATATACCGGAAATTCGCGTGTAATCGTACTGAGATCTTTCTCTCTCTCCACAGTCGCAATAATTTCAATTGAGATAGCGCCCATTTAACAATAAAGAATGAGATGATGACGACCATATGTTCATATTTATATTATATATATCATATAGCGATTTACTAACCCGCCGACGGCTACGTTAAGTGCCGATAAATAATAATCAAATTTCATATTCCAGTAAATTTATTTTTTTCTAGCCTTTTTTCTATATGTTGACCGATATTTTTAGAATATATATAAGAATATCTCTGCGTGCTCTTTCTTTCTTCATTCAAATTGCTCATTATCAATATCCACATTTTCTTCTCTGTTCTTTTCTCTTATAAAAGAGTCAATCACATACCGAAGAAGAATAAAAAAAATAAGAGAAGATCAGTGTTGATTCTTTTGTTGTTTAAACACACTCTTTGGAATTGACGTAGTGGTGGTATATGTAAGTATTGTATCCGAATGGAAACAAACAATATTTTTATGCGCTATTTGATTCATTTAAAAGTAACTATACAACATCCTACGCGCAATTTTCACTTATAAAATTTTATTATCGTTGTGACTCTGTGTATGCAGCAGTATTTCTCCTTCTTAGGTATGAATAAAGTTTCTTCAAAATAGAAATATAAATGACAATGATGAGCTGCTCAATTAGTTCAATGCAAAAAATAAACTTCTCTCTTGTGATTTTTACAGATAAGTTTTATTATCAGACTTGAAAACCAGTATTTTTTCTTCTCTTGCTCAAATGAATGAGTTTGTTTGTTAATATTTTATTTTCGCTGCCTAAGCTCAATGTGATAGCTGTCTATGAGAAAATAAGAGTTTTTGAGCGTAAAATTGCAATCATTTTTTTAATCTTATTTGTATCTATCAATGACTTCGTGTCACTTAATCAACAAATGCTAAACTAATAAACTGGAAATGTTGCATTTTCGCGCATTTTTTTTATTATTTCTCTTACAAAACACAGTAAAAGAAATAAAAATGCATGATGCTAATTTTCTTTATCCTGTGTATATGTGACAACAAACAAATAGTGATGGACAAACTGTAGACATGAGAAATTGCTCGCATTTTTAATGTCAAAGCTAAAAATACCTCAATGCGCTGAGGTTAATTAATAACATTTCAATAATAACTTTTTCTTCTCATTCACACACTGATAAAGCTGTTGTTGTTGTTATTATTGCAAACAACGTCAAACAAATACAAAATAATATCTTTGCTTTTATCAATGTAATCAGAATAACGTGTAGCTTGTAAACCTTGAATACGACGCGTTCGCGATTTTTCGAAATTAGAATTGAAAAGTTGTTAGTAAATGCCAGATACGATAGGCAAGTAATTTCTGGTAATATCGTATGCATGAACATTTGCGAAATAATGCATCTTTATACTCTCGTAAAGTTGTAGTTGGATGCACAGTGTGTGTCATATTGCATTTTCAATTATGTCGCGCGCACACCACGTAAGTTAATGTGTGTGAAAAAGATAGAAAGGCAACTAGTGAAGCCTACTTCACATTAAGTGAAATATATAAAAATTGAAGGATAAATCACAATGACTTCAAATAATATAATATGTAGAGTAAAATTTGCATTTCCAATTTCCTGGTTAATGTACATTATTTACAACAAAGACGGCTATATGTCGTAGCATATCTCGAGGTCTCTGGTGATTACAGTTAAAGTCCATGGTTTAATATGTCTTGAAGGCAAAGTCCCTGGCATGTGTTTCAATTAACAATACAATACAATTCTAACGCAATTGCAGTGAGTGATAAAAGACTTATTGCTTTGTAATTTATGGCTTCAGGCTAATCTCTCGCGAATGCAATGTTTCACTCACACACATTTCCTTTAGTATCATATCTCACAGAGAATGCGAGTAGTCACATGCATTATTATTTTTATACATTCTCTCTTCTAAAATAAATAGCGATTAAATTAATTATACACATATGAATGAGTAAGTAAATATATTCATTGCATTTTTAGCACAAAGAGAAATTGAAATGTGCAACATTTGACATTATGAGAACACGCTGTGGCGGCAGTGGCACGGGCCCGTTTATATCTTTCCTTTACCCGGAATGTTTTTCATATTTGTGTTCATTAATTTTTTTTTCACTCAATGTCCGCTCATGTGTTCACAGTATGCTTGCATATTATTATATATATTCTCGCATAGATGTTGCAAAAAGTTAATTTTTTTATAAATTATTTTTGCACTACCTAATAGGAAATAATAGTGTGTAGAGATAACTTAATAATGAATTCATAATGCTCATGATATATTGGTCGATGGCAAGAATGCCGTGTTTTTGTGCACATTTATTTCTATTCGAGTTAATTAATGTAAATGCTGTCAAACATAATTTATTAATTGACTGTTTTAGGCAGTTCTCCAGACATGTTTTGATCGTGCTAATTAGTTTTTATGCTATGTCTAGAAGGAATTTTTCCTCCGCTAAATTCCTTTTGCTAAAATATTTTGTTATGAAATATTGAAAAATATTTTTCGCTTGAAAATAAATTTGAATTTATTTTGAAAACCGTTAGATTACAAGTTAGCACTTCCTTATGTACAAAAATTTCTTTTTTCCATTCGACAACAGATAAAGTAATTTTTCAACCTCAAGATCATGCACATAAAAATACTTATCAATCACATAAAGAAGCCAACTGCAACAATTTATTTTCTTCTCTTTTATTTCATACTTTGATGCAACTTGATGAACTTTAACATGCAAATGAGATATTTTACCTTTAGCGCAAAAGGTAATTTTTCTTTCGCTCTCATCTTCTTCTCCATGCTTTGTTTTTTTTTTTATTTTCATTGAAGATTGTTAGTTAGTGTTGCCATTTGTTTATAATGTACTCTCTTCACTATATTATTCTGATTCGACATCGAAGGTAATTGACCTGCTTCGAAGTAAATTGTTGAATGTATTTTGCGACTTTTTTTCATACTCGATGATTTTTCTTCTTTGTGCCACCAACACATGAGTGATTTGTGGTATTTGCGTTGATTACGTGACAATTGAATTATCAAAAGAAGACGAATGACGAAGAAAGCAAACTTGAGCTTATCCTTGTGACAATTAAGCATATTAGGGTCAGCCAGACAAATCGTAATTAAATTAATGTTTTAGAATCGACGATAATATATGCAAATTTTACTTCGCGATCTGTTTATTTTTCCTCTTTCACATTTAATCGCCAGCTGATTTTTACAGATGAGTCAAAACTTGTTTTTTGATTTTAATAAAGACACATTTTATATGTAAATTGAATGAAAATTTATGACGACAAATCATCCATTTTTAAATGTTTAGAATTTCTTATCAGTATGACCAATGAAAATAAAAATAGCTTTAGATTGGATGTATACAAATCTTATCAGTAATAGCACGAATATTAAATAAAACATCAAAAGTTCCGCTACTTCTTAAGCAGTATTTTTTATCATTTGCAGAAGAAGTAAAAAAGAGTTTCCATATAAAGAAGGCGTAAGACGTATATATAATATATAAAAAGTAAGTAAAATAAAAGATAAAAGAATGATAAGTTTAAAAGTATTTGATATTTGCATTTGTGTATGTATTTCTCATTTTTGGACGGACGGTTTCAAATCATAAAGCAAAAATATCTGAGTCATAACCAGGTGCTCTGACCTCTCTCTTTCTCTCTCTCGTACTCGCTCGCTCATACTACTGATTGTTCCAATCGTGCCCGGAATAAAGAAATAAATTTTTTTATACTCCGTTGATTTCTTGATAGCTCTTTTCGACTTATTGTTCTTTTAAAAAGAAAGAGAGAATGTTAAGAAGGAAAAAATACACATTTTATTTTCATTTTGTTATCGGTCGTAACGTTGTGAACATGTTGAAGTGCTCTCACATTTTATTTCTCAAAGAAGGCAGTGAAATAAAAAGAAGAATGAATACATGTATGAGTGAACATTTCATTGGAAGAGAACACCATTCACATCACATTTGCGTCTTATCAAAATAACCCCATCTCTTATTTATATTTTCGTTTATTCTCTCTCTCTTGCTTGCTTAATGTAATTTACGCTAAATGTAAAGGCATGCATGCATATTTTCCTCGATCTCTCGCTGACTTTGTATATATATATATATATATAGTTTTTTTTTATATATTTGCAAATGTATATGATCGCAAATTGTCGATTGTTGTTTATCTTACATTCAGTTATCTTAACTCAACAGAGTGTGTGCGATAAAAAAACATATTCTTATGTAAAAAACACCGCATGCACGATTTCAATAATATAAATCATTGAGAGACCAATTAAAAGACACTTTGACGGATTTGCGTAAGAATTTATAATTAAACTGTTTTCTATTTTCTACTCAGCTCCGCTCTTCAGTTATTCGACTTTTTTTCGTGGTTACAATGTAGTTTGACTGACAGGGCCTGATAAGTTATTATAAGTACAACACATACAAGCACATAGCACATTCTCATTACATTATATCTTTGTATTTGTGCGTAATACATTACTATAGTTATATTCATTAATTTTTATTTCAGTGTTGTGGGAGATTTCTTTTTTTATATTCGTTTAATCCAGTGCCATTATCATTAAATCGTTTATTTATTTACTTTGTTATATCACTAACACATAGACTCAGACAACAGCAGCACACACAATTATATCACATTCAGATTTGGATAATGAAGAGTGGATTTTCCTCCTCTTCATTATATTCTTACTCACTCGGGTTGATTGTGCTATAAGTGAGGTGAGAGAAGCGAAGTCACTTCACGAAATCGTGAAGATTTTCTCTATCGTTGTCGTCGTCAATGTGAATATTTTTGTTGTTGCTACTTTTTTGAAAAAGTTTCCCTATGGACGTCTGTACAATATCGATTTTTTCGTCTTGCGCGTTGTTTTTCGTCTAGAGATTTAATTAGAACTTTTTTGCATTTAATTGAAACATTTATTTAAGCCTTCATCAAATACAAAGTGTCAAGAATATTTAAATTGACAATTTTCCACCCCTTTTTTTATAAGTTGTATTCCAGAACAAACACAAAAAAAAACAAGAAATGGTCAATGAAAGATTGCTTTTACCCACAATTTATTTATAAATTTAAGCTCTTTTTGTTTTTGTTATTTTTTAAAAAAAGATTTCTTAAAAGCGACAACATTGAGGCAAAGAGGGAATGTCTATATAAGGCACAACACGCAAAGCAAAAATTAAGACGAAAAGGAGAGAAAAAAAAGTTTTTTTTCTGATTTGATAAGTGTTATTAGTACTCGCTATGAGACTCTTTTTGTATCTCAAGAGAATTGAGAAGAAAAATTATTTTGTTGTGGCATTATTAATATTAATTTTGGGCGTAGATAGGTAGATTGTGTGAATGATGAGATGCCCGACTGCTTCATGAAGCAGTAAAGAAGAATATAATCAAATTGATGGCGATGAGTCACAGGAAATTATTTGTGTGCGCTGCGGCATTTGTATAAGATAGGTTCAAGGCTTCCTCTTATAATAATTTTCTATAAAACAAATTTAAAAAACCACCAGCAAGCGAACGGGTGAATAATAATTTTAATGCATTTACATTAATTTAAAGTGTAGTAAAAAACTAAAATTTGACCATGGAAATTTATATAAAAGTTATACAAATTAAATGAGACTTTGGTGCTCTAAACTATTGTTGCTTGATAAATTGTTGTTCGTCTGAATCTGACCTTATTTTTTTTCATCATCTCAACTATATCACACCTGAACTAAATAACCAGCAGCAGTTACTGCCAAATACATTAATGCTAATGTTCAGAGGCTGTCCAAATTATCTAATTCACTTAACTCTATAATTTACATTGTACTATATCTATAGTTCTCGCTAAGTACTTTATAATATATTGAA
Source organism: Polypedilum vanderplanki (assembly GCA_018290095.1). Lineage (NCBI taxonomy): Eukaryota > Metazoa > Arthropoda > Insecta > Diptera > Chironomidae > Polypedilum > Polypedilum vanderplanki. The sequence goes on from CM031380.1 coordinate 3,024,973, forward strand.
CATGCAATAAGTCACCCACAAATAGAATAGTAAATGTCATTAGAATGATAAATACCTGCACACGAGGATATTAGTCGCTGTCACTCTATAAGTATACTACAGCTATCAAACTTAAAGTTATTAACTTTTAAAAGGCGGCAGCAAAAAAAAGTTTCACACAATATTCACTCTAACTCCTCGCAGAATTAAACTGTAAATGGTGCACTGTTTTTAGATGTTGCTGCTGTTGATGCTGATTTACGTTAGAGAAGGATGTCTAACATCAACTAGAGTGGGGAAGCGACTGTATGTGCTTAGCAAAAAGAAAGCTAGAAAAAATCTCCAATCGTGAATGCTCGATAAACTTAAAGTTTGTTTTTTTGATTCTACTTCTCTATTTTTTACATTTCTTAATAATAAAAATTAAAGTGCAAACTAAAGTGTAGAAAAAATGTAATAATTATTTTAATCGTGGGTGGACGTTAAGCATTTGTGGAAGGTATTAGCACAAGTTCATTGCAAATTCAATTCAAGTAAATGTTAATTAAAATTGCTTCTTTCTACCTCTTTTTTTTCCTATAACATAAATACACACACTTTGGCCGGCCAAGATTTTTTTCTTTATCTTTTAAGATTTCATTACTTTTTTTGTGTTGCTGTTAAAGGTGTGCAAGCACAAGTTAATTTTAATTAAAATTGTAATTAAATCTGTGAATAAATTAACATTTTAGCGCGATAGGGAGAGAGAAATCTTTTATTAGATTAGGAGTTGAAAATAAATCTTTTGATATGAGAAAAATGCGCATAAAAAACCAACTTGTTATTATGAATTGATCTTGAAGAAATATTTTCAACAAATCATTAAAATCCTACAATGTTTCCTAATTCTTATTTGTAGTTGAGGAATTCAAAACTATTTTTGAAAATAGAGCAATTCAATCATCACATTTTGATGGATTTGCACGCGCAAAAATGCAATAATGAAGATTTTTTATTCTTTTGAATTTTTCTAAAGTTCAATGGCGAACTAAATAGAATTCATTTACTTTCTAAAATATGACTCAAATTTTCATTTTATTTTTTTTTCTTGTTTAAAGTCAGATTAAGTATGATTTTTTTTATTTTTATGAAAAATTTCCTCATAAAAGTGATTTAATTAATTACGAAATCAATTTATTGGCTCTAATTAAAAAATTACTATACACATATTTATTCAACATTAATGAGTGATTTGCACTGGAATTAATAGTCAATAAATCTCCTTGGTAATTTATTATAACCATTTTGACTAGTGCATTGAGGCTTTTCTATTGACTATTGCCTCCCCATTATTAAACTTCAACCGATGGAGCTTAAAATGTGTTTACGAAATTGCACTCCCTAAGCATCGGATCTGACACATTATAGGTGCATTACTTTGTGCTTACTGCTTGCTGTGTTGCTACCTAACTACTGTATCTCTCTTGATGTCCTCAGCAACAACATTTTCGCGTGCTCCAAATAATTTCACAACCCGTCACACAATAATTGTAAATGAGTAGAAGTAAAAAATGGATCGAGAAAAACGCTAATGGCTTAAATTCACTAAAAATGTCATCGAATAAAATTGCAAAATTATGCAAAAAAATAAGTATAATAATAATTCCATAATTAAATTTAACGTATGTTGTTTGTATATAATAGAAATCTATTCGATATTTTTTATATCTCTAATTTTCGTCGATTGACATTAAGAAACATTGCGAGCAAGTTGAGAAAAAAAGTCGTAGAGTTTGTTTAATAGGAATATAATCATGTGAATGAAATTTCGATGTGTATTAATAGGTTTTACAGAGAAGTAAATCTCGATTTATAGATTTAGAGTCGAAAAATTGTCTTTCTCATTAATCCAGCTTATGTTGGATAGATTTTGATGACTATGTGCTTACGAAAGACAAGTTTATATTTTGTGGGAACAGATATTGAATAATTGGTTGCAATATTGATGCAAAACTTTAAATTTTTCTATCGATTCATGCTGTGTTTTTTACAAGCTTTTTGCTTTGTTTTGTACACACATTTATATTATAAGGCGAGGAGATGGCAATGCCATGATAATTTTGTCAAAAGCTGTGATATTAGCTTAAAACGCGAAACAGTAAGTGTATGTTTCTCTGCACGATTGGCATAAATCTAATTAAACGAGTGAATAATGTCAGAGTGAACAAATGATGTGATTATCGTGAACCAGAGAATATGTAAATCCTTCAATATTTTTATTTCTGTTTTGTGTACTTGGATAGGAAGGAAAATGTGTATATATGTGCTTTAATCAGTTGATTGATCGCCAAATATAGTAACACAGGCCACACGATTATGGCAAGTCATGAGAACTCGCTTTAATATTGCTGCTCAATAGAGAGATCTATTAAAATACATATCATTACTCATTTTTTTCATAATATTCACTTAATTTCCATAAAATGGATTTCAATTATATTTCTTTATTTTCATACTCATACACACAATATCACGATTGAATAAAATGAGACTTCTCTTTATCTCTTATTTTTCAATATTTTATAGTCCTCGTAATTGTCGTAAAAAAATTATTGCAATCACTGTTGCTATTTTTATACACCATTTTTCCTCCTGAAGGCCATATAAATCGATACATTATCATCGCCATTGCTACAACATTTCAATTCACTAATAAATTACAATTAATCAATATTTTAATAAACTAAGTTTCTCACTCTCTATAAGCCAATGTTTTTAGCTAACATTATAAGTTAATTTAAATTGAAATGTTGCAGTTTTGTAGGAATGTAAAATGTTGAGACATTTTTTGTCATTTTTCATACTGAGAGAGAGAAAAAGAGCGTATGATTATTTATTTAGATAAATTTTAAAATCCAGGAGTGGAAACTTCAAGTGACTCCAATTAAAAATAAATCTACTTGTTATGGACAATAATGTTGTTGAACGAACGAATGAATCTAATTAATATTTTTAATCAACATCTCAGTCAGTGCCATTAATCATGCGAACTATGATATGAGAGTGTATACATAGCGTAAAATGAAGAATGAAAAATCGAAGAAGCGAGAAAAGCGCACAGAATTTCATATTTTTCTCAATATATAGCAGCACATGAATAATAATGTCGCAAACTTACAGCACAAATCTATTTTAAGCGATCTCTTTCTCTCGAGAGAAAATATTTTCTCATGTATCGCAAGCTAATCTTCTTTCTGATACCGAGACGAGATGCGATGTAAAAATGCACAAAAATATAATAATAAATTTTTTAATGGATGATGTTTTGCAAAGTCTGAATCACTTGCTATCAGGAAAAAAAGAGTTAAAAAGATTCACATGACAAATAATCTTCAAATGCAAGACGAGAAAGTTTTTCTTAGCAAGTAAGCAGATGGCTATAATAAGAGTGAATTTTATCCTTTAGGTCTTAATTTCAACCGATACTTGTTCCTAAAACAACAAGAGTCGAGTTAATAAATTTAAAAAAAAAGCTCTCGTAGCAACAACAAATCGAGCGTGGGAGTTAAAGAAAAGGATTGTAAGGCATTCAACCATACATGGGTTTCAATACCAATATTCAGTTTTACATGCACTAAATCAAGCGACAAAATGCATCTAAAGGAGATGAAAAAATAACAATAATACAAATTGATAGAAATACTTGAATAAACATGGTATTTTATTTTAAATTTAATAAGTAAGTGATAAATGTAGAGAGTCTATTAGAGAGAGAGAGCGGAGCTTATTGTTCTCTAAACTTAAACACGATAGTTGTCAAGTTCGGGATGTTGATATATTTTGTGCAATCGAAATTGCACTTCTAATAGAGCGTGAGAAATTAATTCAATTCCTTAGTGAGTGAGTGTCTCACAGCAGCAGCAGCAGCACTGTATAACAACAATATGATGTGAGAAAACTGGGTCACATTAAATGGCTGCGCTTTTCTTTCCACCGTTTGTTTGATTTTGTCGTTGTTGAAGGAATAAAACGAAAGTCAATTCCTTGCAACAGACGACATAAAAGTATATGTACAGTTAGTTTGGCTCCAAGATGTTCAATTAAAAGCATAGCATCATTACGACACTCTTTCTCTCTCTATGCGATACAATAATGTTGTAGCAATACATATATTTAGGATGTGCAGAGCGAGTAAATACGATGTATGATTTTGTAACAAGCAATGCAAAAAAATAAATAAATAAACTATTGCCATGGTTATTAAAATTTTCCTCTTTGCGAGAGTGCTCAACATGAAGCCTCGCTTAGCTTTAAACTAAACCCATTGAAATGAATATAGTTACCGCGCTCGCAAACAAGAGAGTCGTCGAATTGCCTAGATCCCTCATTATGTGTTTTAGATGCAAAAAAATGAAATGAAATCGCTCAATAGACTCTAAGTACTATGTTTAATGTATCGTCGAGAAAGAGAAAAGATATGTAAGATATGATGGTGAAGACGCGAGTGTCGTAAGTGCTTGTAAATAAATGTAGAGAACAAGCGAGTGCAATTTAATAAAGTTATAGTTCCCAAAGCGGTTAAATATTGCTTCCTTGATGCTCTAAATAGTTTAGAGAATTGTTTTCAACTGTCATTTAACATAATTTTACCAATTAAACTTTAATGGGCAATCCCAGGAACAAAATTTTGATTTTTCTAAATCATAGATTATTAAACTTACCGATTAAAGATATTGATTTGTTAGTTTTGAATTGCGATTTGATATTTCTTTTATGAATAATATAAAATAAAAGATATTATGGCACATTTTTATTTTTAGACCTTGTTATTGTTTATAAAAATTTTCCATTTAAAAATAGTTTTATATCACACTAATATTATCTTTGAATTAATTTGCAAACTACTCTACATAAATATGATGAATTTTGCCTAATATATTGTTTACCTATTATTATTCTTTTGTTATGGATTTTTAAAGAATAAATTTTAAATGAAAACAAATGTTGATGTTTATACACTTGTAACTTGTTTCAAAAAATTCACTTGATATAAAATTATTGTTCAATAATAAATGCGAAAAAGTCCTTTTCACACAGCTCTAAGAGATGATTGACAACACGGAGCATACACGTCAAACGATTTGCTTTTAATCTCTTTTCATATCCACTTTATGCAAACACACAACATGCCGCCATAGAAATTTTTTTATTAAATAAAAAAGTGATTAATTGAAATTAAAACTTTGACGACGATGTTTCCCTCCTCCCGACTCACTCGAGCAGAGTATAATGAGATGAAGGCATAGAAATGAAAGTTTCAATCCATTCAATCCGATTGATAAATCTTTTGAATATTTTTATATGCTTTTATGATTGCTCAACTTTGTGTGTTGTATGTCGCTATATTTCTACTGGCGCTTTTAATAAGACTCTAATTTTTTTCATGCGCTCTTATAAAAACTTACATTTCCGAGCGTTACACAACTCTAACTCGCAATTGTCAGTTGTATGCATGCACCATTATTGTTGTAAAGCAGAAAAAAAGATAGAATCATAAAATCATACATAATTTTGCTTTATATGTAAAGTATGTTTCGTGTCAAAAATGTTAAAATGCATTAAATTTCGCGTTTAACTTTGTCACTGTTGTTGGTAAGTGACAGTCACATTGCCGCTGGTCGATTGTTGTTGCTTGTCGCTGCAGCACATACTCGAGAAGAGACAAAAAATCAATTGGCCACACATTTTTCATGTTAGTCGCTCGCGCTCTTAAGAAAGGATGCCAATGAACAATTGACTGCAATAATTGCAAATAACATGCCTTCGAGTGAGACAATTCCCTTCATTTTTTGTACAAATGACTATGATGAGAAGTGTGCAAATTTCACTATTTCTTAATTAACTACTAACAGCTCAGGAGAATTCTCTTCTTACTTGCTAGCAGAGAAGAAACCTTGTAGACCTGGCAATTTACATAAAATTTATTAAGCATTTAAGAGTCATTTTCTGCCGTGCTTTATTGTTTAATGTTACAAAATTTATTGCAACGCTCACTTTTATGATGCCATAATCTTTTTCTTTCTTTGCACTCTTTCAGAAATGGAGCTATAAAATAAATTGTGAGCCTATGCTCATCCTATTTGCCTTGAGAATAACTGTACCAATAGTGATCACCTCGCCTCTCTATTTAATTGTTGAATGTAAAATGAATGTATTTCAGTAGAATATATATATATATATATATAAATTATTCAAAGTGAGCCGTTTGATAAGTCGGAACGACACTCGAGTGCTTTTATAATGAAATCAATTTGAAATTCTAGATGCATGCAACTTGCACTCGCTTCATTTTCTTCGTTTTCGCGAAATGTCATCAACTCTCTTTCAATGAATCACACAAAGGGGAAATTTCTCTTCAACTGGCGATTATAAAAATAGAACAAACCATAAATTTTAATAAAAACATAAAGATGAATTTTCTTTTTAAACATTTTCATCTCCTCTTCTTTTCTAAGAAAACGATAAAAACGACGAAGTTTTTTTTTCTTTTCTTTCTGCTTATGTATGTGATTGTGCAAATTGCAGATCACTGCAATTTTTCTTCTCAGTTTTATTTTTAGTTTTTTTTTCTCATTTTCTACAATTAATTTAATTGTGCAGAAGGAAAATTCTCGAATAACAAATTTTAAAAAATTAAAATTATTTTTGCAGTCAACTTCATGGTTTTATAAATAAAAGCTTTCATTTAAAATTTCACTTCTCATTAGAGCGAATTTTATGGCTATTTGTTGTGCAAATGCACACATTTGGATTTAATCAATTTTATGAGAAAATATTACCTACAAATCGTATTCATTATCTATCAAGAATAACATTATAATAAAATTTACTGTCGGTAGCGAGTGAAAATGGAAAATGCAGCTTGCACAAAGCGAGGTGTTTTTTTGAAGTTGATCGCAAAGCGTAAATCTGCCTTCATTATCATTGCAAACAACAATATGCACTGATTTGAATCTATAATAATGTACGTATAAAGTCTATTTAATCTTCTCCTCGTAATCTCAACTTACTTTTTTTACAATAAAAACGATAACTTTAGAGCGAGTTAAGTTTTTTTTTCGCTAACGACACAAAACTCACATCATAATAGTGAACAAGTAAGAAATGAAATGAAATGAAAAGAAGAGATGTAATCAACAAATGGAGCTGCAGAAGCAGCAACAGCAACAAAGAGCCATAAACTTTCGTTTTCAATGAACTTCTATCTAGTTGCGGAAAAAGAGTTTTAGTACTAACTTATTTACTCTATTATAAGTAACCACATGCTATTGCATTATTAAATATACTTGTAAAGCATGTATGTATATATGCTTTGATGACTTTTCCTGCTTCACATAAGCTTCACTCACGCGCATATTCACATACAATAAATTGTAAATTGTAGATTGCAAATTACGGCAACAACAGCACCAACCAAATGAAATTTGGATCACTCGGCTATGATATTGCAAATTTTGGTTGGTTTGTTGTTTGTGAAGTTATGAAGAAGCATATCAAATGCGCTTATTACCGCACATGCATAAATATATTTACTAGGTAGTGTATGCAAACGCCAAAACAAGAGTGTACAATTGTATAATTAAAAATCGATTAAAAGTGTGTGATAACAAATGAAAAATTGCATGTTTTTATATCTCGTTGCATTTTATTTATTTCGTGAAATGGCACATTTAGTTCCTCTATTTCAAATTAACTCAAATGCCAGTAAATTTTTAATTCCAAATTTGGATAATTTAAAATGTTTTTTGAGTAAATATTGATATCAATAATGACAGAACAGTCACTATTGGTCAATGGACAGTGAAAATGAAATGAAAAACATATTTAACAACATAAATAATATTAGTAGATTTTATACTGATCAAGAAACATAAAACGTGATTACCATTTATGTTCGCTACTACTATTCGCTTGCTTACTTCAAGCACCGTTGATTTAAAAAGTGAAAAAAAAAACATTTTAATAAACATACATGAAAATCAGTGTCTACATTATTAGATAAATAAAAAAATTTTTGTTCTCATAAAGAAGGTACGAAATCATCAACACGCGTTTTGCAAATGCATGCACGTAATAAAACAATAGATAAGACATCACTCGTAGCATCCAAAAATGGGAAAAATAGCAAAGAAACTACGAAAAAAAATCTTCTGGTTCACACGGTGCACAATCTAAATAAAAGAGCGCACGTAACAACGTAGAAAAAATGTGAAAACTCTCTTTTTGTTGTTTTCGCGAAAAGATCAATCGCTATATACAAAAGCACACAGTGAGAGAGAAGGAAAGAGAGGCTTTTAGTTGTGGTATTTTACAACAACGTGATCAAAACAACTTTGCTTTTATGCTTTGATGTTTATGACCATATTAAGAATATTTTGTTGCTTGTTACTCAAGAAAGACTTTTTTTTGCTATTTGAATCTTTTTTCAGTATCCAAAAAGCCAGCAATAATGAGACGAAAGAGTAAAAAAATTGCAGATCAGTTTGTAGAGCACATTAAATTTATTTATAATATATTTTTTGTTATTGCTGTATTTCTTGTGCAATTGCTGCTAAGCCATCAAAGATAGATATTAGATAGACATTAAAGGCATTCGATTATTTATATTACTTTTCGAGTAAACCTCTTGATGTTTTATTTTTTTTTCTCTCTTTTCATGTTTCTATACACAAGTATTACATAATTGCACATGTGTGTACGAAAAAAGCTCTTTTTTGCAATTTTCAAAACATAAAAATTAGCATCGAATTCTTTCGAGTAGCGAAGCATAAGTGAGAAGTAGAAAAATGTTAATTATAATTTATGGACTTTGGTTATTTTGACAGCTAATTGGAATACAAATAATATAGAGGCCAAAAAAGTTGCATTTGGTTAAAATGTAATGGAAAGTGTTTCCTCTCACTTCTCATCGTATGTATAACATAATTCAAGGTTTGCTCCTCTTTTTTTAAGTCAAAAACTTAACCTTTTTATGGGTGTTGAGCTTTCTTATCTTCCCACCTTTTGAAAGTCATTTAATGAGATCGATTAAGTAAAAGCATCAATTTTTTATGACATATATATTTTTGCAGCAACAATAAGTGATTTAAATTATGACCATAAATTAATAGAAACAATCACTGTCCTTCGTTGTCATGATCGTGTATCGTGTCATGAGATTTTCGTTAGATTTAAAAGTCATTAACAATTGAACGGTAGCATACTAATGCGGGAAGTGAGTGAGAAATTTAATTTGCATTTCTCGCCCAGAAATTTATATTCATAATGGAAGAACATCATGCTGATTAAATCTAATTACATCTTTTGACCCAAACGCCTCAAACTTTGTTTTTTTCCTTCAAGTACGCAATAAAAACAGCATTGGACGACGTTAAAGGAAGCGCACAGCAAGCAAACACATGTGTAAGGATATGAGTTTGCATTATAAAAAAACAGCACATCGATTGTTTTTATGAATAAAAAACTGTTTTGCACAAGGCAAAATTAGCTGCTATGATAGATGTGTATATGATCCATTAGTGCAAAAAAATCAAATTAATTAATTCAAATTAAAAATAATAATAAAATTATAACGCAAAGCAAAAAAGTGTATGTACATCAACCCGCAAGTCAGAAGCAGCAGCAGAATTACATTGTTCGGTAATTAATTATTTAATTGAGAACCAAAATAGCGTGGCGAGCTGAAAACTTAATTTCCATGGCGATTAAGAGGCTTGTACTTTTGCTTGTGAAATCTACATAGAGCTGTTGATGGCTGATTAGATAAGACCTTCATGCTTCAGATGCTTTCAGTTGCTGACACTGTATACAAGTCGAATTTCTTGAGAAAAAAATAAAGAGATACTACATACATATACTATGGCGACGTCGACGACGGTTGGTCGACTTGTGACAGCTGGCTTCAGATCTAATTTTATGATGAAAAATCTATCATTGAACCACACAGCATGGAACGAATGCCGATATATACACGTTATTGCGTATCTCTCTAATACAATTTGATATTCAAGACTTCATTTGACCCTCCCGCATTTCATTTATGCGATATTTAATTTAAAATCATCAAAATGTGAAAAGAGCAAGGGAGATTATAAGAGTAAGTTAAGGAAACGAGGTGAACTTTTTTATTTTTAAAGCATTCGTGAGAGTGATATTCCTTGAAATAATCATCATCATTTGCAACGGTGCTATGCAATTGCTCTTCATCAAATAAGACAAGCGACACATCACACATACACGCATCATCATAGTTAAAATGCGAAAAAAACAGAGAGTAAGAAAGAGTGGAAAAACATTAAAAAAATGTAAGCAAAAAAGAAACTCTCGAATGCTCATTTTTCCATATGTATAGCGTTAAAAATAATAAAGTTATTTAGCATATAATAGAGCAGCCTTACAAGAGCTCTTTGTAACTCATTTCAATTGAAATCTCTGAACAAAAGACGTTGAAGGAATAATATTAAGAATAAAATGTAAATAAAACTCATTTAAAAGTGTATGTAAAAGAAATAAGAAATTTTTTATGTAAAATATCGTTTGTTGAGGTTATGTTACACAAATTTCGTGTAGAGTTCATTTTGATTGATTTCTTCTGATAATGAATTTCTTGTTTCTCTCTCTCTCTCTTCAATTTCTTTTCTTCATTTCAAAAGTACTTCTTTGGTAAAAGCGGATATATCTACATACATATAAGCAAGTATTTATCTGTGTGTTGTCTGATGGTGCTGCAGCGTGGGAAGATCTTTTCTCAACTGCTGCTACACACAATACACTTATTATAATGTAATCACACACAAAAATAACATTACAATTGTTGTTTTACTATGCGTATGACTCTTCCTTGTCTTGTTTATTTTTTAACGGAACTTTAAATTCGAAAAAGTTTTTAAAAATATTATTTCCGTTATATTTAAGAAAAAGTGATCAATTTATGAATATTTAGTTTTTAATAATTTATATCCTTCTATCATATAATACGATCATCATAGCTGTTGTCGTAGTTCTAATTAGCAATTAATAAATTTTTTCCTTCTTCATCTCAAATAGTCATAAAATACTGAAATTTATTTTCGCTGTTAAGTAAGGTATAAAAAGAAATATCATTTTATTTCTCGTCTTAACTGCACAATGTGTGAGTCATTTCCTAGTTTCATCTTGTTTTCTTTCTCTCTCTCACTCCTGCTCTATTCATTCAGTATCTTGATTGTATATATATTTTTTCCTCAACTTAATTCGTCTTCGCCTTCAACTACTTTTCTCTCTCTCGCTTAATATCATTTCACATTTTGTAGTTTTTTTTATTTCTGCAACCATTGCAGATTTGTTGAGAGAGTATAGCATTGCAATTTCAATCTAAAGCATGGTTTACCTTCCAGCATTGTTTCTCTTGTCTGCTTTTCGAAATGAGATGATTTTAGAAATTTGACATCACTCGCGATAAATGAGATTTGTGAGAAGATGCTGTTATGATAAAATCTGGGAAATTTTATTTCTTTTTTTGCAAGTGATTTTATAATGAATTATTAAATTTATTACAATTTGAATATTTTGAAAACAACAACAGCAGTAGATCGCATTAAATATTACACAACAAGATTTTTTTCATAAATCTGACAATCTTCATAATTCAATCTTAATTTAAATTTAATTATTTTTTCCTTTCTTTCATAAGAAAACACTGTAAAACATCAAATCGTTACCATTAAGTCGGATTTGATTTTAATCATAACAACAGCAGATCATCGTCGTAGAAGAGGAAAAAAAAAGCAATACATGAGCTTAATTTCGTGTGTCAGTAAAGTCGTGAATAAATGATTTTTATATTCGAGCAATTTTTTTTCGTTGTTTTCGCCAATTCCTTCTGTCTCTCTCTCTCTCACACAACTATTCAATTATCATGAGAAACGATTTTGATATTTCGAAATCAAATGAGCGCAATATAATTGAAAAAGCAGTCGTCACACTTAAAAATTTAAATAAACGACGACGACGATGACTACAATGATGAAGAAGAAAAAGTAAAAAGTGAATTGAACTTCTTTACCATGGGTAAAGTCAGAAAATTGATCAACGATTGTAAATTCTAAAAGTGTTTTCTATTATCATCATCGTCGTCTTACAAAGAGTTGTAATTCTTTTTAAGGTGCGACAACACACTCACGCACAATTGTGATAATAATTTCAACTCAATAGTCAAATGCAAATTGAGAGCAATGAATTGAAAATAAAAAATTAACAGAATTGATTTTTTCTTCTTGCTTGTCTACCATAAAGAAGTTTTTTTTCGACACGACTCATTTTTTACATTCTTTTGTTCTGCTGCTCTGCTCTCAGTTGTGTTGTGTTGGATAAGTGAGTATTCACCTACACCCTTGCTGTTGTCTGTTCATATGGCAAAGAGTGAGTGAGAGAAGTTAAAATGATTGATACGTTCTGTCTTAAAATTGTTATCTATCTGCCTTCTACCTACCTGAAAATTGGCTTTTTATATTCCTCATCTCGTACTTCGTCATCGTTCATAAACTCTTTTTTTTTATTTTCGAGAGCGAGAGATGAATTTTTGTTATTTTTTTACTTTAAAGAAACATACTTTGAGGAATTATAAAAATGGAATGATAAATAATGATGTGACTCTGTGGATTTCATTCTTGCTTTTGCTTTCTGTGGCGCACACAACATCGTGAAGTTTCTCGCTTAAATCACGAGCAAAAGCAAAATCTGTCTTATCATTCGAATGTCTTAGGGGATTTGTGTCTTTTCGCTTTGTCGCTATTTTTTTATACTTATTCAATAAATAAATAAAATCACGGATTGCTGCTGGCCATAACAATATTTGCTAGATTTCATATAGACATGCATACAAAAAAATACGAGCGGATACACACTAACTAACGAACGATCAGCCCTCAAACCAAAATCATAAAAAGTGATTAATTAGTTTCTTTTTTTATGGCTCTGAAGAATTATTTACAACACACATTCATGCACCTAAGAGGCAACTTGCTGTGATAGTGTGTCGATTCTGTATTCTCAATTCTCGATTTATTCTGTTCTCTCTCTCTCTTTCTTAAATAATATAAGAGTTATTTGCCTCGCTTCCTCTTTCGTTTTCCTCTTTATCTCACTCTCTGGCGCGTACATAATATTGAATAAAATCGATTTCAAACAGATATCGTGAGTTAATCTCATAAGAATGTTTCATTCATTTTTTTATCAATTCTCTTTTTGCTTTTCGAATTCTTTATAAAGTTTTTGATCTTTTTATGATAAGAATAAGGAAAATTATTTTCAAAAATTTCAATCATAATTGGATTGATAAAAAAATTTCAATCTGTAAGACACAATTTGTTTCTTTCTTCATCTTGAATTGTTGTCTTCTTAATCAAGCAAAGAGTGAAAAGGAAAAGCTGGAATCAGATAATCGCATTTCGTAGAATGAATGATGAAAGAAGAAGAGAGAAAAAAAATTCTTTTATTATAAAAAATATTTATCGAACTTAATCTTACTCTCATCGAAAGAATAACTCTTTCTGTGCATGTATATGTGTTGTGAATGATAACGTTAGTTATAAAAAAAATTTAGCGGAAGTTTCACATTAAAGAATTCTTTTTACAGCCCTTTTGCTTTACTCTTTGTTCACATCTTCCTTTCTTTTTTTTCTTAATTTAAAGAGTCAAATTTCTTACAACATTCATTTGTTTGTATAAAATTTTGGTTTATTTTGATAAAGTATGAGTCATAAAATGTCGATATAAAAATTAATAAATAAGTTAAGGAAGCATATTTTTTTAATGACGCAATTTTTTTTGTATGAAATTAATTTAATCATTCAAAACGAATGAATGAATAAAGAGTCGAAATAGTTTTTATGAATAAAATTGATGAATGAATTTTCATAGATTACGGCAATATGCGGAAGATCGAAATATTTTTCCATCACTAATCAATTGATGGACTTCTTTCTTTTTTTCTATTTTCGTATAAGACAGAAATGTTACTGCTGTTGCTGCTGTTTAATTGCAAAATCCATTTAATTATGATTGACCACTTAATTTTGCTTAGCGTAATTTTGAATATCAAGAGAAAAACAAATTCAATCCATTATAAATGAGAGTAAGGAAAGAGAAAGAAAAATTGTTATTTCATTAAAAACGAGTGTACTGAATTGAAAGAAAAAGTGAAAAAATTGATTTCAATACTGCCTATTTTTCTGCTCATTTATTCACTCATTTTTCGAGGTTATATTTGCACTAAATTCGTCTATAATTTTTATTTTGCCTCTAAAAAACTAAATTAAATTTTTTTCTCTTCATTTGTGTCGAAAAATGAATCGTTTTAGGCCGTAGAGTCAATTTATAGTTTTTTTTTGAAGAAATCAAAAATCGATATTAATTATGTTGGCAACAATCAAAAGAGTGATTATTAAAGAAATTGAAGAATTACATAAAATAAAAAAATCCATATAGCGCATTAAATTTTTAGAAATTTAATTATTTGTAAAGTACATTTTTCCGCAATGTGCCGAAATCAAAAAATACAACAATTTTTTCATCATTCGAGTATTAATGGATTAGAAAACAAATTTTTATTTTCGGAATCTCTCTCACTCTATCGCTACAATAATGTAAATAAATATTGGTTTTAAAGTGCAGAATGTGCTGTAACAAATCTCAATTAATAACCCTCTTGTGCAAACTAATCATTAAACGAGATTTCTCAACCGATCTCACATTGTGTGGCTCGCTTCGACTGCAAATTTAATTGGATTATGATGATGCTAAAAATATTAGTTTATTAAGGTGAAAACTATTTTACTTTTAGCACAGAAAATATTTAATCTTTAATTGAACGGAAGGTCGATCATAATGTCTTATCTTAGTTACTGCAGGTACTTAATAAAAATGATCATGACCATATTTTTTAAATGCGCTACAATCATCATCATATGTATATTGCTGATCTAAATTTGCATTGCAATCTTTATTGATTGCCTTATATAAGTTCTCTATCTTTTTTCTCATTTCACTATTGAGGATTATTTGACTTCTCTTTAAATGTATTAAAAAAAGCAAAAGTTTTCTCATTAATAATTAATTGATCCAAGATACGCTTTCATGCACCGCTTAGCATTCAAAATAAATTAAAATTGCATTTTGATTGGTGATCACAAATGAAATTTGAAATGGTGAAAAGTACATGACAAAAGTAACCAAAATCTAATTATAATTTTTCCATCTCTTTAATTTAGTTCGTTTTAACTACACACATAATGTACAAAACGACTCGAGAGAGCTGTCGAACATTGAAGAGAGGTAAAAAACAGAATGAATACTGCATATGTTTTGCACATAATTTTTGCTTTATAAAGACAGCATTACTCTCAGTGAGGATTGTGTAAAAAAAGGCACACGATGTTTAATTTAAATATAAAATTGGATTTATGTTGAATGGCAGCATAAATTACTGCTGATTTAATGTTGATGCAAAAGTGCTACAATGCGACACACTACTAAAAAATCTTATTAATTTCCTTTCTTTTCAGCACCTTTTCGCTTTGTGCAGTCACCATCATGAACTATAAGGTAATTAAATTAAGTAATAACAAGTATTAGCAAAAGCAGCAGCTAAAATATTTAAATTATAAAAAATGTGCATCAATCAATAATTTTTATTGCATTACTTTTTTTGCATAAAAATCATTAGGTACTTCGTGACTGACAATCAAATATAATTTGAAAAGAGTATTATGCGTCAATCTCTTGCTCAATTTTATCTGCTTACTTCAAATTTACTGCAACGCAAACATAAAATTCAATGATTTTCCTCCTTTTTATATTCACATTTCATTGAGAAATAGATGACAAGAGTGCATGCATGTATTTCGCTGCATGTGATCATCATCGTCATAGTTCTTAAATATAGTTTTCTCTTCTGTATGCACAGTTTCAAAAGAGTGAAAATTCATATTTATGTCAAAGTAACTCAATTGAAAACTTTTAGATTTAAATATTCTGTGAAAACTACTTGAAATTTATAAACGCATTTTATTAGAAATGCTTAAGCATATTATCGTCTGTTACTTTATCATTAATAAGAATGAATAAAATACAGAATTTAAAAAGTTAAAATTTTTTTGAATTTTAGTACTAAAGACGTTATTTTCAAAAGGGTGTAATTGAAATTAAATGAAATAAAGATTTAAAAGAAAAGGTGTTAAAAATTATAGAAGGAAGTAAACAAAAGCCACATGTATGTCGCACTAATCTTAAACTTTCCATCTTCACCACTTTCGTTTCTTGTTTGTCAGCCCCCTGCAGTTTATATTTTGCTTAAGTGAAATGAGTGCGATAAAGAGTGCATATGTGATATCTCACAGCAGCAATAGCATATATGTGTATATGAGCGAGAAAACGAGAAATTCTAAAAATATCAGGCCCCCGTACAAAATCTCATCTCTTTCATATATATCTCGTATCGTATGTACTTGTACGTGTATGTTAAATAAACTTACACACATAAACAGTTCATCGATCATTAAGTAGAAGAAGTTGAAGGAGGGAAAAATAGAATGAATATAAAATAAAAAGATGAATAATGAAATTCTATATCATTTCATACACAAATACAAATGCAACTTTCTCACTCATCATCATTAGGAGTGGTAAGAAGAAAGTTATAAAAATAAAAATGTGCATCGTCGACGTGATCTTCAAAATTCAAGAATTCTCTTTTCTTTCATTTTTTTATCGGTGAATATTTTAAAATTAAAGGAATTGGTATGCGATGGAAAAAATTTCCCTTTAATGCATACTCTTCTTCAATGGCACGTACGGTACTGGAAGCAAGAGAGATAGATAGAAAGGATTTACATGTACGATCGTACGCGAAGATTTGCTGCTGCAAATGTACAAATAAATAATTTTATTTTGTGGCACACAATGTGAATGACCAGACTTTTCTTACTCGTTCACTCAATCGTACATTTGTTCCCTTTTTGCTAAAATGCAATATTCACATAGTATAATGTGTGTGATATGTGCACACGATGATGATCGTACAAAAAAAAGTGCAGATAGTCGGAAAACGCAAATAAATCCCATGAACTAAATTCTCTAAGATGATTTCCATATGTGCAATGATTCTCTCTAGTTTGCTTTTTATTTATGCAGTTCACTAGTCATATATGTAGAGCGATGTACATCAACATACGAATAATAAGCAAGATGTGAAGGGAAACAGAATAACGACGACACACAATCGATGGAATTTCTAATCACTAGAAATAAGTAAGTAAAAATATTCCTATTCTATACAATGTTCAAATTATTTTATCTGTATGTCTATGTGAGGAAATAATATAATGGAGAAAAATAATTTTCGATGGTGAATTAAGCAACCATTTCCCATCACCATTTACCTTTAATCAAAATCGCTTTGTAATGTTTTTTCTTCTTCTTTTACTTACTCACTAACTCAACTCTTTGCTTACTTACTTACTTATGTACACATACACAAATGCGATAAAAATAAAATAAAAATTCATGAGTGATAATGATTCTCAGGAATTGTAAAATCATATTAAATTACTTACACGCACACAGTGATGTGCAAATAAGAGAGAAGCTTTCTGATCTGATGAGAAAGAGTAACATTGATTAGTGTGAAGATCAATTGAAGATCACCATCAAGCAAGCACTTGAAGTATGTTTTTTTCCTCAAGATGATTGAATTAATTAAAGAGTTTTTAATCTTCTCAATACTATTTCATGCCACGGAATTGCTCATAAGTACTCACATATGGGCGTCGAAACATCAAAAGATAATTTCTGATAAATCGTTCACTCGTTACATTTTTTTCCTTCTCGTTCTTTATGCTCGGGTTTTTTTTTTCTTATTCATAATTTGACGATTTTTCTTTTCGCCTCAAACGAGAGTCTTCTTTTGTCTCAGAATGTTAAAGTGAAATTTACACATATACAAGTGAATTCGAATAACAGATTGTTAACGTAATGTTCTTGATCGAGCAGCTGATGTTTCACCTTTTCTTTACATTTAATTGAAATTTGCTTTGTATATAAAAATGGAGTAACAAAAAATATTATTGGTTATTTTCTTATCAGCAAAAAGTAAATATTTTTATTCGTTATCAAACAAGTCATCCAATCTGAGTGAAAAATGTTTGCACACAAAAATGGAGTATTCAAGGTTTTTAGCTGTCTTCATGTAAATGATGATGAATATATTGTTTGAAATCGCAAGTTCATTCAAATCATTTTTTTGAAAAGATTAGATTTGGTCAAAATGAGTTGAGCTTGCGTCATTGAGCTTATGTTAGTGTATAAGTAATTCAAAGAGTCAGTCAGTCATTATTTTCTTCTTCGAGAGAGCGCTTCATACATCGTAGCAATAATAAGATCTGAGATTTTAATCTTTATTACAGTGCCAGTCATCAAAATTAAAGTACTCGTTATTAAGCCCAGCCAAAAGATATCTTCTACCACGAATGAGAGAATGAGAGCGAATAGCAGTGATAGTGAGCAAGAGAAATAAAAGTGATGTAAACACATATACACACACAAATATTTTATTCTCTCTCCTCTCGCCTTGTTCTTATTTTTAGAATTTCTTGAGAAAACATTCCATAAGCGCTTCATGAATCGAAATGCACAGTCATAACGAAGAAATCGATTAATCTTTAAGTCCATAGAATGAAAACATACATGCTTTTTTTACAACGTTCAAATACGCGCTCAGCATTTTCCTACTGCTGCTGCTGCTTTTATCGATAACCCGAATTTATATACTACTCGCTATGAAAAAGATTATAATGATAATATAAGAGCGAGACAGTGAACATGAAATAAGTATAGAAAACTTCTTCTCTACTTATCTTTTTTCGTTTTTTCATCATGTCTCATTGTGTTATAAAGTTATTGCTCTCTATTCCCTCATTTTACAACAATTGTTTGACGGCAAAATGAAATTAATAGAAAATAATATATGTATATGTGAAGACGAAAGAATAAATAAAAAACTTTGATGATTCTTTTAACAAACATCTTTAAAAATCATCTTTCTTTCTTCTTTTATGTTGTTCATCTTTAACATGCTTTACTTGGTGCGAATGAATAAATAAAAAGTGTCGATAGATTATGAAATATTTTCATTTTTAAATCATTGATGCAGAAATATACTTTAATAAAAAATTACTTCTTATGCATGCATTAGCCATCTCGAGTGAAACAAATCTTTAAATTAATTGAAGAGGGAAATTTTTCTTTTAAATAAAAAAATGTAGTAAGGAAATTACCATTAATTTCCCGAAAGTAAGACATAAGTAGTATTATATTGCAGTAACTTTAATTCACAAAAAGCAATAGATATAAAGTGTGCGATAATTTTTATAATTCGTGTAGTTATCCAAAAACTCTCGCTCATTCGCTTTTGGACCTCGAAAAAAGTGAAATATGATGGAAATGATGGAAACAAACTTTCAAAATAAAAAATTGTATTGTATAGATACATACATACGTACATATCTACAAACGTTCGCTACATTCAATCTCATTTTTTTCTCATTGTTAAATTATTTCTTATTTCTTTTTTCGGGTGATTTGGAAACTTTTTTTTCTTTCAAATTTGATTGCTCTCGGTTGATTATTCAATATGCGTTCACCTATGTACACGAGAGTGTGATTGAATTGATTTTCTTTAATTTTATCCAGTTTATTAATAACAATTTCTTTCCTCAACATACATACATGCCGTATATAAAGCATTATAAAACAATTTTAATTGCATTCATTAATCTTATCATTCATAAATGTTGGCTCTTATTGCAAAAATTATCTTCATTTGCTTGATTGATTTTCGAAATGATAAATCAAAGAGTATGTACAAGAAAGATGATGAAGAAGAAAAAAATATTTTTTTAAATAATTATTTTCTCATTTTATCATTCTCTTGTCTGTCTCCTCCTTATACTTGCTCGCTTGCATGAATAATCTGAATTTTTGTGTAGTATGAGTGTATGTGCCCAACAATTGAATAGTGATGATGATGATGATGATGGAAAAAAGAAGAAGTTGAAAGAAAAATCCAAATTAAACCTTTAAGGAGAATTATGAGCTGAAAAATCATTAATGTGATGGAATCTACATATACACATTTATAAATTATTTCTCTCTCCTTGTACAAGTATTTGTTGAAGAAATAAGTAGAGATTTTATTTTTTGAAAAATCCATGAACCGAAAATTATCGGTTGAATCCATTTTATATCTCAATATTTATCATCGTCAGCTTTACGTCTTTCTTATTCTTTCCTCTTTTGCTTGATATCATTTACCTGACGAAATATATTGCTTGACTTCAGACGAGAAAGAGATTTACGGACGTTATTTATCAAAAATTTTATTTTTTAAATTTAAACTTTACATACTTTTTTTTGAATTTCAAAGTCAACTGAAAATATTCGTTAATTCATCAATGATGAAATTTTTCATTGAGTAGCTTTCTTGCACACAATAAAATTCAATTTTCTTTGCTCTTTTTTTTGTAATGAACAACAAAACATGTTGTGTGTGTGTATCATATTTAGATTCGTTTGGACTATAATTCGTGGACCATGCATGAATAATATAAAAATGAGAAATTCATCGAACCGTGATGCGTTGCTATTGAAGAGATGGTTTTTCGATATCATGTATGATACGTATTTTTTTCGTAAAAAATCCATTATGGGCTTGTCTGGTAATGTGTCTATCAAAGCACTCTCGCTGCCGATCCCTTTTCTTCATCGAGAAGAAAAAAAAACTTTTGTTTAAGTGTGTGTCACTCTTTACTTCTTCTTTTTTTCTGTTTTTTGTTTTCGCAAGAATTATTTATGAATATTTTTATCATAGTGTGTGCGATGATTATGATTCAATCAGATTTTATATTTACTTATTGAAAATTGAGATGTTGTCGATTTTTTACTTCTTCTCTTATACTTAATTCTAAGAAGTACTATCATCAACATCGTCATCATCATTTTGTATTCTCTTTTCACTATGTTCTATTTTGTGTCTATTTCTATCATCTTTTGGAAGATTTAAGATCTTTTATTTGTATGAGTAAATACTTGTTTAAGAGAAATAATAGAATAAAAATATTTATGGAAATTTTTCGCAAACCTTATTTTGTATTCATTGAAATTTAATGTTATTTAGACTATATCAATAATCCTTCTATAAATTCAAATTAAAATATTTTAAATTTTATCCAAAATAGCTTTGTTTACAAAAAATTGTTAAAAAATTAATTAATAACTCTATTACTTCTTCCTTGCTTACTTTTAATTCTGTTCAATTCAATAAAGTCTAAATAAATAAACTTCTTAAAGTTTACCCACACAAATGAACAAACGAATATCCAAAAATGACACATTTGTAGTACGATCATCATCAAAAACAGCAGCAGCAGCTCTTTTTTGAAAAAAAAGTTGTATGCTCATTTTCTACCTGCATGTTTTTTCTTTGCACAGCTCCTTATTTACTTAGAGATGAGATTTTTATGCATCTTGCTTGATTTCATTCTTTTCTTTCCGAGGATTGATGAATTTTATTCTTTTTACCATATTTGAAAAAGAGTAGGAGAGTGAGAGAACAATGTCTTTTGTTATCAACTTCTCTTAACAGCAAAAAAAAAGAAAATGGAAGATTTTACTTCAGAAATGTAAAGAGAAAGAAAGATTTGCGTAAATACATGTTTTGACTTATTTAAAGTTTTTGTGGTTTTAAATAAAATTTCATAAAATAACGGTCATTTTAGATTTAAAAAAATTTATTTTTTGTTTATAAACTTGAAAGAAACACAAAGTGCAAAAAAGAACTCTCGACAAAATAATTAATTACAAAGTTTTTTTTGATATTCATTTATCATATGCCAAGTGAGAGAGTGATCTTATATACAAAGAAAGGAAAAAAGTATATGGAGTGCTATTTCAAAATCTTGCTTCGCGCACTATCATCATCTTTCTAGAAAAGATAATTCTTTTACCATTTGGCGCTGTAGAAATCATCAAATACATCTTTTTTAAATAGATTTTATCGAATCTCTTTCGCAATATCAAAAAAAAACTACGATTAGTGCTTTTTGTAAAGTGATATTTTAAGAGAGAAACGAAGAAAATAAACGCACCGCGTGTTAGCGCTCACAATCGAGAATTGCGACACGTAATGCGGGGAATTCTTAGTGTGAAAGAGCGTTTATTTTATCACATATATATATTGAGATTGCGTAAAGTGAAAAATATGTGAAATAAACAAAATTTTACTGACCACTCTCACTCACTCTCATACACATTCAGAGCTGTGATTCATTTTCAGAAAAATAAAAATACATGTCTTATGCACATTGAAATATAAAAAGAGGAAAACTAATAATATTTTCGTCTGTTTTCATATCTAATCGAGAGAGTGAAAAACAGCAACGGAAAACTAACAAACACATTGTATCATGCTCATTCGAATTTAGCTTGTAACGAGGAATATTTATAATCTAAATTAGTATCATTAGGTGCAATTTATATTTTTATTTTTGTTCGCTTGTGAAAGACTTTCTATTTATTTATTTATCATTTTGTTATTGCTAGCAAAAGGGATGCAAATCAATATAAAATCACCTTTTCGCCTTGCTCTCTTTTCTCTTTCACTCTTTCACATGCATTTTTATCAAAAATCAATTTTTGCCCAAAAATAATAGCAGACGGTAAGTGTATGTATATATACACATATGAGCTGCTGCTACTTACACATATATAAGTATGAAATTGGAAGGAAAGGTTTCCTGTCTGCCTTTGTATGTGCTGCTTGCTTTTTTTCAATGAACAAACATTCGTATAGCAAGCAATAGGACATTTTGATCGGTACTGACGACTCTTTGAATGGCAAAAAAAAAGAGAGAAAGAGAATTAAGTAAAAGACACAAGGAGAGGGATATATAAATTGCAAAATATAAAATTTTTTGAGTACGTATGCAGAACATAAATCTCTCTCTCTTTTTCTTTCTCTACTATTCACTCTTATTTGGGGAGAATTTATTGGCGAAGTTTTTGTTTTTTTTTCTGCGATAAATATATAATAAAGTGAGAGAGAGCAACGATGATATGAAGGGCGCTGTGCTTGAATGTAGTTGTATAATATAAAATCCAATATTAAGTATTATCGGCTGCATGTAAATGTATTTGAAAAAGTGCTATTAAATATATCAACATACACACATAAAATAATTGGAGAAATGAAATTGGAATTGATGCTCTTTCACGTGTTTATATAGTGTATATGAACAACAACAAAATTCGTTTATAAATGGATAATCGCAAAATTGTTGGGATAGCTGTGTGCGTGAATATATAAATGTATGTCCGGACATTCAGCACAAAGGACGACAAATGGAGAAATTAGAATCTAATAGTAGTACATTGTGTAATTCTTCTTTTTTTCGGTCGTTTGCTCATGAAATTTTCATCAGCGCCACAAAACGAATGGAAAAATCGATTAATTCCCTAATCAATAAATTTTCTTTATGGACATTATATTTATATAATTGACAATCACGATTATATTGAATGAAAGAATGAAAAATGATGATAATAAAGAAGAAATTATGACTCACTTTGATAGATAAGCATTCGGCTATCCTTTCAGCAATATCTCCATCTGACGACTCGTCCTCTTTAAATCCATTATTAAAAACACTTCCACCACCACTCAAACTTATAGAAATTTCATTGCTTCGCTTATTATTGTTCTTGTTATTGATTTGCTCCTCATCACGCATTACATTTTCGTTGCATGCTTGCTTTTTGTCAATACTGCTTTTCGGTGATTTCTGTTGTTGTTGAAATTGACCAGTATTATTGAAAATTGACAATTTTCTTATAATCTCATCGCTGTCATTATTAGTGTCTACCAGTGTCAAGCACAGGCGACAAATTTGATTGAACTTTGGCGGTACATTATACATTTTTGCGATTTTTTTTTATTCCTTGCTCTTGAGTAAGTAAGATATAATATGCTTTTAAGTAAACTTTTAAATGAGGCAGCAAACACCACTTTTTTAAATATAAAATAGTTTTTGTTCTTTTTCTTCAACTGTTTTGCAAATATATTATCAACACTCTAATAATTATCAGATTTATTCATTCATTATAATGTTTTTGCTCATTTTTATTCACAGTGGTAATATTTAAAGCCATTGTCAAAATGATGGGCGCTAGATAGAGAAAAATAAAGAAAGAAAAAAAGAATATAAAATAACACGAAACAATTGAAAGTTTAAAATTCGTTGAAAGAAAACTCTTCTGTATTTTTGTTGTTGCTTTTTTTCTGATAATCGCACACAATGATGATATAAAAACGGAAATGCATACACAGTCGAAAAAAATAATTTTATTGATTATAGATAGAGTTTAATGTTTAACGAAGAAAGAAAGAAGTCAATTGAATTAACTTTGTGTGCGTTTAAAACAGCAAGAGAGAAAGAAAGAAAAAGAAGAAACGACGTAATCAAGTTACATGTTTTTGCGTAATTTCTATTTGATGATGACGCATCTATATTTTATCAAAAAAAAAATTCTTCCTTATTTCTTACTTATGGTAATACTTATACACGCGAAGAATAATCCAATTGAAAATGAAAGTGAAGAAATATTCTTAAAAACTGATGAAACTAAATGTTCTTCTTTCGCGTGACGACTCTGCTCCCATACTGACTTTATCATCATTATTTACATCATATGGACGACGTGAATGCGAGTAAAGTCGAAAAAATACCCCTTCCTTTTTTAACTTAGATTTAATGCTTCTATTGATGTTTTTTTTTTCGTTTTCTTATTGCGTCGTCTTCTTTTCTTCCCTGTTGCATATTATAAAGATTTTCATTTTCATTTTTGTCTCATTATTTTGATAGAAAATTGCGATTAAGATTTTTTTCTTCTTCTTTAACTACGAGTTATTTATTCCTGTCTTTACTTTTATCCTTTCAAATACACATATAAGTATAAGAGCACAAATGATGTCTTCTTATCGTTTTAATTGTATGTGTCTCCATACTCTATATATAAATATATTCTTTCTTTCTTAACATCTGCTTCTTTATGAGTTTCGGTTTTTTTTTTTGTTGCTTGGGCTTCTGTGTGTTTGTCTTTTCGACTGTTCACATTCGCTAGTTCGGGGGTAAAATTTTTTTTCTTCTTCTCTCTTTTTTTTTGGAAAAACTTTGAAAGATATTAATATTTGCTCATGTACGACGGTTCAATGGATCTTTGTTTACTTCATCGTATTTTTTCTATTTCTTCTTTTTTCTTTCTTTTTTTTTAAGACTTCCTTTATCACATATATATATATAAATGTATGTGCAGCAATATGAATGGATCAACGATGAACCGACAACAACAAAAAAAAAGAGTCGAGGAGGTGGAGGAAAAAGAAAAACTGTCTGGAGATTCTTAGTATAGAATATATACACACGCACTTACTTTTTTATTCTTTATATATTTATAGGTATTGATAGTAAGACAGCAACACAAAAGTGTAGTGAGACAATTTTTTTTCGATCTATTTTAGAATCTGCTTTAAATCATTTCACTCTGTTAAAATGTCTCTCTTTCACTTTTAAACAAAATGTATAAAATGAACTTTAAGTTCCACTTATAAAGTTGTTATTATAAAAATATATTTTATATCCTTTTGCATTGATTTCTTATCGCACTGCCATTTAATAAAGTTCTATTGTTTCATTTAAAGAAAAAATAGTTACTAAGCACAAAACACCTGGTTACTGAATCCATTCAATCCATAAAAAATAGTTTTTTAAGTAATCAACCAACACTGATAAAGGAAAATGTTTTTTATTTGTTGTTTTTAGATATACCAAATAAAAAAAGATATAATACTTTTTATGTGCACACTAAAACACTTAAAATTTTGCCAAACCGATTTTTCATCTGAATAAATTTTTTTGATATATTTTTTTAAAAAATTAACTCGACGTAACTGAAGATTTGAAAGAATTTTAACCAAAAAATGAAATAATAATAACTTAAGAAAATTAATTCGCTACTAGACACTTTTCACGGTTCTTTTACAAATAAAAAACTATATTCGAGGAAAAAATCTGAAAATTTAAGACGACTGAAGTTGTTCGAGTAACAGATCTATAGTAAATGACTATTGTACAAAAAGCATGAAGCGAAAATCCCACGAACTCTCAATATACCACTACTACAATACACAAATTGTGAGAGAAGTGAGAGAGTGAACGGACATAAACGAGTGAGAGTGGGAATTATAGTGTGTGAATGTGTAGTATGTATAAGGAAAAAAAGAGAGATATTGTGATAAGAATAAAAGAATTAGTTTGTATTACAATCGTTGCGAAATTTTGTTTTTCAATCGCGCTCTCTCGCGACTTGTTTAATTAAAAATTATTCAAATTTATTCATTTTTATTATTGTCGGAAATTTTATTTATAGAAAATTCTCTTGTCAAACTGTTTTCTTATCAATGTTGTTTATCATCTTAATTATAATTTTTTATCTTTAAAAATTTTGTATTTTTAAAGTTAAATTTTAAATTAATTTTTGAATTTTATCGATAAATTTGTAATATACTAAAATTCTATTTAATTTTATCAAACATTATATTATCATAATGTGCTTAAATAATTTCTGTTCTTTTTCAAATTATCGTTTCACATTCATGAATGTTTCATTTTTAAATTTTACATATCAATACACATCACTTTTAAATTCATAAATAAAAACTCTTTCACTTGTTGAACATACAAAAAATGTCATAAAATAATTTGCACTTATGCATTCATGTTAAAATAAACATTGTTAAGATGTAAAAATGTCAATTCCTATTTCAATTCTAGTTGGAGAGTTGTAAAAGAAATTTAAAATGGTGACTTGTCCCATTACTGATGAATCATACTCACTATATGTAATTGCGTTTTAATTTTTACTCTTCTCGTTGAAAGCAAAAAAAAATATTTTGGTGCATTTTTATTGATAACAAAAATTGCAAGTGTTGATTTTTTGCAATAATAAAGTGTTAAAGGTATGTAGGTCATGCTGACAATTACAAAATTTAATGTAATTTGAAAGCAAATGTAAAACACTATTAAGCAATAGTCCGTTTTCAGTTGTTTTTATTTGCGCGAATCATGCCCGATTGTTTGACAACAATTTACCGGTAGAAAATCTTATAAGATAAATTTATGTTGACATTGATAAAGTATTTTTACCTGAAGAATAAATTAGATGACAAGTGTAGAATGATTTTTACATAATTTCATATTTTTATTTCACTAACTAGTTTTAAAAAATGGTTCGAACTAAACAAACCGCACGTAAGTCAACTGCAACAAGAGGCTCGATCAAGTTGCAAAGAATATTGGAAACAAAAAGAAAAGAACCGAAGCAACATAAGCAATTCATACCAGTCGGGAGGAAGCATGTTAAGGACACCAATCATGAGAGAAAGAGAAGATATCGTCCTGGAACTCTTGCGTTGAAGGAAATAAGACGCTATCAAAAGACAACTGAATTATTGCTACGCGTTGCACCGTTTCAAAGACTTGTCAGAGAAATAAGTGAATCATTTAAATCTGATTTTCGTTATCAAGCAGGAGCTTTGCATGCATTACAAGAGGCAGCAGAATCTTATATCATCGGATTGTTTGAGGACACAAATTTGTGTGCAATACACGCCAAGCGGTATATTTTTTTGCTGATGCGTAGTAAAAATTTTATGACTCATTCTTTTTCTTCTATTTCCTTCTACATAGAGTTACAATTATGCCTAACGACATTCGATTGGCTATGCGCATCCGAGGTGAAGGAAGATGGGCCAAATAAAGAAAGCATCAAATAACTATTTGTCGTTATCTCTAACTATATATTTTATTTACACAAAACAAATAATTAATTAATATATATTTGTTCTTTTTCGTTGGAAAAATACAATGCATTTTTCGAGTAGAAAATTAATTTTCATTTTCAAATAATATAAATATTATATTGAGAATATTATTATAAAACATTTATCTTAAGAATGCAATGAAAAATGAGAAGAACTATGTAAGATAAGAATCGTTAAAAGAAATAGAGACAGAGAGAGAACAAATATTTTTTATAAAAAATTTAAAAGAAAACAAAATTATACATTTTAATATTTTATCATTTTGGATTTATTTTCATTCAAAAAAGTTTGTTACATTTAAGTGAAACTAAAGTATAAAAGAAGATTTTTGATGTGAAATAAAACTGTAATTACGTCATGTCTTTCAATAAAAATTTTAAAGACCATTACGTGTCAATGAAGTGTTATTTTTAATAAAAAAGGCGTTTGAGGGAAACAAAAAAAATATTAAGGGATTACATCAACTATTTGGCGTGATTTTCTTTTTTTGAATGATAATGAGATGCCCGAATGGGTAGGTACTATTTAAGGAAACTCAACTTTTTATTATTCTTTCTCTCAATTAACACGTGAAATTAAATTCCCATTCATGAAGAATACCACGAATAACTAATTCTAACTATGTGGTCTCTAACTTTTAAAACCACTTACATAAATTTTATTTAAAAAAACACTCATGACTTCATTTTCAACAACATTCATCTGCAAAATTATAAAAATAATAATAATGATGTTCAAATTCTTTCATTCTCAACTTCTTCTTATAAAAAGGAGCAAAAACATTTGAATATAAAGAGAATTTTTCAGAAAAAAAGTTCTTTAACTTTATCGCCGTTAGTTTTTCTTTTATTCACATTTGTATCTTAGAAATTAAAATTTGAAGAATGAAGCGATAGTGATGGTGATGTCATAGAAATAAGAAAATCTTATTTAAATACAAGAAAAAAAAAACTTTTCATACACTTCAAAAATATGAAATAGATTCGTGCTGCTAACACATTTTCACTCACACATGCGATGACTTATATCATTAATTTTTATCTTTCTCTCTCTCAATCATGTTAAAATGTAATCTTTCTATCTTTTTTATCATCAGCATTTATGCAAAAACACAACATTTCATTTGACTTAATAATTCTCATTTTATCTTCTATGAATGATTCTCGTTTTGTGTATAAAAGATTTATGTAAATTTTTGCAAAAAATGAATTCAATATGTTTATAATTTGTCGTTTTCGTCCGTCACTTTTTTTGAGGATTCAATACACATTGAAAGTTTCATTTGAATCTATTGGAAATTGCCTGATACTGAAAACTAGCTAACTTTTTTGTGTGTGTACATTCGTTTCATGTTTTTACGATGTTTATAGAATAAATTTTTGCAAATCATACTTTTATTCGTCCTGCATGTCTTCCGGAAGTTCATGCGGATTAAGCATACCAGGCACAGTCAACTGATGACGACGTTTTTCTTCTTGTGCTTTCTTTAGTTCTTGTTCTCGCTCTTCTAGATAGAGATCTGAATCATCATCACCAGTTACTTCCTATAATTTAAACAATAAATAAAATAAATGACATTAAAAAAGTGTTTTTGTTATATCTTACTCGAATTTGAATAATGAAATCTCGCAAATGTTCTTTGAACTGTGCCACATCGTGATCTAAATTAAAAAGTCCAGTAACGAAAACTTTTATTTGATTATCGGTCAAATGTCCAAATGCAGATTTCAGAAGTGAAGCAACATATTCCTGAATATAGAGAACGTTATTTGGAATTGGTCCAAGCGGAACTGTTATCGCATTTGCTTCAACTAAAGAGAACATATGGGCGAGAATTTGAGCATGAGATTGGAGCGATGCTGTGTGCGATGTATCCGTAACGACGCTAAAGATTTGCATAAGGATATCAGTAAAGTAGGTTTGATAAAAACTCTGTGCTGCTTGTGGGTGTTGCTCGAGATTTTGCAAAAGCTAAAATAAATTTAATAAGGTCAACAGAATTTAATATATGAAAATAATGTAATGAAAATCTCACTTGGAACAAAATTGATAATCCTGTGTCCGCAACATTTCGCATTGTGTGTTTGAATGCCCATACAATAGAATCGAAAACCAATTTGAATTGCGTGGGAGGGATGTTTAAGAATGCTTTAAAGCAGTGTAGATTTACTGCTTGTAACAATTCATAGAAATAAGTTCGATGTTGAGGATAGTCTTCAAAGTTTTTGTTAATCATGTCAAGAGTACATTCAAATACAGCATCGAAAATTTTCGGAACTTCACTCGTTATGACGCCTTCAAGTTTGTTTACAATTGCCGCCATTGTACTTAGAACAGTTGGTTCACGCGCAGATGGAACGATAGTACGCTAATAATAAAATAAAAAAAATAATATCTAAAGAGAAAATTCAAAGTTTAATAAAATACCTGATAATCTAGCAAAACAGCGTCGAGAAGAGGTGGTATGAAACTTTCCATGACCATCTGAGGGTCATTCGATCTTATAATCCACTCACTAATCAATGTTAATGTTTCCTTTTTCACTACATGCATTGCTTTTATTAGCGGCTGATTATTAATTGCAATACCATTAAGTGAAATCGCCTGAGAGATGTTTTCAGACATAATTTTATAAACGTTTAACATATCGAGGTAAATACATCCCAATTGAATAACATAATTGTGTCCAAGTGCTTTACAGGCGCGCACGTTAGTTTTTAAAATGCTCCCAATTTGCTTCACAGCTGCCATATCTTTGAGGATATCTGCATTTTCAGCAGCATGATTTATTATACGATCCCAAACCTATTTAAAGAGAAAAAATTATAAAAAACTTATATGTAATGAATTTAAGAAAAATTTACCTCATTTGGCAAACTCATATATTTCTTTATAAGCCCATCTTGTTGTACTTGATCGACCTGAGCACTTATCATGTATCCAACAGCTTCATAAAATGTATGAACTTGCTGTGGTTGCAGATCGCAAATTATTGTACTCGTATTAGTAAGAATTTCCTCTACAAAAGTGCATCCTTCATTTGGTTGCATTGTTACAAAATGTCGTTTACACTTCATTGCAATCTTAATGAATGTATCGCATGCCATATCTTGTACACCATCATGAGTTTCATGCATAAATTCAAATAGCTTATTGACAACGGTTTTTAAAAATTTCCAATGAGCTCTCAAAAATCGTGGATATTGACCCACAACATACATGATATTACTTGCAATAATAGCCTTATTATCTTTTCCTTTCTTCTGTTCACACAAACCCAATAAATCTTTAATTACAGCAACCAAAAATCTCTTTTCATCTTCTTCATAAAAGGCGCCAGAAATTGATCCAATGGCCCAACATAACGTATTTAAATTTTTCCAAGAAAATTCTGTCCCATTTACCTATACAAAACAAAAATTTTAAATTATTGTCATTAACGATAATTATTTAACTTACTTGTTTATTCAATTTCTCAGTCATAATGCGTTCGGTATCAAAGTAATCCAAATGCGTTAAATAGACCAAAGTTTCTCTCATATTCTTGTACAAATTGATACTGTTTGTGTCCTTCATAAATTCACGAACTACCTCCCCATTTTCATTTTCAACGACAAGCACTTCCTCTGGTTTGGCCATGCGAGAAATCATGATGTTACGAACTTTTGATAAGATGTTTGAATAAAATTGACGTCGAGAGCCCGATGATTGACCATAAGGATTTTCTTTGTACAAATCAGCAGTTAAACTGTTCCAATATTCTAAACAAATTTTAAACAGTTCAACATCTTCCACTTCACTGATCATTACCAGATATATTAACGCTTTATTCACGGCATCAGCAGTTTCTCGTTTTTCTACCAATGTTGCATGTACTCGTAAAAATGTGCATAAGAACATGGCTAAATTTTGCACAAAACACTGCTCTTCATCGTTGCCATTTGCATAGATTTGATTCATATTTGTATCGGCAGGAATCATTTGAACAAACTGCTCCATCGTTTGTACAAACAACTGTATAAAAATATGATCGTAATTTTGCAATTGAAGGCCAGCAATTTCAGACAAACATTTTAGCGTTACATTACGAAACATTGGGATAACCAAGAACTTTTCAACAAGCATATTGATGAGTTTAGTCTCAAAAATATAACCAAGCGGAATCCAATTGAGAAATTTTAACAAAGTTTCAAGAGTAGCGCTGATGAGTGGTGCATTCAATGAATTTTCCAAAACAAACGAACAGAGTTGAAAAACTTGAGAAAATTCAGAGCACATCGTATCTTTTAGATGCTTTGCTTTAGTTTGTGTAATTTGTCCACTCGAGAAATCAAACACCTCTTCACTCAGTAATTTTAAAATGATCATGTTGTTTTGACAAAGTGTTTCATTTGTCTTTGATGCACCAACTATATCGCTTATGAAGGTCTCCCAATTTTTGGGCCATTCACGTTTTAGAATCTGAACTAAAATAATGTTCAACTTATTAAGATAGACTTTATTTGTTTCCATAACTTTTGGATCAGACGATGTTTTTATAATAAGTCCGACTACGTATTTCTTTATGCCTTCACATTGATTTCTTGGTAAAACTTTCCAGCGTGTTTTGATTACTTCTTCAAGAATTTGAAGGGCATAATATTTTGTTTGTTGATTTTCACTGAACTCTAAAATTGTATCAACACGCGTCCATGCATCGGGATGTTCTTTCAGTGTAGTCAGAATTTCTTGAGCTAATCTTAATTGTTCACCCTGACTATTGTATAAGCATCCGACAATATTCTCTAATAAAGAAATATCCAGCTTTTGCGAAAAATCGAGTAATCGAGATGCTTCTTCCATTCGTAACGTCGCCATTCTTTCGTAATTAGCAGCTTCTTTCTTTTGATTAAAAAAAATTTCACACTATACGGATTCACACAGGATTATTATGAGAAAAATATTCTTCCTTTGCACTCTCTCTTTTACGATTCTTTCTGCTGCTGCTACTTCCAATCAACCATTCATAAAAAAGAAATAATAACTTTAAATGTTCTAAAAAGAGAGAAAGAAGAGAGAATAAGCATTTTAATATTTACAAACAAAATCACTATGAAATAATATAAAATCATCACTTTGTCCCAATCTCTGTATTTTTTGATCTTCGCGAGTTTGTATTTGTTATGACGTTAATGAAAAAAAAAAAGAAAATTATTTCTCATGCATCATCTCTCTTTTCTTGAATCTATTTGTTTTTCTGTTTTTCGTTGATTATTACTGAATAATGTCCATACTTTCTTATTTATATCACTGATAAAATATATTATTACACTATATTGAG
Organism: Polypedilum vanderplanki; assembly: GCA_018290095.1. Classification (NCBI taxonomy): domain Eukaryota; kingdom Metazoa; phylum Arthropoda; class Insecta; order Diptera; family Chironomidae; genus Polypedilum; species Polypedilum vanderplanki. The sequence continues at coordinate 3,058,278 of CM031380.1, forward strand.
ATCAAAAGTTCAAACTATAGCTTTTTTTCGCCAATTTATGAAACTTGCATGTATTTCGCATCATTATTTATAGGACAAACAATTGTCAATTTTTTTAACCTAACATTGTAAAATCTGCAAATAGAAGAGCAATTTATAGATATGATCAATCATTGAAGATCACGTTACATAATTATACACTTTAATTCGTTGTATGATGTGACATGTGTTGAAAAATTGTAATTTTTTGAGTTGTTCCAAAAAAGTAACGCGATTTTTTCCGAAAAATAAAATGAGCGAAAAATCATAAGAACTCAAAGTGAACAACAAATTTTTATTTCACTTTTTTCCACACAAAACAATTTCTCAGTGATGAACTTTATATTATTTCATTTTCATATAGCTTTATAAACAAATTGAAGACATTTTTAAATTTTAATATCATGAAATATACCGATAAAATGCTTAAAAAATATTGTTTCACTCACACTCACTTTCGAGACTCGCACTTTTTTTGTTCAATTTGAAATTTTTAACGGATCTTTCGTTAAGCTGCTTAATTTATGTTTTATATTATTTTACACTTTATGTCTTTTATAAATGCCTATCAATTCATATTGTTGTACAATTATTAAGATTTATCATACATACCACATTGTGATTTGCTTGTTATTAAGTGTTTTTAAAAAAGCGCTCGCAAAAATATCGTTTAAATTCGAAAAGCGCTCTCGAAATTTCTTTTATTTACAATATAAACATTCCAAACAAAATTTTGTTGTTTCAAGAAAAATATTAATTTAGCGCAATAATGGAGGAAATGTTAAATGTTACAGTGACAGCACAAGAATTAGAAGTAAATATTGATTCTATAAAGTTATAATTACAAATTGTTTAAAATCCAAAATTAATAATTACGCATTATTTCAGAAATATGAAAAGATTTATATGAGAGAATTATCTGAAAACAAAAAAGCTTCAAATAAAACACAATTCGATTTTGCAAGTTGCTTGGTACGTTCTAAATATGGTGCAGATATTCATAATGGAATAAAAATGTTCGAGAACTTGAGTAAAGAAGATCCAGAAAATAAACGAGATTATATTTATTTCATTGCCATTGCTTATACTAGATTGAAAGATTGGCAAACAGCTCACAAGTATTTGCAACAATTGAAAAAATAATAAAATTTACACTATACATCATATTTCTCATTTTAGGTATGTGAAAACTTTCTTAGAAATCGAACCAAATAATTTACAAGTTTCGTATTTAAATGTAAGTATATCACACTTGGTAACAATATAAAAATATTTACCTTAATATTATAATACAATAGGAACATATTGAAAAAGAAATGAATAAAGAACTGAAAAAAGAAGTAGCTCTCGCAGGAAGCGTAATATTGGGAATTGGAGCAGTAGCAGGACTTGCATTCGCGCTTGCTAAAAAGTAGATGAATTTCACCACCATCATATTTACGTCATTGATGATTCATTATAAAAAGTTTTTCGTTTATGGTTTAAAAAGCATAGGTTTTTAATTTACAATTATTTATTGCGAAGATTTTATATTCATGTGTTTTATGCTGAAATAAAATGTAATATACCATTGTTCTATTATCAATCATGTAATTAGTCACATTTTGTTTTTTACTACCTGATTTATTATAAATTGATTTGAAATTCTTTAAAAGAATATTAACAAAACTTATGACACAAGGTATAAAAAAATTTAGACATATCAACGAATATTTAACATTAATAAATAGAACATGGAAATCACAAAATTTTCTGATAACAATGTTTATCGTCATTTTATAAATTTTATAAAAAAAAAAAAACATTGCACTTCATCTTATAACATCAAATAATAAATTATCCTTCGATCGCAGATAGTATGCAAAGAATCCGACTACGATTGAAAATGCTGTAGTTACAATTATCGAACGTCTTGAAAATGAATATGACATAAAAAATGATCTTGAAACAGTGCGATTTCTATGTTGCTGAATCATTTGCTTTCTTGTTTCATGCATCTTATCTTCTTCTTCACGCATTTTTCGCCTAAAAAAGAAAGAAAATAAAAATTAATTTAGATGAACGAGATGGAAAGTATCGCCATAGTCGATTACTTTAGCGCATTTTGGCCCAGATCAGTGTTGTAACAATTACAGATATTTAGATTCGTTTGTGCACAGATCAAATATATGGAAATTTATGTGTAAATTTTGGTATATGAATTACGATTCGATTCTATATTATAAAATAATGCATTGAAATGAAATAATTAATAATAATGAACACTTCATCGCAGTCAATTATGAATTAGCAGCAATTATTTTGTACATTTCTATATAGAATGTAAGAATTCTGCGAGTATTTCATCTATTAATCTCAGAATCGTCTTATGTTAATTTGTTGATTGAAATAACGTTGAGTTAATTCAAAATTGAACGAAAAAATTTAACGAAAACTCATCAAAAATTTTGATCGCAACTTCACGTTGTTACATTTTCAATATGAATTTAAATTCTAATTATTGTATCATGACACTTTCTACTATATTGCGCAATACCAATCAAATCAAAAAACGAGTCGCTAGTATGTAGTTTTCGAGATCTTTCCACAGCAGCAGCCAAATGAAATAAGCATTGTGTTCAAAATGCGCTAAAAATTAATAAAATGATTCTCTTTCATATGACATCGTATCTGTGATCTTTTCGAAAAGTTTTTGACTATAATTCAAAAGATATTCAAATGGTAAATCTTCTGGCAGTCTTGATAAAAGGCAATGCAGTGATGCTCGATCGCAGTCTTCTCGAAAAATTTCATCCTCTCGATACAAAACGATTGCAGCAGATACATAAAGGGGAAGAAGAGGATCTGATGCTAAGAAATAATCATAAAGTCTTACAACAGATTTGTAAGTGTTAAGACTATGACCAAACCATGTTAGATACCATGGAAGAGCAAATAACAGTCCACATTGACTTTTCTCCAAGAACTCAAACAGTTCTTTTTTCTCACGATAAGTAATTGCAAAAACAGTTAAAAGTCTTTTTTGTACAGTTTCAAATGTCTTTTGCATGCATTCCGCTAAATGTTTTGTTGATAAAATTTCCATGATGTGATAAGCAACTGCATCACCAGTCACTAACAAGAATGTAATAGCCTAGAAGAAATTTAATAATTAAATTAAAAACATTTCAACGAATACGAAATAATTATTTAACTTACAACATCATGATATCCCTGGAAATAAGACAGATGAGGATATTTTGTAATTACTCGTAAAATCACAACTGTTAATTGATCTTGAAGAGCTAATCTATGCTTAAGAGGTATTCCAGGAGGAAATCTTCGCAAGCTTCGGTTTACATCAAGAACTACTTGTTCATATTCTTTATGATTTTTAAGCTCTTCTAATGTTGGAACATTATCCAATTTATTTGTATCGACATTAAGCAACAAAGGCCACACAATTTTTCGTAAATCATCTACATTAAAAACATTTATTATAAGAATGTCTTAATTAACATATATGTTTACCATTAACTAATCCATATTCGGATTTAGCAAATGAAAGCCATGTATCTAATCTTGAATTTGGATCATTTATTGCCTTTTCAATCAGCTTTCTTTTGGCTTTTTCTTCAGAATTTTCTGGATCTTAATTTGAAACGAAATATATAACAAAAACTCTTTACTGATCTATGATCTGTTATCTTACACGTTTCAAAACTTAATTCACTCGGTTCATCGTTCACAATTTCCTTCTTTACTTCCATTTTTGGACTTGTAAAATCTTCATCTCCATTATTTTTACAATTTATATCACTTTCAATGATATTTTCTGAGTTTTCTTTATCGGTTTTATTATTAAATGTGTTTTCCATAATTATTTCATAACTTTTCAGCTTTTTATATAAACTTTTGAGACGTAAAATAATAATTTCTCTTATCAGTTTCTTTTGACAAAATTTCTATTGTTTTGATTTGATAAATGAAACAGATTTCTTTAGTTTGAAATTTAAAAATAAATTCGTTAATTTCTAATACTAATTCGTAATAATCAAATTAATAAAATGATAAAATTCCTTATTAAAATTGTTTCTTTCAAAATACCTAAATGTTATTTATGATTCACAAAAAAATACTCCACAAGTGATATAGTTTTGAAAGGGGCTTATTTGTATAATATCAGAGCATTACTATAGTGCTGAAGTTTATTCTAAACTGTACAAAAAACAGATATTTAATTTTTTTATATAATTTCCCTAATCTTTAAAGGCCTAAAAAAATGATATTCGAGTGATGATTGTTTGTTACTTTAATTTAATTACAAGAATGTGCTAAAATCTTCCTAAATTCCCTAAAAAATAGTTATTCTAATTCTTCCATGTAACAAAAAAATTTTTTTTCATGAAACCTTTTTATAAGAAAAAAAAAAGATATGGGATGTGTAGAGAGTAAAGTTGAAAATTTAAATCCAAATCTTTTCGAAGTCATTTTTGCTGATACAGATGATTTGGTGTATTACAATTCACAACTTGAGATAAATGGTAAAAATTTGAAAAATTTTTATATTCTAAAAAAACGAATGAAAAAATTGCGTATGATTTAATTTATCTCAATTTATCTATCATGTACTTTTTATCATACTCAATTTCAGGAAATGATATTATATTGTATCGAAAAAATCGACCTCCTATATCGTGGCCATTAAAATCACTAAGAAGATACGGTTATGATGCGAATTTTTTTACGTTTGAAGCTGGAAGAAGATGTGCCACAGGTCCAGGAATTTTCAGTTTCAAGTGCCAAGGAAGAGCTGATGTGTTGTTCAATACACTTCAGCAATATATAAATAATCAAGCATACAATCCAGAGGACATAAATCTCCATGATTTTGCAGTGCCAAATGCATCAAATAGAAATATTGCTCAGTTGAATAGTCTCAATTTAGGCGGGACACTTCATCATACTGGCATTCAAGGAAGTTCATACATTGTAAACACAAGACCAAACAGTTCACTCAGTCCTAATGGAACAAATTCAATTCAGAGTCGAAGCACAGATACATTGACTGCTGATTATTTAGAACCAAATCCTAGCAGATCAGTGACATCACATGTTGCACGGTTTTCATCAAATAATCGTATGAGCTCATTTGGATCTGGTCCTCTTTCGCCCTCATCGCCTGGCTCACCAAATAGCTATACAAATATTCTCGAAATTACAAATCTTAATCAACCTCAAACTCATGCACCTGGAAATATATATCAAGAATATCCATCTGGTAGTGTAAGTAAACCAATGAAATTATCATCAACCGACACTCAAACACAGCAGCAAACAGCCTTGCCTGTGGAACAAGGTTCAGTTACTAGTCAATTAAGAATCGCAGCAGCAGTAGCTTCAAATAATTCTACAGCAACAACAAGCAGTGCAAATATTTCCACAACCACACCTCAAAAGAACGATCCCAATACAAATATATATATAAATGCTGAAATTGGTGACCCACGAAAAAAAGCAGTGACTACGGAAAATGTAATAAAACCCGTGCTGCGAGCAACACTTGCACAAATGGAAAGCCTCGAGGTCGATCCTGAGGATGAACATTCTGTATCATCACCTGACTCTGTGAAAGTCAATCAAACTGCTCTTTATATGAATGTTGCAATTGGTGATGAAAACAATGGTGGACAAATGACATCACCACCACCAGCTCAACTACCTGCCAACTCCAATATTAAAGAAAATCAACCTCCTATTGCTACAACTCCGCCTGTCTTGGCGAATAATCTCAATTCAAAACTGAATGATATTCAGAAAGATTACACCAAGAATGTTGTGAATGGTAATAGTGGTAACATTTTTGGTTTCACACGATCTCCATTCTCACTACAAGATACTGCTACTACTCGTTGCTATGAAAATCTGGAAATTGTCACTGGAATGACGGAAATGAAGCCGTTGATGATGAGAAATCGCTACTCGCGGCCCGAAATTTTCTCAAAGGTAGATTTGCCACTAATTGATCGCACAGACAAATCAGAACCATGCACGCCAACACAACGTAAAGGAATTAACTATATTGTTCTTGATCTCGATTCTCATCCGATTAATGGCAGCAGCCTCGCTAGTAATAATTCAAATAATAATGGCAGTATCGATAGTTGTAGTGATAATCAAAGTCAAATGACGAGTTCGACATCAAATGGACTGTTGCAGCCAGAAAGTCCAAAGAAACTTGGCTATGCCACAATCGATTTTGATCGTTCGAATGCATTAAGCAACATTCTTTTGAATAATCCCATTAATGACTTTGATCAAAGCTGCAGAAAAACTCGTCATGACTCAAATGTCACACCTATTTTGATGGCGATGAAACATAGCAACTCAATGAGTGACTAAAGTACATTAAAGAGCGTTTGTATTTTTCTATACTTATATATATCTACATATTTCATAAATTTAAATCTCAAGAAATCTCGTCATATAAAAAAATTATGAGACACATCTATATTTTTGAAATGATGCGACATAAAATATTCTTTCCTCACTATTCATCCATTTCCTCTTATATTTTTCAATAAATAGAATCATAGAATATTTTCAATTAAAAGAAACGACAAAAGAAAAGGTTGATTACATATGAGTGAAATTTATAAAAAAAATTGTTAAACGTAAAAAAAATGATACAAAAATATGAAAAATGAGTAAGAAATAATCATTGTACATCGAATATTTAAAGAAAACACATACAAACGCGGAACACGTTCCAATTTAGAAAAAAAATTAAAATTCTTTTTTTGATAAAAAAATTTAAAAATTAGAGAAGAAATTATTATTGATATTCGATTCATACATGAAGGAAATGAATTGTGATTTGTTGAATGTGAAAAATAATAGAGTCAATGTTAATGGGATATCTTTAAAGGAATTAAACAAAAAAACTTTTTACAGCACAAGAGAGATGTTTTTTACGTTTTCCTAATACGATATTTTAGGATAAAAAATAGCTTTATAGCTTTCGTTAATCGGGAGCAGCATAATTAATTATGACAGTTAAAAATCGATTTTTAATGCAAAATAAATGATGATTAAATGAGAAAAAAATATTCTATAGAATTTTAGATATTAAATAATCAAACAAACAAAGAAAAATAATAATAATATAAAATAATGAGAGATGAATCAGTCTCGACGTTATCGTCGAATAAACTTGAACAAACTTTTTTGCTAATGTTGATCAAAGACGAATTTTTCAAAAAATAATATCTCGATTAAAATTTTTGTTTAATGATCGGAAAAAATATATGAAAAAGAAATATTTTAAATCGATTGGAAGAGAGTAAGAATATGAAAGATAATGTTAAACTTGAAATTTCAAATTTATATATCATAATCACGACTTGCTAAATTTTGACTTTCAAATTTCCCTTTCTTAAATTAGCCTATATTACTTGCATAGAGGTGATTATAATGATACCAAAGTTGCTAAAGAACAAAAACATACATATTTAGTTTATGAGTGAGCTAGACAGCCAAAGTCAATATATATTAGCAAGAGGCGTTAAAAATATCCGTATATAATTTTAAAAGTCATGTTACGCATAGTATAAAGAAAACATACACATAATGAGGTTTTAATGAATCTAAAAACAAAAAAAATATGCATGATATTAAATGTATGCTATAAACGTTAGCTGAAATAAGCCAAAGATGGAAAAATGAAACACATTGTCCTATAAAAAATATACAATAATAAATATACAGATATACAGATATATTTAAGAATAAAAAAACATTGAACTTTTTTTACATATAACAGGTGCCATATAACAGCAACAGGAATTTTCTGCCGGATTCTGGAAATCTTTTCTTCACACTGATATAACAGTGAGACATTAGAAAAAGAGAGAGAAAGTAGCGAGTATCCTTTTCCTTTCTTCTATATTTCAGGGTCGTAGTCATTTTCTTTATCAAAAATGTCCTTGCGCAGTGCAAATAAAAAAATATATAAAATGTTTCATTGTTAAATGTGCTAATTTTATTTAAAAAAAGATAATTTAAAGGAATGGTATAGATCAAAAGATGACTAGACTTTTTATCATAAAGGAGCAATCGATTCCATTATCCGTTTCACACTTGAACACTACTTCACAAATGTATCTTTCTTCATTGTTCTTATCTTTCTATCTTTGAAGAATCATTGTCTTCGTATAATTGTTAAAGATAAAAAAAGTTGTTGTACAATATTGAGTTAAAGAGAGCGGTACAAACACATTGCATACATAAAGAGAGTAAAAACATTTTCGAAAGAGAGCGAGAGAGAATTTCGAAATGCCAATCTGTTTTCATTGTTTCATTGACTATTTTTTCACAAACACATAAATGCAACCTCAGTCTCTCAGCAGCTGCGAAACAGTCAAAACTCAAAACAAAAATTGTAGTCAAATTTTTATGAATTGAGAATATTTTTTTTCTGTTCAGAAGAACGACTACAGCTATAGCCTAATTTAGCCTACTTTCTTCAGCTGCAATCGAATCACTTAAACCCTAAAAGGATTAACATGACTCTGTAGTGTTTTAATTAGTCGCGATATGTGAAATTCGATGACTAAAACAGATACTTTTAATAAGAAAGAGTGAGGGAGAAAAATTTCAAGGCGTAGAACGTTCATTTCATCATTTTACGAGTGTATGCGCGTGTGTATGTAGAATAATAAAATAAAGTGGATAGAGACTCTTTTTGGTGCAAATTTTATTTGAGTGTGTTTTGTATTAATTTACATAGAGTATATCACATTGTGTGAATATACATTACACAAATATTTAATATATGTATATTGTGGTTCTTTTGTGTCTTTAAGATTTAATATTATCTCAAATCAACACCACATATACATTCACTTTTATTATAGAGCCCACATGATCCCACAAAAAATACTATTGACATTAAACAAGTTATTTAAAAATAAATTAGCGAAAAATTTGTTTCCTTTGTGCTACCAAGAAGTTTGTGGTCTCACTCTTGTTTAAAAACAGCTTCGATTTTCTCTTTTTAAGTGAAATTTGTGCTTGTTTGTGAAATAAATATTAACGTGTTTTTTTAAGTCTCAATGACGTTCAAGTCATAGACATTTTTAGAAAAAAGATTCCATTAAGAATTATTGCACAAGTGAAAGGGACCGAAAAAACCTAAAGAGAGTAAAAGACATTTCGGTCTGCATCAAAGCACAGGACAATTATCTAACATTCAAGAAACAAATGTGAGTATAATTTATGACCTTAATGAGATCTAACAATCTGTCAATGTATTTCGAGACCTATGCACTTTTTTAAAAACTTGTCAATTGACTTGAGAAAAAAAAATTGTTTATAGACACTGAGAAAAATTTTGATTTCACAAAAAATAACTTTCAAGTTTTTCTCTGATTTCAAGTTATGTGAAAACTATGTGTTGATTTTCGCAAAAGCGACCAGATGACAGCTTTCACATAACAGCTCTCTTTCTACTACAGTAATACATACTTATAATAGTCTATTTTTGGAGTGAAATGAACGATAGCATTTTTCCTATTAAGCGAAAGAAAGAAAGAAGTTAAATAAACATACGTTGTTGCACATATAAGAGAAAGAAATGCCGATCAAAATCAGTGTTTGACGAAAAATTAAAAACATGCGGTTGTTGTCTTAAATATAGGTCATTTAGAAGAGTCCAAATAAAATAATAATTAATGCGGGTTTGTCAAACAAAAATAGAAAAAGAGAGTGGAACAAATTTAACAACAGCATTCGATGGATCGTTATGATGAAAATTTTATTTTTTACGCAAATTTCTCTCTCGCAGAAAATTTTGAGTGAGAAAAGTTGACAGTCATAAAAATGTTAATTAACTTGGGTAATTTAATTAAACAAGACCCACTAAAAACATACTCTCTGTGAAAAATTACCATAAATAATTATACTAATTTATATAAATAAAAGACAGACACAAGCGAATGCAGCAGCATCAGTTAAATGGCTGGTTGGCTGGCTGGCAGGCTGGCATTAAGAATCACTTATTACACAGTCGAGTATGTATACTTTATCAGTTGTCAAGTGCTCATCTTCAACACGTTCAGACTAACAATGATGTGCATGAACTTTTATTATTAAAACTTTCAACCAGCCATAACATTTTTATAGCGCAAGCAGTGAGGATCATTGTGAAATTTTACACTTAAAGAGAAACGATTAAAACGTGCGTGAAGGTGATTTTACGACAAGAGTTATTATCAATGAGGCAAAGTGATATCGTTAAATTATAAACACATTTTCCTGTACTCTCACTCTCAAAATTGTTGTGTATCGTGTACTTGCACATATGGCAGAATTTATATAAAATTTTGTGTTCATAAAAATAATAACATTGTCATATAACAAATCGTAAAAGTGTCACAATCATGCCTTAAAGTTATTCGTAATAAACCATTGGTAAAAGAAAAATGAAAAAGAGAAGCCAAAGGTGTTTTCATTCGATTCTTATTTATGACCATGGGCTTTATTTTGATAATAGGCAAGCTGGGATAAAATAGATAGAGAAAAAAGAAAATAATGAAAGTAAATAGCAAATTCGCCGAAGATAGTTGACATAAAAACCTTCCTAGTAGTCATTTCTTTCTTCTCTTTAATGTTTGGCTGTTTCCTATTTGCTTACGTATATATTTTGTACGTTTCTCTTCTGTCATTTCACATTTGCAGCTCATCCCACACAAGTGAAAGTCAAAATAATGAAGTTTATTAACTTCCAAATGATGATGATGATGGGTGTCCATCTTTAATGATAAGAATAAGCAGAAGAAAAACAAAACTATAACTGGCAGTGTCATTTTCACGTTTTAAATGACTAATCTCGAATGCTATTCTCACGAAAATAAGCATCATGTGGTGAAGTCGACACAGCATGATGAGCTGTACACTTTTGCATGGGCATCATCATCATCAGTTGGTTTTTGTCAGCACAGTAATTTCATTTCTACTTGAGAACTGATGAAAAGTTTATGTCGCTCACCTGGGACTTAAAAAGCAATTTGCAATTTAACCACTTAGCCTTTTTATTTTATTTTTACATTTTGCAATACAAAAACAAACAATTTTCGTGAACTATGGATAGATAGAAGAAGATAAAATAAAATGAAATGACACTCTTTCAATAAATGTGCAATAAGGCAAATTAAAGACTATAACAATAGAGAGAGAAAAAGAGAAAGATAGGAGGTATGAAGTGAATAATGAAAGAATGACGCAATTTACATAAGTGAAACAAAGCACTTCAAAAACATTGTACGTGAATGTGGAATTTATGGGTCAACTTTAATCATCTATGAATATTAATAATAAGCTAGTTGCAGTTTTCATAATTTCGAGTGCCCCATTCACGAGCGAGAAGGGGAAACGTAATTTATTGAAGAACCTTGCAGAAACACGTTACAATTTGCGTTCAAAAGGTCTTTTTTTGTAACTAACGGTACGAGAGAGGCGGCAGCAGCAGTGTGGCATTCACTTCCTTTTTCTTTTAAAGGTATTTTTCAAAGAAAGCATTGTACAAAGTCGGTCGAATACAATGAATGATGTGAATAAAACGTCACGGCTAATTACTTTTTAGAAATGAAAATTTAGTGTTATGCATATACTTCTCTTTTGGTTGATTTATTTATGAGCGATATGAGAAGAATGACTGAGCGAGAAACAGACAAAAACACATGGAGTGAACGAAGAAAGAGGTGAAGAATGAGCATTAAAGTGTGTCATATACAAATTGTTATTTTGATCACATAGAAAATTTGATTAAAATCTTTCATTCTCTCCATAGAGTTGAATAATTTTTTGGGCTTTCTTTCAATAAAATCTCTCTCTTGATTCTTTTATGGGTTATCAGCTGTTAGTGTCAGTTATGAGGAGCGATTAGCCTAAAAAGTTTTTTATGAGAGTTTTGTAACGTTCTGTGAGAAGGTTTAACGTTTAGCGGGTGTCGAAATGAAATTTTTGCTTCTTTTTCCTATTTTTGATGATAAAAGAGGATTGAGACAACTGTTTATACAACAGATTGTTCAATTTTCTCAATTATTTTATCGTAGACCATTTTTCTGCTTACTAGCAAGTTTGTAGTTCGATGATAGTAAAAATTAATGAAGTGAAAAAGCACAAAAATTCTTTGAAAAATTGTCAACTATGTTCGAAATGACGAAATAAAAAACGAGTGAAAATTGACACTTTTAAAAAAATGAAAATTGGTTCAATAAAGATCTGAAATGCATGAATTCAATGAAATTCTTCATAGACAAGCATGAATATTGAATGTATGCTAAAAATGCCACTTTCTTTTGCTCTCGCTATCTTTCTTATACAAAATTCATAAACACATTCTTCAGAAAAGGTATCTTAGTAACTCATACTTAAAAGCCATTGCACTCCATAAACTATGTATATTTTTTAACATATATGAAGACATTCATTCATTAACACTATTTATTCACATATACAAAAGTTCTTATTCAAAACCACATACAATATCCTAGGTAGCGAGAGTAACAGAAATATGCTTCAAAATTCATAAAAATTATTTGTCTGGCAAGTTTGTAAAGGAAGTTATAATAGTGATTGTCAAGAAACTTCTTGCAAGTCGGAAGATAAACTTGAGACAACCACTCTGAACTCTTGGTTTTTTATATCAAATGCCGTATAAAACAAGCAAAAGCAAGTAGTGCTAAAATGATTATATTATGTGTTATTTTACAAGTTTATAAAAGAATTAACAATATAACGATAATGAATGAGATCATGAAGGAAGAAAAATCGACTTCAGTTTGTATCTTTTTACTCGCATGAGCGAAATTTCGAGCAACAACAGCAAAAACAACGAGAATTTGCTATTTTTCTATTTTTGGTAATTCAAGATTGTTTATGAAACTTAAGCGTTAGTATTTAAACAAGCAGCAAATTTGAGAATATGGCTCGATTTTGTCATCATCAGTCAGTGTTGCGTTGTTGCCAGATTTTACTTCTTCCCATTTTTGTGCGCATCTAATATAACATTGAACTTTTGTGACTTTTCGAGTCTTCTTAAATGTTGTTGTAAACGCCATGCGATGAAGTGAAAAGCGAGAGCAAGCAAAAGATTTCTCATTCTGACATTTCGTTTCTCAAAGTTAAAAAAAAAATTATTGTAATGAAACTAATACTTTAAAGCTTGCATCAGTCGATCAATGAATCTCATTTCACTTCACATTTTAATTTATTAATTTATTTTGCTTTATTTTCTCGGAAATCTGCATCATCACTAAATTGCTTTATTCTTCCTCTTCTTTTACTTATGCAAACATTTTACTTGTTTATATATTTGCAGAAAAATCATCAGAACATTGTGTAGAAGTGAATGTGTGACGATTTCGATGGCGAATGCAGTACCGAGACAAAATAGTAATGAACTTCAAACAAACGAGTAAGTATCATTGCATAAAAGAAGAACAAAAGAGATGCTTTTATAACAATGAGAAAATGCGAAAGAACATGCAATCAAGAAATAAGAGCTACTCGAAAAGCCCAGGTGGAAAATTTGTCTGTCACTACTTGTAATCTCTCCAGCTAGCGGAAAATGTGAAAAGAAATATGTTTATATATGCTAAGTCTTAAATCTGTATCCACATGCTGAGCTGCAAAGCTCTCCTTTAATTCTTCCCAATGGATATACATCCACACTCGAAGCGATTGACTGCATTGTAAATAATGATTGTTGAAAATCTGTTTGGCAAATAATCTGTATGTTAGGTATAGTGATACTGCTTACTCTTTGTTTTCACTCTCCAAATTTGCTGAATAGCATTGATAAAATATTCATGTTTTATAAGGATAGATTGAGATTGATTTTATGATGCTTCAAGTAGAAAATAGTTTCACAATAGACTCAATATTAATTGAGTTGAAAGATAGTGAGAAGAAGATTGATTGAAAATATAAGCATGATTTTTTGATATATTGTTTAAAATTTATTAATGAATTATGAAAAGTTCACACGAGTTATTCATCAACAATACATTATCAAATTATTCTGCTAATTGAGTTTCGAAATCAATTCTAACTCTTTTTTTTATAGTGAAATTTCAACAACAAATATTTTTGTTTTATACAGTAACATAGTCCAACATGAACATATACAAGATTCTCACATTAAAACGGGCTAACATTGAAAAACCAATAAAAACTCTCACGGTCAAACGGTGTTAGGCATTGTGGGCTATGTTAAATTCTTTTTCTGTCTGAGTATTCTCATAGAGTTTTATTTTGATGGTCAGTCATTGCATTTGAACGATACGATACACATCGAAATGCTCATGTTAATAAAAATACTTGTACAATAAAGGTTTTTTCATGTATCAATAGCTAAAAAGTTCAATGACTATAAGTCTAAGCAACCATAACGACACGAGATTACACACAAGTGTGTCCATATAACACTTAACTACAGTCACTTGTCATTTGTTCACATTTATAAATACAAGAAAGAACATTGTCAATATGTCAGTTGAATTTTTTTTTAATCGATACTTTAGAAAGGCAGCAAGCAAGCAAGTGAAGAAGAAATTGCCATCGTTAAAAACAGACGTATTTGGCTAAAAAAAAACACATTTATTTTTGAAACGTCTAATTGTTGATAATAAAATTAAAGCTCCGAAAAAAAGAGAGCAAGAATTACTTAATTGCGTCAATTATATATAATTGATATTAAAATTATTATTATTGCTTATCACGACATAGATTTAACGTGTGTCACTTTATGTCATGCGATATATGGCACACACATAAATACTAAGTGTAAAAGATTTAAAATCTTTTTAATAAAGGATTAAAATTTCAAATGATTGTTGTGGCATTTGTATGTGTGTGCGTAGGCCGTATCTCTGACTTCTCATTTACCCCTCTTGTTTTCTTTTACGACATAAATTTTTTATAACTTGATTAGCATTATCTTCAATAACTGAGCGCATCGCATCTCGTTCTTTGTTCTTTCTCATTCCATTCTATTCTTCAATCTTACATGTCGGAATGCAATTTGGCACAAAAAAGAACGAAAACTGTCTCGGCTTCCTCACTCTTGTCACTCAATAATCACATGGTGAATTAGATTAGTCTGTCAAACGACTCTTTGTCAGCTCCGTGATAGAGGTTTCGGCATCATAATTGTCTAATGACATTAGCCCTAAATGCTTGTTGATGACTATTTATATGACAATCGTATATACATATACTCGCTTTGAGGCTTAAATGGAGTTTATTGCCTTGTTTTCGAAACATTTCTAGTAGGCTTTAAGCCTCACAAAAGATTCGCTTTAAATAGATATAGTAAATCAGTATGCGTTGCTATACTTGATTTGAGCGCATTTTTGGTGCAACAGATCAGTGTTTATTAACAAAATCACATGTTGTTAAAGCATTATTCTTCCAATACAATATTGAATTGGCTAATCATAGAAATACCTAGTTGACAAAACCAAATTTTAAGAACGTCAATAGGAGTTTTTGAGATTTTCACGTTTTGTAAACATATATTTAATAGATTCATTATAATAAAGGATGTTGAAGTTATTGCTTTGATAAGAAATTTGTTTGATAATAACGGTCAAATGAGTATTTTGAAAAAAAAAATTACTAAACGCACTCTGCCATATTTGTTTACGTTTAGAAAAATTTTCTATTGAATTTATTTTTCGCAAATTGTCATTCTCAACAGTTATTTAACTCAATATAAAGTAGATTCTGCAAACCTACATGAAAGCACAATACTTTTAAAACAAACCGGAAGTCTCTAGCTTTTGTAGTTTTCGAGATCTCAGTGTTCCGCCCGAACAGCCAGCCAGCCAGCCGGCCAAAGTGAATATAATAGCGTATTTTTTTCCAAAAATGCGCTAAAAAGAGATGGAGAAATTTTTCTTTTTATAAGAGAGTCAAAGAATGAGGAAAATTCTGCGACAAAAGAGGAACTCAAAAAATACATTTTTTTACAACAACAAGCGCCGAAAAAACATTGAATGAAAATAAAGAAAAAAAATCACATAAAATATACAAGAGCATGCGCATTATTGCTACTCTACACTAAACAAAAGATTTATTTTTTTCGAAATCATTCTCTCATTCTCTCTCGATTCTCTTTTTCTTTACTCTCTTGCGACTTTTCATTTAGTGCTTCAATTTAAAAACAGAACATAATAACAATGAAAATTCTCCCGCATACACAATTTACTGCCGGTATCTCTCTTTTTTCTCTCACAACTTTTTTTATAAACGCAGTACATGTGTAAAAATCGATTTTACTCTTAAGCCCATCAGCATAAAGAAGGTAATTAAAGAAGGGAAAAACAATTCTTGCAACATTGCAAAAATGCCATTGAGAGTGAGAGTTGGCGTGCGGTTAGGTAAGCGATTATGAACTCTGTATGTAATTGCAAAATATATACAATAAACGCAACACATTTCCCACCTTCACAGCAGCACGCATAATTGAATTCATTTACAGTCAATTACTGTGTAGTAATTGCACATTCATTCAATTATGAAAACATTTCTAAGCTTTCTGATGACAAAATCAGAAGCAAATTCATGAGAATTTTTTTCTCTTCAAACATAAACAATGAATATTTATTAAGTATTCATTTTCATCATGCAAGCGAGTATATTTTTTGATTTCAACACTCGTTCAAATGGTGATTTATGTTTTTTGGGATAATCTGAGATTTGTATTCAACGGAATTCAATGTGCGGCATCTTATTTAAGTATTATCCCTTAAGCGCACCGACCATTTTGAAAAATTTATAAATATTCTCTTTTTTGCTCTAATAAATCTTGTAAAAAATATCAAAAAAGGCATTCACGATAAGATGCAACGTCCATTAAAAAATTTCACATATTTTTTAAAAGAATATTTTTTGCAGTTCGTCGCAGTGAAGCGGAAATGAATCAAAAAATGCATTGCAATGCCAATTTTGTAACGTTTTAGTGGTTTCACTCATAAATATTCTTTCGCATTATTTAAAAAAGGGATTGTGTGTACATGCATTGAAATTGCTTTTCGTTCATTTGCAAACAATTTGATCGATATATATGCTTGTTAAGCATGAGGTTTCCTAGAAAGAGAAAAAATATAAAATATTTTCCCACACACCAAAGACATCTTTATTGTACAAACAATTGTAACAAAGTCTGTTCGACATGTATAGGAAAAGCCACAACATTTGTCCACCCGAGAAAGAGAACAACAACAGCACGACAAGAGAAAATTTCCGTATTTATTGATATGCCATAAAAAGATTTGGACTGAAAATGATATGAGCACGTGTCAGAGATAGTTCAGAGCAAGAAATATTAGATTTCCTACACAGAAAGTGACAAAAATCATTATGATCAGATTAAAAGCGTATTTTTTCTCAAATATTGAAATATATACCACACAAAATAAAACTTTTATCTCTTAATTATCAAATATTTCATAATTAAAAGACAAACTGTAAGAATAGTCGACAGATGTATTGTCAATATTTCAAGCTAAATGCAACAAAAAAGTTTTTTTGTTGTTGATTTATGAGTTTTGATAATACAAAAGCAGGGGAGAGTTACGTTTTCCATGATGATGACCCAATAAAATTCTCTATCGTGTATTTTGACCAACATTCATCAACAGGGGTGAAATTTAAAGCAGTAAATGAATGAAAAAAAAATCAATTCAATGTATTGCACAAACATGTAAAATTTATAGAATCATTTTGAGGTCATTCGAGATAAAGCAGCAGTTAAAATAGTGACAGAAATTCTATTAAAAGCATAAACAACATTCTGCTACCTCCACTGTATAGTGTGTTAATTTAAATCACTTTTAAGTCAAACACTGCGTAAATTTGACTCGACATTCCTAAATAAATTTGAATAATTAATCACTGTAGTGCAATTGAGCGATAATCGTATTTAATTTGAATAAATTTTTATTTCTTAGGACTGCTGGCACAGATGAAGTGGAAAAATCATTGGAACTGCTTGACAAAGTGCTTTCAGAGTTTGAGGAGGAGCAAGATAAAACGCAAGCTGGTGAGCCTGAAAGTCCATCACAAGGTCATCAATCAGAGGATGACGGCTACATGTCCATGAATGGAAGAAGGTAGGCATATTGCTTTTAATGCGTGATTTAATTTCAGTGATTTTTTTAATTAAAAAAAAAACAATGTCGAGACATGAATGTGCGAAAAAAATATCGTTTGATCTTTGAAGTCAATTGAATTTATAAGACTATTTTTTTGTCCAGTGACATTGAAGCAGATTGAATGATTAATTGATTGTGATTTTATAGCGACAGCAACATATATGGCAATTAAAAAGAAGAAGAATAACAAGAAATTTGTTTGATCGATTTTCAATTAGCCAATATAAATAATTTTTTACATCGGATTAAATTTCTAACTATCGATAATCATAACCCAATTATTGAAATTCAATTAAATTTTTTCACTCATCCCTAAAAAGCTTTTTCCTTTTTTAATGTGAATTATTGAAATGAAAATATTTACTCTCTTGTTAATGAACCTAATTTTATAAGACTAGCCTAAAATAATTTCGCTCTGTGTCACATATTTACACAGAACATGAAAACAAACTTTTTTAATACAAACATGAATAGGGAATAGCATGACTGAAATTTAATACGATCTGAATATTTAATTAGTAAATTTTTCACAGCCGAGAGAATTTTTTACACGCTTAGAACTGTTCCCTGAGGCATAAAAAAGTTTGCATAGAGAAAGAGAAAGAAATGAAAGATAGCAAATGTTGTTGAATGTCGGAGCAAGACATAAAGTGAAAAATTTTCAATCATAATATTTTGCAAACTTTCAAACTTTGATATGCAAAAGATAAATATTTTATTTGGCTAGATTGATGATGCATGAATAGATAGAGAAAAGTTTTCAATTTCTCCTTTTATGATTAATATACATGCATGCATATACATAAAAATTATTCACTTCCGTTCTCAGGAATTTTAAATTCAAAAAATTATTCACTTTTGTCCCCTTCTTTCTTGAATTAAAATTAATTTTTGTTTAAATATTCATATTAATTTCAGAGCTAAATTTGTACCTGACTTTTTGCCGACTGAAGAGGCAATATCTGCCCACTCCATAGCAATAACAACAACGTCACTCCCGCTCCAAGATGGGCCGTTGCCACCGGATGAAAAATTCTCGCCTCCCACGCCTGAAGAGGCAGAACGAATAATATCGCATTTACTACCGCAGTAAGTCTCTCTTCTCTTCATTTTCTATGTTCATACAAACATGTCGTCACTTTATTCTCTCTCTCTCTCTTTTATACAATCTCAATCTGCAATTTTCTTTATTTTGCTACATTAAAGAAGGAAGGAAAAGGAGGCAGTTGAAAGGAAGTGAACAGGAAAATTGCGTTGGATGCGAAATGAAAAATCATTTCAATTCTCCATTTTTCCTTCTCATTCTGCCCTCATTCTATTTTACGTTTTTTTTTATCATTTTTTGTCAATCATTCATCAATGCAACAGCAGCACTTTACAAAATAAAGTGAAAAAATATCAATTTACTTTGATGAATACAAGTACAATCTTGTTGTAAATGATGTAATTATGAAAAATGCCAACGCATACATTAGACGACAATTCTAGCGATTTATAAACAATCCCAACTGAGCGAGTGCAAAAAAGAAAATTTTTCGAGAGTGAAGCATGTCAAGTTCATTGACACTATAATGTACATCGCATGGAAAGTCATTCCATAGGATTTATTATCATAAACCTTTCCCCTTGCGTTTTTTGGTTCCGCATAATAATATATATACTTGCATTAATGCCACAGAGTTTATTTTCAATGCATGGTTTTTTTCTCTTCTTCTGTCTTTTTTGTGACTATCTTTCGAATATTGTCACACACAGACGACGACACATTGACGCAGCAGCTTCACTGTTTATAAATTGGTTTTCTCAAAATTCTTTTTTTTTTCAAGTGTCTTATGCCAGTAAAGTCCTTTAAAATATTCCGAAACAAGAGCGAAAAAGAAATTGTTATTTATTTGGTAAAAACCTATTCAATAAATTCCATTGCTTCTAAGAACAAAAATTTATTGTAAGAGAGAAAGAGAGAAAATGTGCGTTGACAAAAACGACAATAGAATTAAATTGAATTTTCCTTAATAAAATTTTCATTTTCTTTTTCACATAGAATTTCATCTATATCGACCCAAGAGGATCTCAATAAATCAGCAATGCCTTGTATCGAATTCAAATTTCTCAATAATAATTGTAATATAAACACAACGCTTTCATCAAATTTATCCTTTGGTACGAAATTGCCAGCAACTATTGATTCTGAAGCATCATCAGCACTAAATTCGCTAACATCAACAACCAATGCGCCTCCTCATCAAACAACGCTGGTGAGTCAATGTACTCAAAAAATTCTCATCGATAGCAATTAGCGCAGCAAACACTTACATATAATGAACTCATGAAAAAGAGTCTATTGCGGCAATTTTGAAAATCACTTCTTTCTTTTTTGTATCGATAGCAAATTCACATATATACACATTGCCATGGAAATAAAGGAAATTAATTTTTCCTCAACCTCATAATGATCGTGCTCATATAGCAATGAGCCATTTAAAAATGCATTTTCCAAATTAAAAAAGAGAGAAATTTTATGCTTGCCTCATTTCTTCCTTTTTATTTTGCTATTCTACCACGCTTCTGTCTACTTTAATGGAAAATTGTATATATGCACATGAAATTGCTATACGATAACTCATCAAAATCGCATTTGTAAAAACTATACCGAGCAAAAGAGAAATAAAAACTTTGCACAAACACAAAAAAGAGCTTTCGACATGCAACATGGTTCTTTGTTCGAGAAGTGAGAAGGGAAAATAATAAGAAATGAAGAAAAGCTTTTTCCTACATGTACAAATGCGGCTGGCATTCTCTCGTAAATCAAATGATTATTTTTCATGCCATTTTTTGCTTGAATTTGCAAATTTTACTATATTGTAGTAAGAAATTATTGCATGTGAACGAAAGCGAATATGTAATTAACTTCCTTTATATTAGCATTTTTCTGTACTTGCGAATTTCTAAAAAAGTCTGTCTGTCTTTTGTATTTCATTTTTCGAGTGCTCAGCGTGTTTAGGGAATAAGGAAAATGCAAGCTTTTCAAATTATTTTTACTTTACTTACTTATATATTAAGAAAATTACATTAAAGCTCTTTTTGAATGAACTAAATTTCATTCGATTGAGTTGATTCAGATATTCAGAAAATCAATTATCGTTATTTTTAGCATTAAAATACATTTCCCTTAAACATTTTTCAATACATACAAAAAGTTAAATTAAAGCCATTTGTTACAAAATGAAAAACTATTGAATAACTCAAATCACTTCCAACTCTCATTTTGTTTTGAAACTTCTGTCAACAAAAACTTTTCACTAATTTGCAAACAAACTCCTCTGAATGAAAAAAATCCAATTCAGCCTCGAAAAAAACATTAAAAACAATTTTTCTCAAACCGAACGAATATAAGAGTGAGAGGGAGGAAGAAACTCATTCAATTTTTACTGAGCTCCTGAGAGTTACACATTGAAGTGGAAGAGGAATTGATTATATAAATGCACGCTTATATGAGATAGATTTAAGTAAAGGAACACAATACTTGGCATGTGTATGTAGATACAAGGATTTAAAGTTATTTCAGACGCTTTTTTAAAAATAACGAGAGAAAAATTTTCATATTCTATTGAGCAAGCAAGTAAGCGAGATAAAGTTTTCCATGTATTTGAATAAAATATTTAACCAGACACATCGCTTAGAGGCTCAAATGGATGTCATATGTACACATAGCTCGCTCTTTCGTTTGTTGTATGCACATAAATGAGATGTTATTCTTGCCTATTGTCTCATCTTAAAAAAAGGGGCAGTAGCAATATCATAGGGCTATAAATTACCTTCTTTTCTTTAACTCAGGCATTTAAAGCTAAACAAAAAGAACAGAAAAGGAAAAACTTAAACAAGTTAGGACAGAGAAGCTTTGTGCAAACAATAAATTTTCGTTTTATGAATAAAATTGTAATTTATGACTGTACAGTCGCTGTTGTATTAGTAAATCTGTTTATGGGTCGCAACAGCCATCGTAGCGAAAGTCCTTTTCTTGTGATTTTAATTTTGTGTCATGTAACTTTCGAAAGTCGATGAAAATGTTCCTTTTGATGAAACTTAAGTAGAGAAAATACTTATATGAAAGTTTATGAGACCCTTTTTTTACTAAAAGAAGATTACATGAAAAATGCTGAACTTTTAAAGTTTGTCTTTGCAATTTCTTCATCGACATCCTAAAAAATTGAATTTTGTCATGAAAATATTGATTTATAAATTGAATTTCTCGAGACGAGAAAGCAGCAGGTACCGTTTTTCGCTCGTACTGTGATGTGATTTGTCAGGTCAGAATGGGAATGTCACATTGATCAAAGATTTTATGGTAGAAATTTAGGAGCGTATTGCTTACTGATCCGTGTATTATTAATATATTACAGTATACACTCTCATTCCCATCTTTAATGCCGCGCAAAACATGCATAAAAAATCCCTATTACTTACATTACATCTTTCCTTCTTCTTCTTTTCATAAATATATATATATATATATATATACAGCCAAAAACACGTCCTACAGTTTTACTTCCATCACGTTATGCGAGTCTTCCATCATCTATACAGAAACCAATTGAAAACGATCAACAGCAACCTGGCAATATTTATATTGGGAGAGAATTTATTGGTATTAAAATTAACGACGTTCACAATGCTGTGCTAAAGAGTGGTGCAAGAATGCCTGGTAAGTGTTTGCATTAATATCAATTTTTGTCTGTCATGTTTTTCTTTTCTCAAGCTCAATAAAAGAATAATAGAATATTAACTAAATATTTTTATTCTTTTATATACCGATTAAAGATTGAAAGGCTTTATTTATTAAATTTAATAATTTTTATTTAAAATTTTTAATGTAAACAAATATATTGTTTATAATCAGTTTTAAATATTTAAAATCTGTTACAAAAAAAAATTCTATTATTTCTTGACACCAAACTTAAAGTTAAGTAATAAAGTGAGAGGAAACTTTTCTCAATAAATACTTACATCCAAACAAACACATATTGAATTATCGTATAAAAAGGAAAAAAGAATCTTGAAGGATAATCGTAATCCCTATTGCACAGAGTGAATGAAATTGCTTCCACAACTCGAAAAAAGAAAAACACAAGGATTAATGAGGAAAATCAATAAATTTTTTCCACACTCTGACTCGAAAAAATTTTCGTCCGAATGTTTCAAACACAAGTATATAAGTTATCATCACATTAATGAGGAAAAGTGTCCGTCGTAGTAGGGGGAATAAATTTTTTACGATTCAAATTTTAAAATTATTAACTGAGAAACAGATTCATACTTTAAAATATTTTGCACAGTAAAATTCTGTTTATAAAATTCATACGGCGCGTTTTTAAGATCAATTTATAATCTGATAAATTTTGTTCTAGAAAGTAATGTAATATTCAAAATATTTGTACTATTTTCGTCCGCGTTTGTGCGAAAAAAATGTTTACATTTTTCAATTTGGAAATTTAAATATGCTAATTAAAACAATAAGTAACGCACATATGTTTCTTATATAAGTTATCAAACACAACAAACCATCACATTATAGTTTTTAGCATCACCCAGCCGTGAGCCAGCCGTGAGCCAGCCGATCAAAGTGAAAAAATGTGGTTCCAAAAAGAAATTACAATTACAATTTAATTTATGTTACTGTCAGTAACGTTTTCTTGATACGGACTAGAATTGCCTCTGGCATTCTGAGATATTCAATTAATTATATGAATACTTGCAAAGTGTACACACATACAAAGAGCATATAAATTCTTTAATATTTATCTCGCATGATGTGAAATTTACTTTTCTTCTGCCGCTCTTTTGCTCTTTTTTTCCTTTTGACTGAGTATCGCAATATGCCATAACATCACGATTTGCTACAATTGTGCTATAAAAATTGACATAAATTTTCACACACACCGAAAGACAAAGAATAAAGTGAAATGAAAGAAAATTCTTGTAGAAATAATATTGATTGCTGTCTGCAGACACGAGACAAACTTTTTATGGCTGTGTTTTCTTCTTTTATTAAGATCTCCATTGCAAATAGTTAAAATAAATAAAGCAAAAAATGTGATGATTTTTCCTTGTTGATGATAAAAACTTGACAATGGTTTTAAAATATTGGAAGATTTCTTAAGTTTCTAAAAAAATATTTTGTTCAATATTTAATGTCAAAGTCATTTAACAATACTTTGCACAGTAGGGAAAAATTTGATACCGACAGTCAAGATAAACTTTAAATAAAACTTTTCTTTTGCACAATCTGCAGTTCTTTGCTGGATTTTCCAGTTGAAGGTTCTCATGAGAAATTAAGGACGTATTTCAAGACATTTTGAATTGTCAAGTGCAATCGTAAAAAAAGCTTTCAATTTTATTTCCTTATCGCAAAAGATATTTATGTTTTGAGAAAAATTACCATGGAGATTCAATATTTTTCATAATATAGAATAAAAAGTTGTCGAGACAGTTTCAAGTGCAATGGCTGTTGCAAAAAATCATGATTGTGCTTGCTTTATCTTACTTCATCCCCACTGATTTCTATTCGAAAAAAGTGAAAATTATAGAAAACGAAGCTCACTCTGTGTAATGTAATGAATTCAATGTGTGACTAGCATTTTTATTTGTTCATTTGGCACTAATTGAAAAAGCTGATAATATAGATAATCCTCATGCCCATAGCGATGCTTAATTGACACAGTAACATTACATAATTGAAAATGAAATTAAAATTTTATCAATACTCTCTCGAGCAAGTAAACAAACAAAAGTTTACAGTCACACGTGAAGTTTAACTTTTTTGCATACATTCCAAATGAATGGATTTGATTTGACAAAAACCCCAACTATCGAGTTCGGTATCGAAATATCATATGGTCTTTGTTGTATCTATTTTCGAAGCAAACATTAATCATCACCGTAAAATGGGAAAGGCATGTAGGGAACAAGAAAAAAATTTCTCTGTCTTGACAGTTTCATTTGTGCTTTGTGGTTCGGAAATATGTTTTTTAGGGATAGAATATAAAGTATGAAGTTTTATTTAGAGAAAAAGATACATTTATCTACTTCTCTGTCGAAAATGACTTAAGAATTATTATGCACGGAGAAAAATATTTTATAACTGGCATAAAGTTTTTTAGATTTGTCCCTATAAAGTCAAATTTATAAGCGTTAAAAAGAAAATTTATAAGTGTTATAAATTTTTTTATGACAGTTATAAAAGTTTTATAACAGTAATAAATATTTTTATAACTGTCATAAAAAAATTTATAACACTTATAAATTTTCTTTTTAACGCTTATAAATTTGACTTTATAGGGACAAATCTTAAAAACTTTATGCCAGTTATAAAATATTTTTCTCCGTGTGTTTAGAAAAATTTGATGATTCTCAATGGAATTTTTATTTCATACGGTTTGTTGAGCTTTTTCTTCTCTTGCACATTAACTTTTAAAATTTGCACAAATTCCATTAATTTACGTGTTTGTCTCGTTACAGAAACTATCGTTAATGAACACCCTGTGACAATCTATCCCGGACCATTACCACAAAAACGTGTTCCTCCACGCACACTTCCTGGCTCTATCGAGCGTCATCGTGAAGTTATTCGGAAAAATCCATCATCGGAGCTTTCATCTCCATCATCATCGTCTTTATCGCCACAGGAAGAACTAATGAAATCGCCAATCAAAGAGCTTAAATCACCAGTGAAATCAAATAGCAGCAGTAAGCTAATCATATTGGGAAATGACAGCGATGAATTCATCAAGCGACCACTTTCACCAAAAAAGTCTTCATCTGCTTGCAATTCGCCCACAAATGCTACAACATTGGGCATCAAAATCAGTATTCAAACGATGGACAATCTCATGAATAATCGTAACATTATGAAAATTGAGCAGAAAATGAATATGAAAAATATCGAAAAAAATCATCATCTGAACGTTACAGAGGATGATGATGAAGACAAGTTTTCAGATGACTCGCTCGAAGACACAAGTCTACCACCTCCGGCACCACCGCCGATTTTTGTTCCCCCACCACCTAGTTTATCAGCTCCTGTTACGCCTTCAAAGCGACATAGTATCGCATGGGAAGTAAATCTCGATGATTTATGTTCTAATGGCAACGGCAGTAGCGGTGTTGGATTCAGTACAAAGGTACTTAAAGTTTTTTTCACATGAATTATTTAAAAACACAAAAAATCTCCATGTATGTGATGTGAAACTATCAAATATTCATATCTCTTTATCATCTTTATGTTCTTCACGTGTCTGTACTTGCACCTGTCAGTGAAATTAAATATTTAACAAACGCTTTTACATCGCGTTGAAGAAAATGCAAGTTTTTACGTTAGCATGCACATCTCATTACTTTTTTCATATGAGCTTCTTTTCGTGAGAATTATGGTAATATGAAACAGTGAACGTGATTTTTTCAAGGTCGTAGAATTATAGAATTTCAAATTTTAATATTTTATTGAAATATTTTTATACTCGCTTCCTCAATTCCTTGTTATTCAATAAAATTCTATTTTTCATAGCTAAGCTCAGAAGAATGAGAGATGGAAATGACATTTTTCATTTATTATGAATTATTCTATAGGTAAATCCAAATCACATGAAGATTTGCTCCATTTTCAATCTATTTTTGCTACTCAATTTATTTTACTACATATTTAGGATTGGAAACTTCAACCTATAAAAAATTCAATTGAATGTAATTGAAAATTGGCTATAAAAAGATTGCAATGTAATGAATTTAAGAACATAGCTATTTAATTTTGTTTCCTTTAGGCTGGTAAAAAATTATTTTTATTAAAATTATACTCGCATTTGATTTCATAATTAAAATTGCAAAAAAAAGAATTTTTAAAAAATTATTGTGATTTTGTTCTATTTTTCACGAGATTTGATTTCATAACTAAACTGACTAACAAAAATCTTAAATCTTACTTTAAAAGCACTTTCAAAATTTTTCAATTTTACGGAGATTTATTTTCATAACATCTGGATTAAAAATCAGTATGATAATGAATTTTAGCAAAATTACTCACCGCAATGAAATGTTTATGAGCTTATTTTTATTGAATAACAGGTGCCTAATAAATAATAAAAAACTTTTAAGCGTCCCATTCTCATAGTTATATAACATTCAGTCACTAAGTCTATTTTCTATCGCATTTCCCCTCAATAAAAATATGAAAAATATTTTTTACCTTAAAAACACATCATAAAACAAAATAAAAGTCTTACTCAATCAAGCTCGCTCAATGTTGCTTTAAATATATTTTTTCTCATTCTCCAACTGCTCTCTTGCTCACACCGATAAAAGCGTCAGGAATTTCATTTTTTTTTTCCTTTAGCTTACTCCCTCTTATTATTGTTCAAAATATATGAAAGAAAGAAACGTTTATTTTTCCTGGCTTGTGTTATAAAAATGTCAGATGGTATGTTTTTGAAATAAAGTCATCATCATGACGTGAAAGTGACGTGAAGGAACTTTTAAAAGAACATAATAGATGAATTGGACAGACAGAATATGAAGAAATATTGACAATTTTTTATTCTTTCTTTTGTTATAATTTTTCATTCATTATTCAACATGAAAGATGTGAAATTGAAAAATTCTCTTCTTTATTCCCAATTGGAAAATAAATTTTCTTTCTTTCTTTCCTGCTATTGCAGGTGATTGGACGAAAACAGCAACAGCAGGGTAATAATAAAATGTTGGCAGCAGGATCAGAATCTCAATCACAATCAAGTATTTGCTCAACGCCGGGACAAAGTTCAGCAAGCAATAAAGTGTCAAGTGATTGGCCAGATCCGCCTGATATTCCCATTTGTAGCACTGAAGATGAAGCAGCTAGTCTATATTCTGATTCGGGTGAGAAAATTTGCATAAAATTTCCTTTAATTAAGCTTTTACATTTTATACGGTCCAATCGAATCGTAAAACTTTCTCGTCATTAAAAGAAAGGAAAATTGTTGAAAACTAATGCGAGAGACCCATCTTTACCGCACTTTTCATATCATTATATCTATCAAAAAAGGAGAAAAAACTTTTCAAGACTATTAAGAAATCTTAAGTGTTTTTTCTTTTGCAAATGTCCTTTACTGCTATTAATGAGAAAACTTTTCTTTATTCTTCAAATGCATTTAACCGTGATAATTTTCATACACTCACTTACTTTTGACAGATGATCATATCATCGATCCAGGAACTGAAATAACTGATGGCCATGCAACTTATGTTATAAGAAAAGGTCGTCGAAGACAACGAATTGATGAATTTGGTTCTATTTCTATGTCATCAATCAATTCAAAGCTCAGCAATGAGGTATTGTGCAATGATAGTAGTAATCCAGCTTTGAATGTTCCAAGTCCAGTCTTTCCACCTTCAATGTTGCAGCCTCAATCGAGGCATTCAATTGACTTGGGCGCTTCACCACGCAAACATATTTTGCCACATAATAATTATCATACACAAAGCACTGTTATGACTAATTCACCAAGGTAAAAATAAAAAGTTTCTTTAAGTTGGTCATCAAATCATTCATTATGATTTTTCACAGATCACGTTTGTCATTAGATTTAAATTCACCAAAAAAATATGTAACAACTACCCCAACATCATCATGTCTTTCCACACCGACCACAACATCAACAAAATCACCATCATTCAATAAAATCATTACAACACCCACTTCACCAATGGTGACTAATTCCAACTCATTTTCGTCACCTAGATATACCGAGTTTAAGACATATAGTTCAACATTTGATGGACTACAAGCACTTGAAAATCATACGAACACTACCAATGGCAATAACAGCAATATCTTAATGAATGGCAGTCGAGTGTCAACGCAAGTTAACAACAATAATATTAATACATCACCTGACAACAATCCTCTCATGCGTGTTTCATCATTGCCTGCAATTCCACCACAAAATTCATTAATGACTACAGGTAAATGTAAAAATATATGTCGTACAAAATTTAAATTGAATTTTAATCCGATTTGCATTTTCAACTTGCTGCCGTAGGCGATTTAACTTCAACACCACGACGAGAATTAGCGCCGCCAATTGAAGAGGATGAGGAAGATAGTGATGGAACAAAAGGTGCACCATTACGACAAATAGAAAATAATATCAGTGCGTTATTGCGTGGTGATATTGCTGTAGCTCAAGTCCCAGCTATCTCGAGACCATTAGGCTTTCGACCTGGCGTTCATAAATCAGAAAGTGCCAAAGAGATGTTACTTTCACAGCAATATTTTGGACCATTGCCTGCTACACCTCCCTCAAGTCCAGAAGCAGATGACAGTGATGAATTTCCACCATTGCCTCATACACCACCATCACCAGATGATGATACCGCTCATGGCATACAAAATATCTCAATTTCATCGCGAGGCAGAATTAAAGCAGATCATGGTTATAGAAAAGAACATCGAGCTCCTGCTGTGCCGCCACATGCTGCTCATTCAACGCATTCTTATGAACTAAAAACTCGCTCAATGGACGCAGGCTTTAGTAGCAAATCTTATAGAAATGGAAGCTCTTTACAACATTCACCTGGTCCTGGTCATACATTACCGCCTGATTTGTCTTCAGTAACATCAACATCTTCATCGCGTAGACGATTAGCTAGCAGTGGTTTTCCAAAACGATCAGCACAAAGTCCACGCGAGGAACGACGCTTACAAACATCATGCAGTTTGCCTGAAACGCCTATATTTGCAAGAGGGTACGTTTTGGGTTCTTTCATTAATGGATATCATTAATCTCGCATTATATAAATACAAATTTTTTACTCTTTTCTTTTTTGCCCAAATTTACAGATGTGATATTCCACGTGGAACGCCGCATCGCAGAGCAGCACCAGATCCTCCTCCGATTGGCTCTAGTCGCACGAATCCTCGTCAAAACAGCTTAACACTAAATTCGTCTTCAATTGTTGGAATTGGTGAGTGAAATAAATTAAGGTTTATTTACCTTTCCTTTTTTATATCCGTTGGATTGATGGGAGGCCTGGACTATCTATTTTTATATTTTTAACGAATTATTCAAATTTAAATTTTTTAAATCAACAAAAGAAAAAGTTCAAAAGTTTAATTTTTTTAGTTCAAATATTTGTAAATTTTATAACGTAAGACTTAGGTTATTGTTGTTTTTTGCTTCCGCTTCATTTTTCCCTCAAATTATAAATTTTCCATCATACTTGGTGGTGGCGGTTGCTGAACTTTGTTTTTATATAATTTTATAATTATGTCTATTATTTTCTACGACAAGAAAGCTCAGGCAGGGTAGTTGGTAAATTAATAATAAACAAACATAGAGAAAGAGAAAAAAAGTCAAAAACTGAAAACTTTTGTAGGATGCACAACAATAGGCAGCACGGGTCGAACACATCGTAGTATAAATCATGCACTACAGGCAAATGGTGAACTGATGAGAATGACGGGCTTGCCAGCACGTGGCTGGTATCCAAAACAACGGCACACACGAACAACCGCATCAACAGAGCACCTCGATAGACTTCATCAAAGCTCAATGCGAGCGTGGGAAACAAATAGTGGCAAGCGAAAGCCAACGACACTTCCTCCAAACATGACGCCGCCTAAATTCTTTAACTCTAAATCACCGCGCGATGCACTTAGACGAGTCACAAGCTTACTAATCAATCGCAAAGGTATAACGGAAATTTACTTACTACTTTTAATATTTTTTACTCGTTTTTTTCCTTTAATTAATACACTGTGGCAAGTATAAATCATACTATAAAGTGAAGAATTATTAGTGTACAAATATACTGCATTTATACCTGCAATATATTAGATGAAAATACAATTTATTCTAAACGATACTAGCGCATCTAACAATAACTTTAAGAAACATCATTTCATACACAAACCCAAACGATACTAACTCTATCTATTTATTAATTCATTGGTTTGGTTCAAATTCACTTCGACCGTTATTTTTAGTTATAAAATGTATATAACAGACATGTGCTTGACTCTCTCAAGTCCTTTTCTTTATTTCTTATTGACATGCGTGGAAACCATACGCATAAATTTTGATAACTTTTCCTTTAAAAATCGCACAGCGTGTCATGTAAGGATTTCTTTCTATTCCCATGTAAAAACAATTGCGAGAAGTAAGAACGAGAAAATAATGTCATGAGAGAATCATAATGTACTTGGAACTTTTCTTCTTTTAAGCGACTTTCTGACTCTTTATTTCTTTTGTTTTGAGACATTCTTTTACAACTTTCTTTCTTAAAAGAGTCAATCTCGCGTCTTATTTTGTAGTGTATAAGAAAAATTGATTTTTTTATGACTAGAGAAGGAGAAGAAAAGTTTATGATATAAACTCATAATGATTAAATTGAGTGAGTTTTTTATATTTTAATCTCCAAAAAATAAGAACTATCTAGAAAGAATAAATTCATGATGCATACATGCAGATATCTATGTGACATGTGGTTTGATGACACAAGTTGAAAGGAAGAGATGATAAATTGTAGAATCATGGAAATGAAAACAGATTGAAAAAAAAGAAGAAAAAAAAATCACTTTGTATGTTTCGAAATGGCTATTTTTCTTCTTCTTACTCCAACTTTAAAGATATAGAGGCAAAAAGGGGAAATTTTTGTTGCTACTGTTTAATCAAATTGAAGTTACATGAATCTTTTTGTTTACCAATCGAAAGAAGGATAAAAAACAAATATTTATTTTGATATCTGATTGAATGAAAATTTAGAAAGTTTTCTTATTGTTTTTTGGGAATTGATTGGGAATAAAAGATCGATTTGAGTTCAATTTCTATTGGCGCCTTTTTTTGGTAAAAAACAAGTTTTAAAAATGCTTTTAGCATATCATAATACAATTTTTTTGTCTAGTTTCCTCTGACTCAACCTTCTTATCAAATTAAATGTATATAAATAGAGATACTGAAAAATGAATGCATTCATATCATTTCTTTTATTTATTCAACTTTTTATTTTTCAAAAACGAATTTCCGCTTCATACAAAAATTGCTGATACATGAACCCTTTGTTATGTAAACTTTGTGACAATGACCAATGATAAATAATGTGCATATGAGGGTCATAACAGTGATTATGTTGAAGCTATTTGACAAGTTTTTTTTCTTGTTTTTTTGTTAAAATTTTTTATTCTGGTAGAATTCCATAAACAAATTTTAGTCACATTATAATGAAAATTGAGCAATTGACGATACTGATAAGATCAACAAGTTTTAATGAAAATCAATAATTGGCGTCTGATTTTTCTTTATCCTCATCTAGAATCTACAGTTGAAAGAAACGCACACAGTTCTAAATTTTTTTTATTTCTTCAACGAAGAGAGAAAATATCGATTGAAATTTTTTTTATCTTATCAAAATCGACTTGAGAATTATATATTATATAATAAAAAGTAAAGCTAAAACTTTTTCTTGATAAAATTATGCGAAGCAGAAGGAATATTTTAAAATATTTTGCTGTACATAAAAAAGAGAAAAGAACTTCAAAGGAATTTTTTATTCATTTTAATGAGTTTAAAACAGTCCTAATTGAATTTAATTATAGAACTATTACACAAATTAATTAAGTAACAATTTCATTATTCTCATAGATGACACAATAAGAAAATGCCATTTTATATGAATCATAATGGAGATATTGTGCACACACATATATTTTTTCTTTATCAAATTAAATTTGCTGATGTATGAAATTTCCTTCTTTTCTTTATTCAGGAAATTCATCGTCATCGAAGGAAAAGGAGAAGGAAGAGAAAACCAATAAGCGTGAAAAGAACAAGAATCATCATGATAACGAAATTTTAATGTCATCTCACGTTCATCGATCACCAAGATCTCTTGGTAAGTGTCATTTGTTTTAATTTAAAAAAAACATATTTGTTCATATTGGCTAGTCTGTAATTGAATTTATTTGAAACTTGTCCCATCTTAAATCGAATTTGACCTTTTAGTGAACTGCTGACTGACCATTTTACACTAAACAAATAAATAAATAAATAAATAGAACTTGAATGTAAATTCCTACATTTCACTTCTATTATTTTGCACATCACAATGACCACACATAATAAAAATTTAATTTTTTAAAATTCTCATTTTAATTGTTAACCATTGAGTTAATTTTCAAGCGTGTGTTCACTATGATGTATGTTTTAATTAAAAATATCACTGTTAGTCCAAATAATAATAGAAAATTATTATTTTTTAAAACTCTTTGCTTACACTTCTCATACATTCGCGTACATATGTTTTTAAACTCTTTTTATTTATGTAATTATGTTGTTAGCAAGAGAGCAAGAGCAAGAGTGAGAAAAATTAAACTTCCAGGCAGTAGTTAAACTGCTGTGTTCAATCATCACAGATGATGTTTGTATATGTGTGTGGAAGTAATGGGCAATATCGTAAATTTTATGCTTATAAATGATACCACATGTACATATATACAGCGTGACTTTATGCGTGTGTTTTCAAGTATTACGTACTTTTTTATATCAACTTTTATTATGTCAAATTTCATTGTCTATCATAAAATTCTTAAAGAAAAGAAATTGAGAGTTCTACGTAAAAAGCTACCTGAAAATGAAAATATTAAATTTTATTTTAGATTTCTTAACTTTCGCCTACATTTTTTCTGTTATTTCCGCTAGCAACAGAAAATAAAACATATTATAAATTAAGCTCATTTTAATTACCTTAATTTATCTGCTTACACATACATTAGATTTATATTTGCTCTATTCGTTTTTCATCATGGTGAAAAGCGAAAATTAAATAACCGGAATTTCATTTTTATTTTTTTACGTGATGGGCAGTAATAGCAACAAGCATCTTATTATCCGGTACTTCAATTGATGATTTAATTGGATATATATCTCGCTATCTGTGCACAGATTCTCTCTTATTTCATCGTCATTTGCGATCGCAATTTAATCTTTTTTTTAATTTTAATTACACGTTTCTTGCGGTCTCGCGCGAGAGAGATTGGAATTAAGAGTGATGGATAGAAAGTGAAACATGTCAAAATGACTCGTGACATTTGTGTCTTTCTTCCTTCTTATTCACTTGTAACCAATGATGAGCACTTTTCTGACACTTCACGTTGGAAGTAAGAAACACAAAATTATGATGAGTTTATTTTCTCTTTTTCACAGGTGATATCGAGCCACCACAGCAGCCAAAGAAGAAAGGATTCTTTAAAAGTTTTTGGAAGAAATCACGACACTACTCGCTGGAGCAGAATTGAAAAAAAGGCTAAAAACTTTCATTAACTTAATTTAATTACAACAACAAATATAAAAATTGTGAGCAAGCGAGTTGGTTTTAATTGTGAAAATTATTAAACAAAAATTAATTAGTCGCCCCGTTCAAGAGTAGTGGGAGTAAAAATCAAGGTTAATTTTTTATCTTCATTATTATAACTTTACTCACTAAGGCTTCGACACTTAAATATTTAATTTAAATTTAATTTGTATTTTATCAAAGAAGTTATGAGTCTTAAAGCTTTTAATTTATTACCGTTAGAGCGGGGCAATTAAATCAAATTATTTGGTATGGATTAGGGGTTTACAAATCGGGAAAATTCCCGGGAATTCCCGTTCCCGTTCCCGTTCCCGATGAAAAATCCGGGAATTCCCGAAACGGGAATTAGTAACAACTTTTAAAAAATTTTAATATTATATTCACTGAGCTTCTGTCCCTTTGAAACGTTTATTTTAGTATAAAAATAAATACTTCTTATTAACAATATTTAAAATGTCTTTAGTATGGAAATATGTTATAAAAATGAGACACAATTGAGGCTAAGTGTTGTGTAAAAGAAGGTGAAAAAACTTGTTGTTGTGTTTTGAAAAGAACAGGAAGTACCAAAGGTCTTTTTGAACATTTAAAAAGAAAGCATAATATTTCACAAGAAGATACTTCACAAATAGTTTTGGTTGAAGAACCTCCAGTTGTTAAGAAACAAAAATTGATGTTTGACTATTTAAATAATAATAATATAAATGTGATAATGAATGTTCTTGAGCCAGCGAAAATAGCAATTGATTCTCTTTCAAAAGATTCAACAAATATTTTTGAAGCTGAGAGAATCATTCATTTCTTGATAAGAGCATTTAAAAAACAAACTAATGCATTTGTTGTAAATTTTTACACATCACTTTTGTCAAGGATTAATGACAGAAGAGATGCAAAACTTAGTGGACTGTTGTATTATTTAATCAAGCTCGATCTTTTAAACTTGGAAACCTATTTTAATTATCTTTTGAAAGAAATTTGTTTGGTGTTGAACTGATGAATAGAATGTTTTCATCTGACAATGTTCGTCAATCTGCATCATCATTAGCTAATATTCACAATATTGAATCATTATCTTTATCAACTCAATCTAATTCTCTCTATGATCAATTACAATCTAGTTTGAATATTCTTAACACTTTGAGTAATAGCAAATGCATAAATGAAGCAGATCTATATAAAAGTGACTTCTATCATCATGAGAAATTTGATCGAAAAAGTCCTCGATTGCAATTTCTTCTAAATGCATTATTTTCCATTCCTGCAACATCATCTACTGTTGAGAGGAATTTTTCTATGTCAAATAATGTTGTCTCTAAACAGATAAACAGGGATCTCAGATGCTAGATCAAAATATTAACGCAATTTGTTTTCTCAAAAGTTTTTTTCTTAATCATACCAACTAGATAAGGTATCAAATCTTTAATGTTTAATATCATTTCATATAAAAAAATTTAATTCATATCTTTCTCCAATCAACAGTCCGCTTATTTCATTCAAAAAAATTCAAATTTAGCGAAAAAATAATGATAAAAAAAACGGGAATTTCCCGTTCCCGGAATTCTCAATTCCCGGGAATTTGTAAACCCTTAGTATGGATTCTATGTTATTTGAATTATCTTGTGCTTTACAATAAGCAATTGTTTAACAGAACATTAAAATCTCAAGACAAGTTGATCTAAACGTCTTGATTTCAACTTGACTTTTATCAAAAAATTTAAAACCTTTAATTATTATTTCATTAAACTCTTCTGACACTTTAATCTTTTATCAGAATATTTAGAAAACTTTAAGTCAACTTGATTTAAATTAAATTCTTTAAGTGTCCAAGCCTTGTTTTTTAATTATTTTGTAGCGTGCAATTAAATTTGAAAAAGAAGATTCTATATTTTATTATTATTTGTTTTTTAATTTATGAAAGAAAGAAAGAAAAGATGAATAGAGAAATAACATGAGAGATTAAAATCAAATTTTTTGGATCTAATTTAAGATATGTGCATAAAAGTTATTATTCTTTTTATTTTATACACTGTAGTTGTTTTTTTTTTTTGCTTTCTGCTATTATTTTTTAAACTATTTTCTTTTGTTGTTTTATATATACTTATGAAGTTAAAATTTAACCAAAAAAATCCAAGTGAAAAATGAGAAAAAATCACTTATATCTATTGACTAAGCATAACTTATAGCAATTAATTTAATAATTAAACGAATGAGAAAAAAGAGAAGGAAAACTGAAATAATTATTTTGACTAATTGCATTTTTTTCTCACACACTTACCTAAGATAAAGAAGAATCGAAGAGTGTGGTGTGTTTGTAAAATTATTAAAAAAAATTCAATTATGAAATATGTAGCAGATCAAGTTTTTTGCATGAATTTTAGTGAATAATTTGATGAAAATGATAAAGACTTTGTGTTAGAACAGAATTTCCAGTAAAATTAACTTATTCTTCAAATCACTTTTTGAAATATCTATGAGCAGACTACGTTCTGTTTTTAGTGATAAATGGCAGATGAAAAAATTTAGTTTAGATTTACAAAATTGTGACTGTAAATTTGGAAAAAAATATGTACTAAGTATTGTGTTTAGTTGTACTTATTGCAGTATTAAACATTCAAATCATGAAATAGAAAATTTATATTTCATTCTTTTCCGAAAGTAATTGGCACGAAATGCATTCATAAAAATAAAAATTGCCAAGTCATAAAACAGAAAAAAAAGTAATCAACAATAAAATGCAAGCAACAATATTTGAATCACACCTGTTGACTCATATTCTTATAGTTAAATGGCAATAATTCTGATAAAATGCGCTAATTTTAATCATATTTTGATACGACAACTACTACTTAATTAAATTGTCACCTTTATAATCTACATGATAAAAAATCTAACTATCTACCTAGTTATAGAGTAACTACACAGTGAATACATATTTCCTTTTTTCGCAACTACTTTTTTAGATCTAAA
This sequence comes from Polypedilum vanderplanki, assembly GCA_018290095.1. Taxonomy (NCBI): domain Eukaryota; kingdom Metazoa; phylum Arthropoda; class Insecta; order Diptera; family Chironomidae; genus Polypedilum; species Polypedilum vanderplanki. Next base: position 3,095,834 of record CM031380.1, read on the forward strand.
ATATCAAACATTCTTGCAACTATTAAACTTTTTAAGGAAAAAACACACACACTCACAATTTAACGGGCTTAACAGTTTATTATAGAAAAGACAAAAAAGAAAAGGAATGAAAACAATAAGTAATCGCATGAATATTAAAAATAAAAATACATAACAGTAATTCTCTATATTGTCTAACGAATATTGCATTTTTTGATACCAATTAAAAAATAAAAAAATTTGTAATCGAACGATAATAAAAATGATATGAAAATCCATATACAATAGATTGGGCGAATCAATCAATTCTGATCGCCAATTAATTAAACTCTGACATTTACAATTTGAGCCCTAGAGTCAATAAATTCTGTCTCTCTTTTTAAAAGCTATCAAAAAATTATTTTAAAATTTGGAAGTTTAAAAAAATATTTTTTGGTTCAATACTGACACATTTTGCAGCAAGAGAAATCGACTTAATCTTAGGATTAGTCGAATGAAAGTTTACACTTTGTTTGCTCCCTTATAGAAACCAAAAATCATGCAAGCGTATCTGCTAAAATAAAATAAGAAATAGATTCGATGCGTTTTAATTTATTTTGAAGAAAAAGATTTGAACGAATGTGAGAGAGAGAAAAGTAGAAGAAAATTATTACTAAAAGTCTTAAGTATTACGATTTGATAGCAAGTAAAGCTACTAACAAGATGAGAAATAAATTGAAAAGAAAGAATTGACAAAGTAAAGCGTTTTTTGTCTCATTTTAATTTGAAATTTTTTCTAGGTTAATTTTTCATAAAATTCAATAATAAATTTCCAAACTTTCTATTCAGAATTTTAAGTACATCTAAAAATATTAATATGTTTTAACGGTTCATTTTAAAGCAACACATCATATTTCATGAATCGCTACTGAATCAGCCTAAAAAAGCAACACATGTGTGACGCTTTGTTGAAGTTAAAACTGTAAAAGTTGAAAATAAATGAGTAAGAAGCGCATTTTCATGACCAAAATGATTCACTATTGATATTATTTCATAAGAATATGAAACAGCTCATAAATAATTATTCCTTTTTTTTCTGGAAGTATATCACAAAACAAAATGAAATTCAGCAATAAAAAGAAAAGAAAATCACTCACATCATGACTACTTCTGTTCAAAACTTTTTTTATTTGCGCTCCAAATCAATTTATTTTTATACCAATGTTTGTTTGTCGTTTGCTTCATTTTATTACAATTTAGAAGGTAAGAAAACATAGTAAAAATTTGAATTTATCGCACATTATTGTACAAATAATTTTACATAATAAAATGTTTTAAAAAATTAAAAAATTACTCCATTGGGTTTCATACATTATATTAAGTTGAGCTTCACCTCTAGGTAATAGTAATACATAGAAAATTTTATTCATTTATTAATGAACAAAAAGATGGTAAGACTGTGAAAAAATCAATGTTTTTTGTTTTTTCTTATCTACTAAAACTATAAAACATAGTCCTCATTTTGTGAGAGAATAAATTTTAATTTAAATAAGTAAGAGTTGTAAAGCATAAAAAACACTGCGCCGGTCTCTACTGCAACAATTATATTTTTTTCCTTTGCTTGTTTCCATTTTTCACTTCCAATTATATAAAGTTGAAAAACTTATTTTATCATTAAAATTCACAACAAAATTCTTCAATTTTTTTGCCTTACATTACCACACTACTACATTATTCTTTTACCGATCAAATCACACTTGCCTTATTTTTTATTTTTTTTAATCAATTCTTTATATCGTCATCATCACTACAATTTTTATCATTGTTATGTAAAAAAGTACAATATACAACACCTCTGTTTTTTTAATTCTTCGTTCAATGCATATCGCAAATTTCTTAATATTGAACATAAGTACTAATGAGAGAAAGGGAAGAAAATTGCATCATAATAATAATTTTATTGTTGATATTTGATGTTATTTTATCTCATTGTTTACCTGAATTTTGTTTCCTGTTTTATAAATTATTGATTATTAATATTTATGTTTATGAATTATTACTTAATGAAAGGGAATAAAATTCATGATTTTTTTAGCATGTAAGAATGAATTTTTTTTTTTCAAAAATTTAACATTCAGTTAAGTTAAAAGATTCACAATTCAAAGCGATAATGATAAGCTATTATTTCTTTTCCTCAGAAAAAATTTGGCGACGAGCGTGTCGAGCAACACAAATCATATGAAAAACGTGACCAGTGATGTCTTTTGTAAGAAAGAGTGTGTTTAATAATTAACTTTATTTTCATTGGCAGTTTTTATCAAAACCGTGAATACCGGCGAATATTAAAAAAAAATTTCTCTATCATTGGCTGCTTTTAATTTATTTGAAAAATAAAAAAAAATTTAAGAGTTCTTCTCACATAAAATATCAATTTGCTCAAGCATACAAAGTATACAAACGATATCTAATAATTAAATCAATTGATGAAAAGAACATGCTACATGTGAAGCGCATTTGATGTTTGATCAAATCAATCCATTGAAATTGGAAATCATGTAGATCGATAGACAGATGATGATGATAGGTAGAGGAAAAGTTTCTTTTTTTATGTGGCGTTACAATTTTAATTTTTATGATTTTTTATAATCGATGATGTCTCTTATTAAATTCTTATGATAAAATAATGCAATACAAATGAAGATCAAGAAGAAGCAATTTTCCCGTTTATAATTTATAATATGGATACTTAAGATAGATTAAAGAGGGATAAAGAAGCAAAGCCTGTAATAAAAAAAAAAAAAGGATTTTATAAAATTATTATGATGACACATAATGCTAAATTTAGTCAACATCGTGACGTGTTTTTCCTTGAGATCATTTTGCATGTAAAAATATTATGTCTCATCATCGTGTGATGAATGAATTTTTTTATTGTGTGAGTGACTAATGATGACGTCATCATCAGAGTGTAAACTGTTGAAAATTTTATGTATCTTCAATTTATAAGTGATTGGTATTTGTCGATAGCTACTAAAATATACTCTCTTAAATTATTAGGGAAATAATTTTTAATATGATAATTTTCGTTAATTAAAAAGGGCAAAAGTGTTTGTAAATAAATTTTAATTTGCTAGTATACAAATAAATGATTGAATGATTAAATCGATTGATGCATATAAATAGCGAATTTATGAATATAAATTTGTTTAAAAATAAACTTTGTAAAATATTTGACATTTTAATGAAACTTGTGTGTGTTGTTAGTGTTGTTATTCGTGAGAGGAATAGGAATGTCTAAAAACTACATGTTTGTCGAATGCTATCAAATACTGAAAAATTGCTGTTGTTAAGTTTTTCTATTCATCATGAAAAAATTCAATGAAATTTCTTTCTTCTCCGTTATGCATCCACAAAAAAATCATTTAGGCCGCGATATTCATAGTACATTATGTGCTTGTGTTATCTTATCAATACAATTATGAATGAACTTCAAACGGCCGAATGAAGAGAGTGTATATGTATTTCTACTGTTGTTGTCAAAAGGTTATAAACCGTTTTAATAGCATCAAAAATAAATTGATACACGAAATAAGAGAAAGCGATGAAAATAAAAAAAATCTTGCTAATTATGTGTAAAATGATAATTCCTGAAAATAATAAAATAAATCTACAAAAAATAAAACTAAAGAGCTATTTTTTCTGTTTATTTATTTAATTAGAAAACCACTTTTTATTTCTCACATACTTTCTTCTTATGCATTCCTATTTTCCGATTGTTCATCAGTTTTTTTTCAAAAAATTATTATAATTATTAATAATTACATCATCATCATCATTACTTTTTTTCAAGTTATTCAAGATGAAAAAATAGCGTGAAAATTCTTAAATAGTAAACTGAAAAAATCAATTTAATGACAATCGTCTTTAAAATATTCAAATTCATCAGTTATTAACTATTCGAGCCGAAATATGCACGCTATAAGTCCACATTGACTTTTTTACTTCTTTTGCAGCGTATTACAAAATTGTAAAATAATAAAAAACAATCAATAAAACGAGTGTGTTCCTAATCAACTTAATTTTATAGATTAAGAATGAGCGCAAGAAGTAAAGAAAATCCTTGCTTGAAAATCTCGATAGACGAGAGAGGTATGAAAAAGAAAAAATGTAATAAACAATAAATATCATAAGACATCCAACGAATATTCGATTGGTGGCCGGTTTTTACTGTTGATGCATTTTTTCGTATACAAAAATGAAAGAAAGAGCAAAGAAGCTGAATACTACTATTGATAACATAAAATATAAAAAATGAAAGAATTGTCAATTTATATAAGCGGTTCAAGCTTTTACAAAAAAAAAATTTAATTTAAACAGCATTCTTTCTAAAATAAAGTGCGTTGACATTGTCAAACCATCATCTCTGTTAAACTTTCCAAAATTGAAAATTTTCTACTTTTTTAATGCTGTATATGCATAGAGAGAGAGGGAAGCAAAGAGCATTCGCAAATCATAATGCGAATTCATTTGAACTGACTGTGAGAGAAAACGCACATTTCAAAAAATTGCTTGTTGCTCATAAATTACTTTTACAGTACACGAATATTATTTATGAAAAGAAATCTTAGGTAATTTGTCAAAGGAATATATGTATATTATTTATCTAGCTCACATAAAATAAAGAGAAGATATAAAAGGGATTCATAAAACTAAAAGCAAGTCTTGTATAAAAAAAACTTTTTACTCAAAATTTTGTCAGTTGTTTTCTTTCTAAGCGATCACAAAAATGAATCGAATTTCAATTTATTCACGAGAATTTGGTTATACATAGAAAAAAATTCAAAAATCTCATACGAAAAACTCAAAATGAAAAGAGAATGATTTAAAAAATTCCATTCAGATAAAATGAGCTTTAAATATTCTTTTATACATGTATTTATATAAATGTAAATTGTGGGGATAAGATGAATATGTATATTTTTTATTTAAGGATGTTTTTTGATGTGTGCTTGGAAGAATGTCAAATCTTCAATCAATCACACGATGAAACAAAAAAAATTCATTTTAAATGTATGCAAAATTGCGATTATTATTGATAGTTTTTTCTTCTTTTCTGCAAATGTTTTGTTGATGTTGTGTTTATAGTATTTTGTTTTTATTGAATTTTGGGGGTGCTGACTTGGCTGGGCGGACAAATGCGTGTGTGTTCTAATTTGCGCGATGATGCCTTACCTCTAATAACCACATGTGATCAAATAGTCTCCAAGTTTCTCAACGACGGAAGCAGCCTGTTGTGGCTGAACTGGCTCTTCATAAATTGCAACAATTACAGCTGCGTATGAATAAGAAAATATTTTTTAATTATTTGCAAGCTAATCATAAAAACAGCTGTCGGTGCTGCATCCTCACTTACCTTGTTGTGTTTTCATACAGTGAACACCAACTTTACCCAACTTCGCACGAATAACACGATCTGTTCCAGAGAGGTAAATGTGACGTTGTCCGGCGAGTGTTACTCCGCCTGACGTTAAAATTTCAGTTTTATCAAAGCCTTGTACTAATTTGGCGAGTTCTTCCTTTGTTACCTAAATAAATAAATAAGAAAATAAATAGATAGCATTAATATTTTGACACATTTCTTTTGACGTTCATTAGCAGTATGTAGTGAGAAAGGAATTTTTCATCTTCATCCTCCATGAAATTTTTTTCATTTTTTCTCTATGTCTGTGTTTTTCTTTAATGCTCACTGTCGTTTGTCTATATGCCATATCTAAAAGTATAGAATGTGTGAATATAACACATTCAAGTATAATCATTACAACGTATGCGTTGAATTTAAAAATAGCATTTCTTCAAGTTGTTACGAAAAGTAAAAGAAGCACCAACAGAGAGAGATTAGGTATGAACCGTGAGAGAAATCATAAACGATTGCGCTTCTAAAATTAGTTCATGGCTCGCGATGTTTTTCATTTTTATTACATTTAAATTGTCTGAGAAACAAATTAAAAAAAGAGCTAAAGAACAATTGCATTTACCGGCGAAAATAGAATTACGTCATATAATAAGCAATGTGACACCGAGAAATTTATATGTACATGTAAGCGGTTGACCGAACGAACGAATGCGAGAAAGTGCTACTTCGTATTGTAAGGAATGCTACTGCAACTAAACAAAGCATGACAACATAAACAAATGCGATTAAATATGCCACCACAAAGAAAAATATGTGTTTTCTTCTCATATTGTAATCTTTTTGTTGTGTTATATGTATTATTCATTGCAATTGCGCTGTATAGTATAACACTTCTGAAAAATTATTATAACATTCAAGTCTGATTAGATACTTGAACTAGTAGCAAATGACGTAACGAATTTAGTCTAAAAATTTTAAAAATAAAATGAATAAATGTTTTAATAACGAAAAATGATATTTTTTGCCGTTCATTGTTTGATAACATTTCATCTTCCGTTCAGACTTAAAGCTATCATTTTCTATCAAATAAAATGAAATAATTAACATTTTATTTTTTAAAAAAACCCTATGAAGAAGAAATGTAGTGACTGTGCCCTATTAGCAATACAAAACAAAGAAATCTTTCGGAAGTTGATATCATCATCATTAAATTGTTATTATTGTTGAAATGTAGTTTAAATATGAACAGTCAACACTAGCCAGACTCGAGACATTTTTCTTTCTATTTCATGAATTTCACAACCATAATAAGAGCTGTCTACAGTCTGTAATTTTTCTCCTTCTAAATTCCAAATAGAGTCATGATGATAATCTCGATTAATTTATTTCAGCTCGATGACTTTAACTATTCAATCGAACATTTATTATATATATGTGTACTCAATTCAAAAGTGAAGAGAGAAGAAAAGCAATAAGTAAGTGAGTGAATAAGGAGACATAATAAAAACAATAAAATGAAAATAATTTTTTTCGTAAAGACATTGTGAGCGAATTTTTTGTGAGTCTGTCCACATGTTGACAATGGTTCAATGAACTCGCAAAGATGATGCAAAATAATTTTAAAATACATTGCTTCGTCACACGTTCTGGTAAATCAAGTGAACTGTATGTCAAACAAAAAGCATTTGTGTACGCATATGTACAATAAAAAATGTAGCAAAATGATTGGGAGAGCTTTATGGATAATTACTCTCACTAAGACGAAAATGGAAGTAAAATCTTGTTTACCAGTAAAAATCTTTGCAGTTATATTTTTCAAGGTCACATTAAGTTGTTTTTCTAAAATTTATATTCTCTCACTTGCGATCATTCTCTTATCGTCATAAATTGTCATCAATTATAGAATTATATACTTTGATAGTTCACACAAGTTTTACAATTTCATTTTTGCTCTTTCTTCTTTGTTTATTTTATGGAATAATCGACAAAAATGGATGATGATTTGTCCTACGAATTTATGCCAATTTCTTTGAATGGCAAATGTTTTAATGGTGATGGTAGGGAAGAAGACAAACAGAAATGATTCATCAATTGGATTAAAAATGTGTATTTCATGTGTCACAACCGCGGCATAAAATATTATTTAGCATGCAAAACATTATGCCATAAGGTCTATTTTTGCTGAATTTCACAATGTTAAAATAACGAACCCTTTTTTGTCTCCCATTCTTTCTTTTGTAAATATGTATTTTTCATCATTAGACTGCTACCGTTAAAAGTGTGTAAAATTGTAAATAGGTTAAAGGAAGCATGAAAGACAAGATAATTTTTTACCGGTTTTCTTCAGGACTCAAAAAATGTGCATATTAAAGAAATGACCACGACCAAAAAAAGTTTTATATTCTTTATATTTGTGTAGGTTGCTATCGCAGTTCAGATTCTCTTTCTCTTGCGACTACAAGACGTGCCAATGAACTTTTCTCTTTTTTTCGGTCTGAAGATGCGCATTTGCAGAATTTTTCCGGCTGTCACTAATAATTTTGATTATTGTAAGAAAGAAACTTTTCCACTCTATTTATTCAAATCGTATTTTAATTAAAGGTATATTTTATAGAGAGTAAAAAAAAATACCTTTGTCTATCTCACGTAATACTCATTAGATTTTGTACGAAATAAATCTACGATTACGATTGAAACTCTAAAATCACATTTTGCGAAAAAAAAGTGTTCAAACGAACACACAGAGCTCGATATGCTTCTCCTCTTTCTTTTTTCACATATATATTCGTTCAGTCAATTCTCATTTTATATATCCAACGCACATATACACTTAAACAAAAAAATTTTTACGTTCACAGTCCCGCAAAGGCGACGCCATTTTGGACCGGCAGTTTTTGAAATTTACACAATTTTATGATATTATCTAGCACTTTTCGATGATTATAATGCACTAATTTGAATAATTGACACTAAAAGAAATGATTCATGTAATTTTCATTGATGTCCAATGAGTCATAATGAGATTTTTTAGAGATGAAGTATACGTGTCGTCACAAGAGTGTATGAAAAAATTAATTAATCATCACAGAGTGATGCTATTGTGAGCCTTTTGAGCTTCTGACTAAATTTTTATCATCAGTTTTAGCTTGTTTTAGCAGCTACAAAATGTTAGAATTGTAGATTAAATAAAAAGAGCTTGACACACCCAATGATGAGTGAGTGAAAACGTGGTGACAAAAGAAGAGTTCAATCCTAGCCGACTCATGCAAAGACTGAAAATGTCCTTCTGTTGCGGTTAAGCATTCTTAATGAATTTGGTTATGTAAATAGCATAATAAAGACACTAAATTAAGCAAATTTCATAGAGAATTTTCTAGATTTTCGGTTTTTTGCCCTTACTCATTCATTTGCAGATTAAAATGATGAAGAAGAAAAGAAATATACTCACCTCAAAACCTTCTGATTTCGCCCAAATACCTCCGTCGTGGCCAGAAATGCAGGCCTTTGATACGCACTGTGATGCTATTAATTGGTTATCTACATAATCTTGCCAACTCATTTTGATTTTTTCTTTTAGATTTCTTGTTTAATATAAATTTGAAAGATTCCTTTTGCTTTTTTTGCTGTACTCCAAAGTCTTTTTCCAAATATATTTTTAATCCAAATGTATTGATGATATTCTTTTAAATCCTTTCTATCGCCGTTCTATGTGCTTTACACTTATTGTGTGTTCACTTCGCGTTTAGCCCGTTAAAAGGGAAAATTGGAAAAAATGGCACAACTCTTTTTTTGTGGAAAAAGTCTTAGGAAGTTATTCGATTGCTTGCTCGCACAAAACTGAATTCTCTTTGTGTTTGTGATCCGAGAAAATGTGAAATTTTACACCGATTCAACCGTTTTCTATGCGCAGAGTGCGTCACAATAGCTTCAGTTGCTTTTAATAACACAAAATGATGAATTTAAAATTTAATTTTGAAGATATGACAAATATTTTAATTGTTTTCTGCTCACTCACAAAAAATTGACGACAGTTTTAATTTTCAGAAAAAAAACAAATAATCAAAAATGCGCTGTATGAAGAGCGCTGCGAGTTAAACCAAACTGCAAATTTTTAAAAAGACCGTTATTACTTCGTTAATTTTTTATGCATTTATTTATTTCATAAATTTTCATCGTGACATTTAAATATAAATCAATTACAATCAATTTAAAGACATATTATGCAAATAAAGAAACTTTAGTTAAACATATATTTGCAAATAAAATGATATGAAAAATAATAGAATTAAAGACGTGTACTTAAAAAATACATACAATAGATAAGTAATTTTGAAGAAATATGTTTAGGCATATATTTAATGGATAGTTTATTGTTTAACTAAAATAATTTCACTATCTGCTGTTATAGGCAGAGGACTCATAATACAGCATTTATCATTAATATCTGTTTTTTTCGGTGAGATTTCGGCAGCCAAATTTGAAGTATCCTTATTTTCATTTGAATCAATCTCAATGTCCTCACTAACTGTATTAACTAATATTGGCTCCATAGATGGCTTTACTTCTGAATACATAATTGGTTGACTTGTTGCTACTTTTGTTTCTTCTAATGTTTCAGGAATTTTCTCTAATTCATTATCGTCGCAATCCTATGTGGAAAATTTTTTAAAAGAAAAATATGGAAAGAGAAGATTAGAAAATAGAATCTGATTCACAAATAAATCCTAATGGATCAAAAATTCTCTAAGAATGAGAAAATAAAAAAACACAAATATTTAAGGTAGACAGATAGAGAGAAAGAATTAACGTAACTGAGCGAACCAAATTTTAAAATGTTAAAGAAAAATTTGTTCTTATATCTTCAGCTACTAAAAACAAACATTTACTTATATACAGAAATTTTCACTAAAAACAATTTTCAGTTTAAGAAAAAAATTTCTTCCGAAAAATTGACAAATTCATCAATCATTATTTTAGGCATTAAAAGGATGAACTTATCGTAATAAATTTTGAAAATTTCCACTGATTTCAAGTGTTTAGTGATGTCAAAAAATATTATGAATCTACACAAAAAAATATTTTTACTACGATATTTTTTTATACAAAAAAGAACTTTCTAATGTAAACTTTCCATTTTGCTTCTAACATCGCATAAAAATTATAAAATATAAAAAATGTCTTAAAGATAAAAGATATAAATAGAGATTAAAAACTATTTAAAAAACGTTAAAATAAAACGACAAATTTAGACAAATTCAAGCTGTTTCTATAAGTAAAACTCGTAATATGTAAGTTAAATTTTTAAAGAAAAGATAATTACACAGATAAGTTATTTGAGCTTGAATCATTCTTAAGAAGACATGTAAATTGTTATATATTTTAGCTATTCATATTAAATCATATTCATTCATTGGCAGTTTGGCGACAATAAAATCGGAATTATCTGCAAACATCTAGCCTATTGATTGCACATATGAAAGAATAATATAAAAAAGTTAAAGACACAGATCAGTTAAAAATGTAGTTGATCAAATATTAAATGCGCAATATTTATTATTATTTAATTATACTCTTGAACTATAAAATAATTTAATTTACTCGATAATTTTGTTACTATTGGGATCAAACTAGCTGCAACTATATGACCTATATGTAATAAAATTTGTTATTTAAATTCTCGACTTATTAATCTTTTTTTGGTTTTTCGTATGTCATTTTTCGTGACAGTCTGCTTAGACCTTTCCGAACTTACTAAAATGTGCAGCACGTAAATGCCAATAGGTCATTTTGATAACTCGGCAAAATTCCTCAAATGTTGAAAAAAATAAAAATGACATAATTGTGGGCATAAGGAAGGAGACATGATTTTTAGTTTAGTATCTTTTATCCAAAAAATTAATACATCATTTTTAAAAGCTTGATTTGTTAATTTTTTCAACAAATAATTATCTTCATTATCAAGTTATAGAACATGAAACAACACGTCAAAATTTATTCGAAGAATTTTTAGAAATATTTACATACCTTTTGAATTGTTGATGGTGGTACTTTCAAATGAACTCTTTTCCAACACAATGTTCTAAGCAATGCAATTCCACTCTCACGTTTTTTGCTATAACGATATTCCCATGCATCTAATAGATTATTGTAATAGCGATGATGTTCGGTGAATTTAAGATATTTGTTACTATTTGGTGCGGGAAAAATACGTTCTAGTGGATGACATCGATTTAATTCGTCTTCGCTAAGTATGAGACAACGAACGTCATCTGGAGTTAAATTTTCTAGAATCGCAGATAAATACTAAAAGAAAAAGAAGAATGAGAAACAAAAGACAATTAATATTTATTTTACAATGTATATTTCTATTGTCGCATTTTATTGTTGCTACTCACATCTTCCCTTAGTATTGTCTTTTGTGTAAATTGATGATGCTTTTGTCTTTCTTCTTTCGAGAGTGTAGTCACATATATTCTTTTATCATAGCATAGAGGCATTTTGACGTTTAATTCACGTGACAAATCACTTTGATGTGCAACGGGTATCTTTGGAGGGATCTAAAATGAGAATAAAAAGTTTAAATTACAATGCTATAAAATATTCATATTTGCTTACTTGATACATGGCTGTATTTAAAAGAGCAGTAACAAGTGGTCCTTTAACTGCCATATCGAGACCAGAAGCAGAATGTAATGATGGTGAAATATTCACTTCAAGAAGCCATGGTACACATTCTGAATCAAGTAGTACATCAATACCAAATAACTCGAATGCATTATATTTATTTTGCAAATTCACTTTCATCATATTATTGATTTGCCCTTCTCCTGCTAAAATAGTTCTCAACACTAAATTTCTTAATGCACCCCATAATCGTTCTGTATTGATTCCTTTTTGTTGCAAGAAAGACCATAACGATTTGATCGTCCATTTCATCCCTTTACAAGCATTTGCATCATCATTTTTATCATAGCTTGTTGACAATTTGTTTATTGAGTAATTTGTCAAATGCATATATCGATCATTAAGCGTCTCTGTACGCTCACTATACTTAACAGAGGCAAAACGTGCCAATCCGTCTGTGTGCATATACACTCGCAAAGGATTCAACGATGTAACAAGAACATACAGCCGTAAATCAAATTTACTTCCATTAATCAATAGCGGTCTTTCAATGTATCTACAAGTAAATATAAAGAAAAAAATCAATTTTAATGGTATTGGGAGGTTGAACTTTTTTTCTTTTTCTTACCGTTGTACTATAAGAGGCTTTCGTTTTGGAATTTGAGACCAACTGTTGACAACATGAATGCCAGTTCCTCTTGCAGAGGCGGGTGGCTTTATGATCCACTTTGTATTTTTCTGACTATATTTATGCCACGATTGTCGCAGCAAATTTAAATCTTGAGGAATAATAAACGTTCGCGGCATGAAACCAAATTCTTTTTTGCCATGCCGGGACATTAATGTCTGAAGATTTCGCCAACAACGATCCTTTCTTCCGATTTGAAAACTACCCGGCAAATGATTAAATTTTTGATATGAGTGCAATGTCTTGAAGCATCCGGATTTCATGTGTTTGCCCCATGTACCAACCCAATTTCCGTTTGGCTCTGAAAAAGATTCGTATTTTGCATCTGAAGCTTTTGTATCGTCGTGTGCTATACATTTTAAGTATTGGATACATAGCAATTGATTTGCCAACATGAACACAAATATAATTTTTTTTTCATCAATATTTCAATTTTTCGCGTGGTCGAAGAAAGAAAATAAGAAATGAAATTCAATAAGAGAGGAAAAAAATTATATGCTAATAAAAATAAACGGCAACACATATAATAACAATAATCACAACATACAGCAATATGTGTATTAATTTGAATTTTATAGAGCATATTTGTATAAATTAGGCTTGTGTTCATGCATGTGTTATCAATTCATGTCATATATAGCAGCGGCATATTTTACAGAAAAAAAATTGTTCTACTCACTTTTCATTAATCTGAAACCCGTGTTGAGCAAAACTTTGCGAACCAAAAGTGGTGTTATTGTTGTTAACTTCCATTTTAATATTTTATGAATGGCAGCTGGTAATTCAGGTCCTTTATCTTCGAAAGTCGCAAATGAGATGTATGGAGGTACGAATGGAAAAAGTGAAGATGCAAGTGGATGTTGCAATACGCGACCACCTTGAACACATTCGGTATTTATTGTTAAATTTTTGGCACAATTAAATGCCAAAGAGCGTTCTGAGCTGCTTAGCGAAAGCGAAGATTCATAATTATCTTCTGGATCAGTCATATCATCGTCAATAATTTGATCTCCCGGTCCGTATAGCATTGGTGGTTCTTCATCATCATCTTCGTCATCTTCCTCATCATAATCAATATCATTATGTTTATTCCTTGAAATATTATTGTTCTGTTGCATATTTGTTGCTGCTACTCCATTATAATTATTAGTACTGCTGCTACCACTATTACTGCTACTGCTGCCATTTGTGAATGTTGAAGAGTCTGCTGAATTAACTAAAGAATTGCAAGAATTTTGATTTTTCCATAAACGAGGTTTATGTATTGGAGATGAACCACGAACTAATGAACCAATTTTAAGACTCGAATGATGACTACGAATTTTAGTTTTGGGTGAATAACGAAAGTGATTCGAGGAGTTATTTACTAAGACACTGACATTATTTTTTGGATTAGTAACATTACGATGTGTGGGCGATCGTCTTTCTTTTAATTCGCGTGAACGTTTTGCAGAATTATCACCGAAATCATCTAAATAATTTGTTCTATAATAATAGTCCTGAGATGCTGCTGATTCACTACGTGCACGCATACCTCGTCTATTTTCATGCCAAGAGTAATATTCATAATCGTCACTCGCATCATAATGCTCGAATTGAACACTTTTTCCATCAACCTGCAAATTATTGAATCGATATTTGTAACCATTTACAGCTACAGGAATATCTTGCTGTTTATTATTATAATCATAATGATTCGGTAAATCATGCTGCTGCTGTTGTTGACGCCAGTTATCTTGATGATGATATCCGTTCGAATTTGTCATCGCTTGAGCACTTCTCATATTATTGTATTGATAATGAACACCTCTAATAGGTGATAAACATTCACTACGACATCGTCTTCTTAATCTCAGCGAGTTTGGTGAACGATATTGATAATTACTCTTTGATGGCATTGTGTACTTGCTTTGTTGATGATGGTGATTATTAGAATTCATTTCATACACGCTCATATGCTGTTGTTGATGATGATATTGCTCTTTTGATGAGGTATTAATGTGATGAAGCATTGATTCATTGTAGGGAGGTTTATAAGTGGTAGATTGATAAACATCCATATAATTACCATTATTCGGCAGTGACGATTTATGCTTAAAGTCCATACGCGAAAACTGGTTACTGATCTAAAAATAAAACACAAAAAATTATATTTATTAGGTGCTACTTGATTGTGGGTGACTTCAAATTAATTTATTTCTTGAGACCTGATGTAAGTTAACCATGATTCTCAAAATAATAATCTCTTTTTTATTAGCGGAAGAAGAAATTTTATTTCAGTTATGCCAGCACAAAAGCCGCGTGGAGACTAAATATTCTTTTTTTCGTATATGTGAAATTTAAGCACATGTTTTTTCTTCCGTTTGCTCTTTTTCTCTTTTTTTTTTATTTCGCTCATTTCAAAATTCTCATTTTTATGCCCGTTTCGATATTTTTGAAAATAGTTATGCCCTCACTAAAAACTAATCTCATTTAGGTAATAATACCTTACAAGTGCTCTTCTCAATTTTAATCATACATAATTATTTTGAATGTATATACTACACCACTTTCGCTTATAGAATAATTTAAAAAAACTAAAAATCTAGATATCAAAGTCCTTGAAGTAAAATTGAAAATTTGTATTAATATTTTTAAACAAAACCTGTCAAAAGGTCATTGAAATAGAAATAGTAATCATCATTGGGAAAAATTGCAGACATACAAAATAAAAATAATTCATTCAGAATATTTCGTAATGGCTCTCTTCAATATCGAAAAAAATTTCCAGATACACACACATATTTCAAATTTCATGAATTTTCTTTCTTCTTTATTTACGTTCAAATTATGTTCATACTTCACCGCCTCTTCGATTTTTATTTCTTGACTGCATCATTTATGAATAAAACTAAATATTTGCAATTTTCATTGTTTCGTCATATAATTCTGTTGCTAACTTCCACTTGAGTAGGAAAAGTTTTTCGAATAATTTTAACTATATCGTGAAAAACACCACCCTTTTCATCCAATCAACCTAAAAATGCACAAACCATAAAATGAAGTTGAAAAGAAGGAGTAAAGGCGTATGAATTGAAAATCATTTTGCTATATTCTATATTTTTACTCAAATGAGTTCTTACTTGTTTTTTTTTTAAAATTATGTTTCTGATATGTTTGCATTACTTTTTATGGTTTCCTATATAAGCGTATTATTTCTCTTTTTTTATAACAAAAGAACTTGAATCAAAAATGATACTATACACATTTGCATTTATCTCGTTTTTCAAGGCATTTAGACTTTTGAGATACAATGTCGTAATCGAAAGATACTTGATGAGTGAATAGATTTACAAAAAATGACACAATCAAAGGAAGAAGAAATCGAAAAAAAAGAAAAGGAAACTTCTTCTTACATGATCACAGTGACATAGTAGCATTGGTAGTTGAGTTTCGTGACAATCCATCGTGAAACTTTGGTTGTCGGCACTTTTATATATACGTAAATAAGATAGTAAAAAAGAACTCTCCAGTCAGTTAAAGATACAAAATTCAATTGCATAAAACAATGTGTGTCATTTTTTCTTTTTTCAATAACATGAATCTAATTTTAGAACAAAAAAATCTTCATTTATTGCAAATAATATGAATAAAATAAATAAAATATTTTTATGCAATCAATTTACTCTCATTTAACTATTTTTATTGAATATAAACTATTTCACAATTAAACTTGCAGTATTCTTTCACAACTAAAATTACACAAATTGAAGCGTTCAATGATCCACGAAAACTAAACTTGAAAACAGAGAAACAGTAAGTCAAAAGGCATTTTTTTCTGTGAGAGCTTACTAAAGGAAAGAAAAGAAAAAAATTGTTTCAAGTGAGAACCAAAATAAAATATACACGAAGTTTGCAAACTAGTAAACTAATTTTCATGATATCGACACGAATGCCGAGGAAATTGAATCGAAACGAAAGAGAAAAGCGAAAAAAATTTTTTCCTATGATAATCGTTTACTGTGAAGCATACTTTGTATTTGTTTAAAATTACATTGTAAACAGGAAATAATAGCTGTGGCTTCGGAAGAACAATAAAATACGAGTGGATCTTTTTTTGAAATCTCTATTGCACTTGCTGTCACTCGCACACACATTTCTCACTTCTCATCGATTCTATACACAATAAAATTAAATACTCACATGTATGAACATGCAAGCAAAAAATTTTACGTATCATGACCTATCTCAATCATTTGGCAAATACTATTAATACGCACACATATTTTTCCTCGCATAAATTGTGTGTTATATGCTACCGCACATCTTGCCACCTTTTTGATTTACATTTATTTCAATCATTTGAAATAAACTGTTGATAAATTGAATGATTAAGTCATTCGATATTAAAATTGTTAGTCATAAAAACGTGAACTTTTGCTTTTTCGTTCTTCTTCTTTTCTTATTGTTCAAAACTATTTAAACATTCCCTAAATTTCACATAACATAAAAATAGCAAAATGTGATGAAACGATTCATACACGAACTAAGCAAGAATATTCAATTCATGCATTGAATATTGAAAAATAATATTAAAAGAAGCACTTTTGACTTCAATTTTCCCAATCTTTTTTGTCAACTACCGTCTCTTGATATTAACCACTAATTTTAGAATGAGGAGGAGAAACGTTATATTATTCTTACTTGATATTCACTATCCAACACAATGTCAACGATGTTACACTTTTTAAAGCGCTTCATAATGCGCTACTGTGACTTTTGTTTCAAGATTTATATGTGTACGATGAAATTTTATCACAATGAATCTATTGTCTCATCAAACACAAAATGAAAAGAATAAAAAAGTGAAAAAAAGCACTAGTGGTGTGCACTGTAGGAAGTTATATTGAAAACTGAAGAGTGGATGAAGTGAAAAGAAGGAATATAAAGTAGCGAGGATAAGCATAAAAAGGCTGCTTGCTTTCATTTCAGTACAAGTGGCGCGCTTGATTGTTTTTTTTTGTGTTCGTCCTGCACATGAACGTTTTTTCCTCTTTTTTTTTTTATTTGAATAAGAAGGTTGTGTATCTATATGTATGAGGGTGAAATTTATTTTAAAAAAAATTGGTAAAGACCAAAAAATCAAATTGTTTTATGAATTGCCTTGATTTGTTGAAATTTGAATGCTAAGTTCTCATTTTATTTTACCAAAATTGCGCTATAATGTTTTTTGGGGAAATTAGCCCTATTACATAAATATATAGCGACATATTTAATTAATATGAAATGAGTACGAGGACTAAACTGAAGGACTATGTCTCATTTTTTGTTTTCGCTCGCTACTGCTGTGTGCATATATTCATTCAAGCGTTGTTTATGCATTTATTGATTGCGATAAAATGCAATTGCCACTCAAAAGTTCTTCCTTTGATGGCATAATTATTTTCAATATACGCTTTACTTTGCTTTATTCAAAATGAATGTTTATTTAGAGAATGTATGATTATCGTTCATTCATTTTTCACACGCGCGGTTGTTGGGTTTACATTTTCTCTCGCATGTGCCATATTTTTTTCTTAAGGATAGAGTGGAATTAGGTCATTGCATTTCTACTTGCATTTATTAAGGGAAGAAAATGAGAAAATGTCATGAAAAAATGAAGGAACCATATTTTACGCATTTTGGATGTCTGTATTTAGGAAAATTTTAAATTTGTTTTATTTTATCTTGACAATTTTTTGATTTTAGTTTGCCGCGAAACACACAGCAACAGAAAACACATTTTTGTTTCTTTTCTTTTTGATTTGATTGCTGGTGGTGGATGACATGTAAGAATCAATTTTTACAGTTCAAACTCCATTATTTTCTCGAGATTATTCACGAAATGAGTCATTGATCAAAAAGAACCTTCATAAATTTGCCAAATAGGCGCACACAAAGGTTTTAAAGAGCATTTTTAAGTAAGAAGTTTATGTATTTCATTGAGAATAAAAAATAGTATGAAAAAATAAAAATAGAACATTTACTCACTAACTAAATGCAAAATTTTCTTCGAATGTTGCCTTTAGTCGGTCTTAATTTAATCCTTTATAATAAAAACTTGTTAATTTTTGAAGGATATCACTTTGACGAACTCGTTTATATGGAGAAATTAAAATTTACGAAAATACCAAAATGCACATTACTTTTTTTGCTGAATTTACTGTCTTGACTCGATTATTAAATCTTTCAAACACTAAGCGCGATCATAATTTCGATAATAATCACAATCGAATGCAATATTTGAATATCAAATATTAAAAATTTTACGAAAATAAATATAAGATAACTTTTATCTAAAACAACAATGGTTTATAAGCATAAATATTCAGAGCAATCGTTTGAAGCAGGCAACAGTTGCTGAACAAAATTTGAATTTTAAAATTGTAAGCAAGGGGGCAACAAATTTTTAAAAAAATTCGTAAATTTGCGAACCCCTTTATTGTAAGGTTTTGAAACACTTTCGACATGTTGCTCTTGATTTCATGTATGTAGAAATGGTCCAAACAACTTTCAAACTATTCTTTATTTAAATTCTTTTCAAATCTTCTTTTATTTAATTTTTAAAAACAAACCAAGCATGCATTTTAAATAAATTTATTTTACTCGTGATCAAAAAATTTCAAATGATGATCGACATATGTCTACCATTTTTTAAAAAAATGCATTTTTATGACTTTTCGCTCTGGTCGCTTACCTTTCTTTTATGAAACAAAAGTGTGTGCTTTTTTTATTACGCACTTTAAAGTTTACAAATTTTTATTGAATGTTCTGATGAGCAAGAGGTGCGAAGTATACAAACACATTAGAAAATATAGAAAGGAGGGAGGTACAAAAATAGTGGCAGATGTATGCAACAAAATAACAATATTTTAAAATCATAGCCTTCAAATAATAAATTTAAAACTTATTAAATGTTTCTTAAATGTAATTTTCACCATTTAAATGCCAATATATATTTGAAAATAAAAAAGGTGAGATATAAAAGTTGTAACTTTCCATTTTGATTTTTCCTCTCTCGCTTGCAACTTTAGGTGTGTAATTTACTCACTATAAACAAGCTCTCTAATTTTGTTGCCAAAATACAATGTAATCAAGCTGTTTGGAAAGGAAAAGAAATCGTGTCATGGTTTCGTTCTTATGCACGCTGTTCGAGGTCCATGTTGAGTCGTTATTGCAACCTATAATTTGAAATTATTGCTGCTGTTTCAATTGAACCATTTTCTCTTTATTTTCTGCAATGAATGCGGTTGTATTGATGACCATTTTCACACAACAAAAGAATAAAAACAGAATTGTAAAATTATGATGAAACAATTCATATTTACGTATATACAGGCAAAAAGATGAGAAAAAAATAAGAGGCGTAAACGGGAACGGCTTTGATGCAATTTTTTCTCTCCATTATTAATCGGCGGCGGTAAATGTGAAAAGAACACAAATCACAATGCACAACTTCCTCGTGCTCATATAGTTTTATATGAAAGAAAGAAAGAGTAGTGTGTTTTCTTTCCACATCTATGAAGAACTTAGCCGAATTGAAAGAGAAATTCTCTAATTCAAATAAAAAGTGTCAGCTTTCAAAGGAGCGACGTTTCATTCAGATCTTTATTCATGTGGTAGTCTCTGTCTCCTTTGATGTGCTTTGTTGATGCTTAATAACAAAAATATTTATGAAATCATTCTCAATAAAAAAATATCAGATTGAATCGCATGTTAACTTTTTCAATTGATCTAATTTTGACCGAAAATAAAGAGACATCAATCGAATATAAGAATGAAGCACTTCATAACATCATATGATCCTTAGAGACGTCAACAGATGAAAGTCACAAATCCATTTGTTTATTTATTTTTCATACAACTATCGGAATCGTTTCATTTTTTTAACTGAAGCACATCGTCACTTTGACACTTTTCATGACACATAAAAAATACATGCAGCAGTCTTTTTTGAAAGGAAAACTTTCGATCTGAATAAACAATAATAATAGACATATCACAGTCAAGTTACAAATTTTTTGTGTGTTTCCTTCAAGTACAGATGGTTTTCAAAAATTTATTCGAATGTAAAAAATTAGTGCATATTTGATGAAATTGAGAATTAATCTTAGAAACACTTTTTTTTTTTAATTTAACAAATTATTGATTTTTAAAAATTTTAATTTAATAAATCCGTTAAATTTAGAAATTTACAAATTTCATTTTTATAATGCCAAAAAAATCCATTTCCTTATAAAAATATTTAAATAAAATCTGTAACTAATCCTGAATTGTTGATGAAGGATCTCATATCTATCGAAGGTTGCAATAATAACAGCAGTGAGCTGTTTGTGTTTCATACTGTAGCATAGCTGATTTGTTTGAATATAAATAAATAAATATGAGCGCTGGGTTAAATTTACTTGAAATTCATCGCACATTTCATGTTTCCATTCTTTTATTCTTCTATCAACCCTAATCTAATTTCATTGCAGCAAAAAAAAACTGAAAAAAGATGCAATCACAGTGAGAAGGGATTCGATGTTTGATGCTATTAATTCATTTTTAACCCTTCATTAACTAGCATATACGAACGTTACAGAAATCATTTGTTGTTGGTACTACTATATGTATGTATGTATTTATAGTGTATTTCACACAATTACCCCTTGTTAGCTTCAAATAATTGCTGTTGGTACGAAATAAATTTTTTTTTTCAGACTCATCTTTGTTTCCTAAAATGATGATGAAGACTACAAAATGTTTGTTAAATAGAGGAGTGTCCTTGTTTTTCTCTCACATTCTCTCTAATTCACCCTAATGTAAAACCATGATGATAAAGTCATATGTATGCAGAGATGCAAAAAAAGGAAAAATTAATTGTGTGTGAGTATGATAGCTTCCTGAATTGTTTTCAAGTGTAATAGAAAGAGCATGCAAGTAATGAATAAATTTCCGTATAATAAGAAAAATTTTTCAACACTTTTTGATAAAATTTGCAAATTTTAACAATTTGAATTTTAAAGTGTCAATTAATTTTATAAATCATATCACTTCACAAATCTCTGTCTATTCATTCATGAGTACTAAATTTCTTCAAATGAATAAACTTGAAATGTGCGTGGGAAAATTTTGCTCCCCATTTTCTAGTATTAAGAGAATAAAAGAGAAGCAAAAGAGGGTTGGTGTTAATAGGGTAATTTTCCGTTATTTTTCAGCACATCATATTTTTCCCTGATAACCAAACAAACGATCAAGAAGGGGCAAAAATAAAAGTGATTTTGTCTAACAATCTTTTAATTTGATAATAACTCCATCATCAATGATGACTTAAAACTGGTTGACAAACAATGTTTTGTAAAGTAAGCCTTAAAACTAACAATTTCTGTCTTTGTTTCTCTTTACAAATATTGATTTTTCAAGTTAATTTTAAAACAAATTTAAATGTATTGTGTCAACATCTTTTTGTGACTGCTTACTATTGTGCACATTTTAGTTTTTTCAATTTGGGAATTTCGTAATAAAATTTGATTCGGCATACTTTCCGCATTACATAATAATTTATAGCATTAGATATTTGTTTTGCAGATTAACAAAGCCATCAACTGAAATGCCATTTTTATATGCAATGTGACAACATTATTTTTGCAAACCTTAGATATATACGAATAAAGAATAGTGAGCTATATATGGAATCAAAATTAGGGGATTTCTCACTCATTTTACATACATCAATGAAAATGAAGAAAATAAATTATGTCATAATTCTCGTTTCTCTCTCTCTATCTCTCTCTGTATATTGAAAAGATGATCAGATGTTGCACATTGACGTATATAAGGGGTCGAATATTAATAATTATGGTTTACCCAAGTTTTTGCTTTTTTTGCTGAAAATAAATAAATATGGTAGTTATTGTAAATATTTTCACGCTAAAACGGCTGTGGCAATTGTGCGTATGTTTTACGACAATATGGCTATTATTGATTAAATTTTTGGAAAGTTAAATGTGGGAAGTGATTTTGTTATGTTTTCTCTTCATAGTATTATAAAATGGCTTAAAAATATTTATAGATTTCACTCATTTCTTTCAACTGATTAAACAAAAGCAAAAAAAGACTCGTGATTCATCAAAATTCAGAGCGTTCCATTCAAA
Source organism: Polypedilum vanderplanki (assembly GCA_018290095.1). Classification (NCBI taxonomy): domain Eukaryota; kingdom Metazoa; phylum Arthropoda; class Insecta; order Diptera; family Chironomidae; genus Polypedilum; species Polypedilum vanderplanki. The sequence goes on from CM031380.1 coordinate 3,118,671, forward strand.
TTGCTAATAAATTCATTACGACAGCAGCATCACACAAAAAAACCAAATATTTATTTCTCATTCTACACTGCTAATTCACAATAAAACCTATTGTATGAATTTGTACCTTGTTTTACTTTTTTTTTCAGGTAAGCACAACACACATAACATCCTCCTTCATGCGAGTTTTGACAAAAATCTGACGTAAAAAGCATCGTCTCAAATGTCCATTTTTATATCTTAATTATATTGAGTGGCTCTATGATGATGAAATTCACATTCACAAATTGCGGTTTGTAATTTGATGCATTTGTTTTTCTCCAAACATCCTTGTTTTTGTATCATATGTCTTGTCTTTTTTTGCACATTCATTTCAGATTTCTATCAAATTATTTACAGAGAAAAGTGTGAAAAGCCATATAAACATGGGTTTGTAATTAAAGGTCGATGCAACAGGATATGCTTCTTGCTTCTATTAACTGGAAAGAATTAAAATGACAAGAATATTCGAGTGATCAATCTTAAATAGAAAGAAAGAAGAGATTTCCTCGGAAATTAGTGTTGTTTGTTGCTCTTCATTCTAATCCATTTAAAATATTTCAACGACAACAAATAAGGAGCAGTTTCTTACTAAATAAACGATGAGAACAAAAAATTAATTGTCGATACATCATCGTCATAAATAAAGAAAACATGAAACATCTTTATTTGAGAAAAGGAATTTGAATTTTTTGCGGTATATACTGTTGATTCCCTATAGATTTCAACAGAAAATATAATGCATCATTTGGATGTCATAACTAAACATTGACAAACAATAAAAATCACAGCAGGTGAAGAATCTTACCTTATGAATCTTTTACATTTATCTACAATAAGAAACAATGTGAGATATAGAGAATAAAAAAAGTATCAAAACTTGGCGTAAATATTTCACTACAATATGAAATCTATCATCATCATTTGATTTGTTTTCAGAAACGTTAGCAACCGGCTACTTAAAATAAACAACATCCGAGAAATGTGAAACGCATAATGCATGAGGTAGAGAAAATGCTCAAGTTTCTAATGAGTTTTATTCAGCAGAAAAAAATTGGTCTTCTCTTTTTCTTTCTCCCTAGGATGCTTTGCACAATGCGTGTACGAATAACAAATATGTTACTATTGTTGTTAACATCATGTTACATCTTCATTGTTGATCAAACAAAAATAAGTAAGGATCATGTTCTGTGTGAGCCTTGAATTGAAATAGAAAAATCATTCTTGTGGTTGTGATTTTAGCCAATTTGAGATAGGAGAATTTATTTTTAAAAAAATTCATATTTCATTTGAAATTGTGTCATTTTCTATTTTCCTAGAGGGTTATAAATATTTAATAAAGCATCATTATTTGCTTATTTGAGCATTTGAAATAAGTTAGACAATAATGCAAATCTCTTGCAAAAGGTGTCAAATTTTGCACTGAATCGGAAACAATATGTATGGATTTTCCCATTTAAATGATGATGATGGTGTGTGAACATGGTCCATTGACTTTTCATTATTGCCTTACCTCTCGTTTAGCATCCCCTTTGAATCAATTTGTTTGGTTTCTGCTTTAGTTTCTATTGTGAGCATTTTTCAGTCTTAGCAGCAGCAGAAATATTTATGATGATGATGATTCGGATCAAAAATGATTCATCACATTGTTATTGTTTGTGAGTGTCATAAGAGCAAGAATGAAATTCTGTTAAATTGAAAAATATTTGTGTGTAAAGAATTTATGAAATGAGAAAAATGTTTTATTTCTTTCTTTAAATCTTAAAGAATTTAAATTGTTTGTCATATACATGTAGAAATAAATGATCATTAGTATGAACAATGAGATGACAATAATGTATTTTGTGGCGCTTTTGCATTTAAGTTTTAATTTTAATTTTTATTAAGACATTTTTAGCATTACAATTTTTAACTTTCATATTTTATAATTCTCCTATTCATTTTAATATTTACTCTTTTACTTTAACATCACGATTTTCAACAACAATATATCGAAACTAGATGGAATTTCAAAATAATAGATAAAAAAAAAGAAATATTTTTCAAAACTGTATTATAAAAGAAGATGAAAATGTGACATCATGACACACTAATTTATTTAAACTTATTTGTTAGTATAATCTTGATTAAATATTTTGTTTTTTCATGTCATTACACCGATGATGAATTATGTAGCGAGTGAAATTTAAAGAGAGAGCCATATATAAAAGGATAATAGATAGACAACTTATAAAAAAGTAGTTTTTCATTCTTCTCAATTCAAAAGCAATGTGAATGTCGTGCACGATACGATACATTGTTGTCTATATAAAATAAAAACTTGTGATCCTTATTGTGCCTACAACGATCAAAAAAAGAGATGAATATTCTTTTTTAAGCTTCACATTGATGATGATGACGACGACGACATGATTCGATAGAAACATATATATTTTGCCAGCTGCCAATCAATTTTCATCTCTTTCACCGCCAGCCCACAATAATGATGATGTACATGTACATGTAGGTATGTAACGCAAGAAGCGAAATTCATGATGTTTAAATAGCTGCTGTAAAGTTAATCATTACCTTACTTAGACTCTTTTATAATGTTTGTTTAATAATATCGGGAATAATATTATTAACTTTATTATATTAAACAATAAAAAAAAAAGACTTTTTCACTATTGAAAGCGCGATAGAAGTTTGCCGTTTCACTGAACAATGAAATGAAAAGTTACAGCATCATCATCATCATCATCTATCTTTTATTCTCTCTTGAATCCAATTATTTTATTATATTTATTGTATGCATGCTACATAGATGGTCATGTAATAATTTAATTAATAATTGAGTATTTATGGAAATTGTGGTGCCTAATATTGAAGTTATGGGTGTGTTTGAGTCTTGCGCCATGTCTCTATTTCACTTCTTTATTTTGCTCTTTGAATAGCATGAAAGTAAAACTCAAAACTCTTTGTAAGGCTTGAAAATTAGTCTAATAATACTGTTGCTTCATGGCATCATTCGAAACAATCAATTGATATGCAGGCTACTATGAATAATGTTAAGGAGGAGAAGAGAAAGGTTGAAATGAAATTTCATTAAAATAAAGTCAACAAATAACATAATGAAAACATCATTCTTTATAATAATTTGCACCTGTAATCATAAATGAGGCCGCAAAGTGAGAGAGACTTCGTGTTGCGCTATAATTATATAGAGAAGTCGAGATGGAAATTGTGAATGTGAATGTGAGAAGTTCATTCTTGATGCAATGAAAATTAATTGAGTCGCTTCTATTCATATGATGATGCATTCGGCGGTAGCTCAGCATATCGTCATCAACACCTTTTTCGGCACTTTAAAATGCCGTGCAGTAATAATTATGTGTTGAGAGAAAAAACTGGAAAAATTCACAAATTTTCGATTTCGTATCTTACTTTTTGGAAAGGAAGAAAAATGATTGTCGATGCCATTTTTATGTTGAGAATGAGAAAGAGAGAGGGAATGAAAATTTGTATTTTTATGTTATGCATATTGCAGTAATCAGCAGGAGAGTAAATGATTTATAAGCTTATGATTTCATATATACCCAAACGAACGTACCAATATTTTATTATCGCGCAAAAAAAGAAAACTACTTACCTGTAGAAATTACATTCAATATGATTTAGAATTATATCGCAATATAAATATCAGCTTCTACTCTCAGGGATGAGTGTATATGTTATATGTTGTTCGTTTGAAAATGTAATTGGATATTTTTTACATTTCAATTGCAATATATCAAATTATTTAAATCTCATACCATATTGGTCTGCTGTTGAGCTTGTTTTAATTCAAATTTTAATTAGATATCATAGTTTTTCTGAATTGAAGAAAGCTGCTGTTGACAGTAGTAAATGAATTATGAATATAATGATCTTAAATCATTTCATATGGAAATAACCGTTAAAACTTGGCTAAATTTTTCATTGTTAAACATTAGAAAAAAACAAAAACACACCCCAAGTTGCTAAAAATGTTGAAAAATATTCGAGAATTTTCGATCAAAACTTTCTGATATGGCTTAAAATAGTCCTATAAAATTGTATTTAGGCAAACAAAAATATCTGATTACTATCTACTTGTATACATACATCATTAAATGCTTTCATCTCAATCGTCAAATGGAGAAAAAGAAAAAAAACTTCTGTCATATCAACAAAATACAATAGTTATGAGAAAATTCGGTTGTACGCACATTAGACTGATTTTTTTTCACATTATATTTTGATTCAAATGATAGTAACAAACGTATGTTTGTGTATTCATTCATGCCAAAAAATAATATTCTTTTTCTTCACAAAAAAAAGTAGATCACTTGAATGAGTTAGTTATTAAGTGTAAAGTGATACTTTCAACTGTAAGTGAACATATTTATTTTCTTTTTGTGGCATCGAGAAGAGTAAGCAAATGCTTAGAAATAATTTCAATCTAATGAACCATTAAATGCATCCTTATGCGAACTTTTTTTCTTTTACACGGTCAATTTGAACGAGATAATTTTTGGGATGGTCATTTGAGCAATATTACTTCTTATTTTTTGGAAAATTTAACAATTTCTTAAGTAAGAAAGTCTTTACGGCTAATAGCAATGAATTTGAATTGAAGTTTTAAATTGAAATAAAAGAAAAGCTGGTTGCAACATGAGAATTATAATTGAATGGTCGAAAAATTAATGTTAAATAGAAGTAAATACAAGGACCTAAAGCATTCAAATGTTCAATGAGAACGGTGGCTATTTGATTCAATAATAAAAATACCATAGCAATAGCATTAAGCCGAATTAAGTGAGCGATTTAAAGAAGTGGAGAAGAGAGAAAAAAAGATCAAAAGAAAAATATAAGCTACACCATTACTTATTAGTATCATGTGTCATAAACTGTCGGAGTCATTATAAATAATTTGGTATTGTTTGTGTAACAACACAAAAGAAAAGAAAAAAGAAACACATCGTCGAAATAATAAAATTAAAGCGAGCGAAAATGAATTAATTTGTGGTTTGTTATTTGTGTGTTTAATTTTTTGTACACGCTATGAAACACACGGACCACGTTGATTCATTGTTGAGTTACATAGTTGATTTAGTGCGAAAAAAAGAGAGGCCAAACTTCGGAAACTCCCCTAATTCAAAATGACATATTGACTACGAGACCAACAGAATTATAATGTACAACGAATTAATTAATTGGTGGGATTTAAACTTAATGCTACTGTAACTTTTTTTTCTCTTGCCACTACACACAACTTCATTTCCATAATTATTTTTTTCTTTCCTTTCTTTCTTGGCTCGTTTCCACCTCTCTTGTCTCGAAATCTAGGCTACAAATAAAATGCAAAATAAACAAAATGCGTGATAATTTATGTACATAAATTTCAGTTTAATTAATTATTTTTCACCACGATGATGATTTGAAAAATTAACAACGGTCAGAGTAAGTAATACAAGAGAGTTTATTTTAATTAAAATTTATTATGGATTATTTGGTCAGTGATCATACATTTGTACTTTTTACTGTTTAACAACAATCAATTTTACAACTTTCTGTTTCTTTCTTATACAGTTAATAGCATTCATTTTTATTTTTAAGTAAAATCACATTTAAGAGCAAATCTCCGCTTATCCTTGTCAAAATAAAAATGATAAAATATAAAAGAATCTCATTCAAATGAAGAAAAGTGAATTTCAACACAAAAGGAAGAAATTTTAATATTTCAGTACATGCTGAAAATGGCAATGGTAATTTCGACAAGAAATGTTAATACTCGTTATAGATCACAATGGATTTTTAAGTAAGTAAATAGGATAAATATTTAACAAAATACTTGAAAAGTAGAAATCACAAGCTCTGGATTATTTCGACATAATATTTTTCTTCTCTCATTTGAAATTGATCCTCTTTCCTCCTTTTTTTACCAGACGGTCTCGGCAAATACATAAACGGACACTCTCTTTTTTTTTTCTTTCTTTCTTTTCGCTTCTTTCAGTAAATCGCATTTGAGACAGTTTCTGAATTTAAATCCTTGTCACTCCCTGATATTCATACCTGTCGTTTTCACTAAAGCAAATTTTCCATTTGCCGTCTCTTCCTCACTGTTCAGTAGAATGTGCTGAGTTTTGATAATTTTTGGCTTCAATTACGGACTTGTTTTTGTTTCCTTTTGTTCACTGCAAAAAAAATAAACTTTCCTTTTTGAAAGAGATGCAAAATTGAACAAAAATATACTTCAGATTTGCAGGCTGACTAGACAGCAGTTTAATTTTTTCTTCTCTCTTCTCTGTTACTTGCCTGCCTGCTTGCTAACTTCTCGTTTTATAATTCGTCACACATAGGAATCAACACAATCATGCTGATTTAAGAACGAATAAAGAACCTTCTTATTTTTTATTGAATTGTTGAAGGAGAAACATTTCATGTGTTTTGATTTATATTCCGCTATATTTAGTTATCATCACCCAACTTTTTTTCTCTCTCTTTATTTTCCATGTTAATAATGATATATAACACACATTTATAATTCTTAGGTCGCCTTAAATACAATCAAGAATTGAGAGATCTTTTTTTATTTCATGAAGATCTAATGAGCCGACGACGAGTTCGTACACAAAAAAAAGAGCGATGATATCCCATGAAAATGGAGAGAATATTTTTTCTTTTTTCTCTCTGTGTCCCATATTGAGTTCTGATGTCTCAATTTACTTGATATAGCAGAGCATATGATAATCGTGAAAGAAATAAATTCATAATTGGATATATAACATTGATAAATGTTTGTTGTCTATATGCTTAACTTCTGTACGTAGTAGAAGAAATTTATTAAAAATTTTAATGGATTTCGGTGTGAAAATTTTGAGAAACTTACAAATTGAGAAATTAAAACCGAAACGTGTTTGTTTGTTGGGTTTATGCATGAATGTATATTTCACCTTGCATTTGTAGAGAGCGAATCTAATATTTGTCAATAAATAAATGAATTTTCTCACTCTAATGAAGCAAGTGTATTACTCTTTGATGTCAATGCATTTAAGGAACAAAGCAAAAGCCTGAAATTGCGGGTAGAATGAATAAAAAGAACAGCATATGAATGCATATTGTGAAAATATTTTATAAAATAAATGAGCAAGGACGAAAGAAATATATATTCCAAAAGAAAACCCTTTTTACATTTGCCGAGATATAAAAAATAATATTTTCTTTATTCTCGATCGCATTGAAAAAGAAGAAATTCTTTTACGCTCTCTTTTATATGCTCATTGGACCGGTGAGTAAGTAATGGGAGCCTTCATCAAAAATTGAAAATGATTTCCTATTCAATAGAAGCAAATGTTCATTTCGCGGATTAGGAATTGTGAAAAGGGATCACTTTTTGAGGTAAACAATGCCTGCTCGTTATGGTGTAAATACTAAAATAGAACTATCGAATTTGTTTTCAATTTAGTCAAGCCTTTCAGATATTATTTTGCGGGTGTTGGATAAAAGAACTAAATTTAATCCTCTTCTAACCCAAAGCAATTGTCTTCTATGCGGTTTATGGATCAAAAAACCTTTCACACACAAAAAAGAACTAAAAATATAGAGAGCGAATTGAATTGAAAAGAGTTAATGTTAAAAAGTTTTCCTTTGTTAAGAAACAATGTGAAGACAGTAAAAGAAATATTTTGATACTTTACATGTGCATTCAGAGGTAAATTAAGACATTAGCGTTATGCTGCAGATTTTGATCTGGTTTTATGTTATTTTTGAGAGTTTTCTCATGTGATTTTTATTGCTACTTGCTATGGGTGGGCATAGATAATATTACAGCTTTTTATCTTCAACAATTACCAGATGTCTCTTCCTTAAAATTTACGATTTCGGATGCTATTCAACTAAATAGTTTGGAGACAATCATTCGTTACACTTTTCAATCTCTCTCTCTCTCTCTCTTGCTTTCTGTTTGCCGACAAAATCATCAGGCACGGGTTTGTGTGTCGAAACTCATAATTGCTTTTAACTCTTAAGAATATATTATCTGAATGTACAACACTTGAAGAAGTTAAAAATGATTTTTTTCTCGTTATGGCGGTGGTCTATAAAAAGAGCGAAGGATTCCCGTGGCAGTACCTTTTATATTGAGATATTTTCATCACTTACCCTTTATGTTTATTTGACCTTTATTGAAGAATCCTTTCACTTTTGATGTGAAAGAAGCCATCACAATATTTATCCCTTCATAGAAACTGATATTAATGACTTGTATTCGTCCCGCAAATGATCATCAATTTCCCAGAGAAGAAGCCTCACATTAATGATTACCAGCTAGATGAAAAGAAACATAATGTTGCCATAAATCAGTTGAAGGATGTTTTTTCCAGCTTATCTAATTTTATTTCAAATTACAAGACTGTTGTTTCGGTATCCTAAAAAGAAGAACACTTGATTTGGACCACACAATTTCTTCGAAAAATTCTTTCCAGTCACTTAAATTACAGTTTCATCTTTTTTTTTTCATAAGGGTACAAAAAATGAAAACAAATAAGCGACATAAGAAATTGGGAGTTTCTTTAAAATTGATTTTAACTTTTTTTGCCAACCTCAAAATGACTGACCATAAATTTCTTATTGTAACATGAGAATTAAAATATGAAGTCAGAAAAATGCACGTTTTCTAACTTTCCACCAACATAAAATGAAACATACTCAACAGTAGGTGGCATTATGCACACCAAGCGAAACAACTTAAAGTGCATATAAAAAAATTTTTACGAGTAGTTGCAGTGATGAATAATGAAAAGGTGTTTGGATCTCTCTTTATTTAATGATTTATATAAATAATTATGTAATTTTTTGGTTGTAAAATGTTTAACAATTTTACGATTGTCTAGAAAATAATGGTTTGGTTTTTATGACCTTATCAGAGATATAACTTGAAATGAAAAGAAAGAGATGCTAATAACATTGTCAGGTTGCATATATTTTCTTCTTCTCAACAGTTCCTCAACACGAGTGACATTTACGAGGGCTAAATTAGGTGTTTTTTAAATACATTCGTTTGGCTCTCTGCGCCACGCATGCTTTTATTAGCTTGGATGTATTTTTTATATTTACGAGATGTTAATAAACGTCAACCATTTTTGATTGATTGTTTATTTTGTTGAAGCAAGTTTGTATGTGTATATTTCGGATCTTTTAAAAGAGTTTTGCGGTTTTTTTGTGTAAGCAGAATGAATGAAATAAAAATATTTTTGTTTGTTGATTTTCTTCGAAGACTTTTTTCTTTTCTCTCACTCGAGTCACTCGTAATTTCAAAAGAGTTTTGTAGTTGAAACACGAATAACAGCTATTTATCATGTGAACATCTATGGCGGCACAATTTCTTTCATGATGTCTTTTCAATTCATAATATTTTTAGCATTCTAATTGGAGTGTAATTACTTTGCCTTTTAAAATTCGTTTGACTGACACAAGATTCAATATTGAATAAAGACTCGAAGCTATGATAATTAATTTCACTTTCTGTGCTATGCGTGTGTGTATGTGTATATATGAACAAAAAAGCCACGTAAGTGATTTATGATAATTGAGATGATGATGATGATGACGGTGGTTATAGGTATGTTCACAAAAAAGAAGATTTTTTTCCTTCTCTCTCTCTTTCATTGGATAGTCTTTTACTGTTTAAGATGAAAAATCATTTCAATATGAATAATTGACAGTGTCTACATCTTATTTGTTTATTCATGTAGAGTCTTAGTTTAACAATGTTAATGTTAACTCATCATTGACTTTGTCGGTCGTGTTTTGATTGAAACTTGCTCGATTTGTAATTGAATTATAAGGCCTGATATCGATTATAATTTAATTATTTTACTTGCATGATTCTTTCTTTTTAGAGGCAACATGACTTTTTAAAATTATTTTAATAAAAATGCGCTTTAAAAAAAAGTAAATTAAATTTTATTCATTGCTACCTTCATTTGTCGCACCATGATAAATTATCGATAAATTGATTTTTCAAACCAACTGACAGCTACTTATGTTTTGTCTTAATCAAATAAATTATTTGAATGAGATCAATTCCAATCGATATATGTAGAGCAAAGAAGCAAAAATTAAGAGAGAAAAATTCAAATGAAGTAAGAAGAGAAGACAGGAAAATCAAACAACGCCGTCGTCTGTTTATTTAATGAACCAATTTGCTTCTTTTCAATTAAATGCCGGCATTTGAGGAATATGCTTTCTCAATAAAACAAAATTAAAGAAGTTTAAATGAAAATGAAATCAAAAGACATAAACTAATCAGGAGAGAAATTGCTTTTAACTATAAACAGTAAAATAAAATTTCTCGATATGTTTTGGTTTTAATTTTTCGGAAGAAGATCAGAAATCAAAGACGAGAAAAAGCGTTTAAGCGAGGCAATTATGCATAATTAAAGTGATAATATCAATTTTAAATCACACACAAAATAACTTCTTCATTTGCATCTTTCGCCCATACATTTTTTTTTTCATTGAGGTGATTGAGTTTTTAAATATAAATATTTATTAAATAAAGATAAGAACTCTTAAAAGCCAATTCTCAGGTTTCGATCACGGTTTAAGAGAGAGAGAAGCATAAGAGAGGATAGACTGGATAAAGCTTTAATTTATTCAAATTACTTTTAAGCGCTACCAAATAAACTTAGCATTCACTCAATTCTGTTTGATCGCATGCGACTTGCTTGCTGACCACGACCAAGAAGCCTATAAAAACAAATTACAAATTTTTCATATACATAAAAATTGCCTCTCATACTCTTTATTTCATATCCAGTCATAATCATCGTCGATTGCTCGCTCGTTTTTTGTTTTTTAAAAAAATTTAATTTTGATTGATTGTTTTATATTTAACATCATCATGCTTTCTTCTCTTTCTCTTCTTTTTATAATCAACCATTGCTTCTAGTATTAATACGTTTCAAATTATATTGATTATTGTTGTAATTCCTCCCATTGTGTGTATAGTATGCACCTCCTGTAGTGGTGACATTTCAATTTCAAATACTACAGGAGATAAAAAAAACTTTATTAATTTCATGCTGTTATTTTGGAATTTATGAATTTACCTTTTCAACAAATTTGGCGTTTTTCTTGTATATTTTTGTGTGTTGAGAGTGAAAGAGTATTTAGATAACAAGGTTTATAAATATTTTCTCATAGTGTCAATCAGTTTACTCATAAAATGTTAATTCCTCTGCTATTTGCTTTGTCTCGCTATAGTCTTTCAATAACAAGAAGAAAAATAAATGTTTTTGAGAAGAGAGACATGGGTAAGTATAAAAATTATAGTGTGTGATTTACAATGTGGACTCATAAAACTCTCAGAGAACAACATTTATTTATAGTCAAGCATGCTACTGGATATTGTGCTGGTTAGCTCGTTTAGATGATTTACATTAAAGACCCGCGCTTATTTAAGATTCACAGCGTAAAGCTTTTATGACTTCATTTTAATTTAGCTTAATGCTCAAAGTAAACTCAAACTTGAAAAGTCATTTAACGAGTAGGATTTTTTATATGAGCACATGAAACAAAGTTATGGTTATTATACATAGTCTTATAATATGGTGTGAGCAATCAGTTCTAGCTTTTAAATGCAAGTGATATCAGATAATCAATTATCGAAGGATTATCAATGACTATAATGAAAGATGATTGCTACTAGAACCGCTGTAATATGTATTCTGATCATTTTATTAATTAGACCATTTTGAATTCTTTTCATAAAATCAGGACTAAATTAATAATCGTGTTATTAGTATCGAATACCGACACATAACAAAAGTAATCCACCCCTTCAAAATGTACAGAAAAAAATTCGTTAAAATAGACATGAAAGGCGAAAATGAAGAAGAAGAAGAAGGAGACGAAACATGAGAGAGTGTGAAAAGAAACTTCCACTATTCATATAACACTTCGAAAGCGCTATTTAAAAATATTTTTTTCAATCTCTATCGATTTTTAATCTAATTTTATAATAGCTTTACTTTTTGTACATTCGGGAAATTGATTATTGGATTGTTATTGAAATAATAAAAAAAATTATTTATTAATTTTCTAAAAGTGAACTGAACGAGAGAAATAGAGGAGGAAAAAACTTTTTTAATAGCATCGCTTGATGATCGCTTTTCACTTTTTTATTGAATCAAAATATTTTTTAATTGTTGTTAAACGACTGAGATAAAAAAATGAGGAAAAAATCGATCGATATGCAATGATCATTTTATGCGGTGTGTTTGAAAGGCATTCATTGGGTTTATTGAATAGAAAAATTTTGTTTCTACTGTTTTTTGCCTCTATCGAGAGAGCTTATTATAATGCATGAATCAACAATGAATCTAATATAAAATAAATTAATATTTTAATGCTTTCAGAGCAAAGATGCTCTAGAGTGAGAAAGAGAAAGAAAAAAAGCAACTATTGTTGTAACAATAAAGAAATGAAATATTATAGATTTCATAATTGAAAGTTGTTTAAGCGCGTTCGAAGCGTACGAGGCAAGTTGAAACAATAATAAAAGACTCGTATAATGTACATATGTAGATCTTTCGTAAAATATTGGAAAAGTTTCTTCGACCAAACAATTGATTATTAATTGAATCAAAATACAATCGAAATTAATTCAATCTTTTTTTCCTCACTAGCTTCTTCTTCCTTCTGCTACTGCTTCTTAATATTCTCAAACATACAATATAAAGGAAAACGTTTAATTAATTTTTTTCTCTCCTCTTATTTATAACAAAAGTCTTCTTAAAGTACATTTAAAAATGTGAGTTTGTGTATAGAATAATTGTTTATACCTCATACAAAAACCGAATGACTGGTTTCTTGGTGTCGAGTCATTATTGCACACAGTATTATGAATATAGCAAGCATCATAAAGTCATCAAGAAAGAGATGTTACGACTTTTAAGTCAAGGTTAAGGTTTTTATGTGCTATGTTTAGCTCTAAAATTATTGTGTTTGCACTGGAGAATTGGTTTCAGTGTGAAATTGACATTGAAATACTTGTGTGTTTTACAAGTAAGCAATTATGGTCGATATACCTGACGAGAGAGTTCAATGTCTTAAATTTACCAATCAGAATTCTTTTTTTCGATATTTCTATAACAAAACAAAACTCAAGTTAGCAGAAATTAATTAATAAATTTACATATTAGCAGCTTTATTAAATGAATTCATGACTAAGTCACCTACACAATATCCTATTCAATCTTTCAATCTAAAAAAATCAACTTAAAAAACGTGTTGAAAACTCAATCTGCACAAGCATTTTAATGATCACATTTTCTAAACCATACAAAAATATGTCTATATAGAGAGAAGTCTTTTTTTATTGCACCCTCAACTCAGTTTGTTCATACATATTAGCATGTAGAACTCAGCGAGAAAATTCTTTTCAAAGTTCTTGGCATATTTATGGCATGTTTACGTCCTTATTGATCACATTGCTCATGCAGGGGTTTGTTGTCTGGATTGCTTGCTGTAGAGTCATCAGAAGTAGAATTGTTAGACAATAATGAGACACATTAACAAAAAAATTACAAGAATAGTGTGTGTTTAGGACAAAAAATTTATTGTTTTATGGCTTCTCCTTTTTTACAATTTGTTTTGCAAGGAAGTTCTCGCACAACTTCCTAGAATTTTTTCACTTTTAAAAACAGCAAAAAAAGAAGAAACTTGCTTAATATCATACAGGGAGTTGAGATATCAATGATAAATAGAGACCAAAAAACCAGAAGTGAATCGCCATAGTGTAATTTATTTATAAAAGAAACAACACGAGCAATGCGATTTTTAATTATTTGTTTTCGTTAAAACGTAGCGGATAACCGCTGTTATTTGAATTGAAATCTCTCTCACTCGCTCACTTGCTTGTTCGGTCGTCTGATCAACATGCAATACAAATATCGATTAATCTCATTGACTTGTAAGTTGCATGTAAGTGCTTGAATACGAGAAAGATAATATAACTTTTCTGCATCTGAAACATAAGTTTTTATTTTTTTAGTGCACTAAATCCAATTTCTCATTCAACAGAAGAATTATATGTTATTGCAATGTGTTGATTTTTAGATTTATTCTCAACATGAGTTATCAATAACTAACTACTTTCTTGCCTTGCACGACTTGGTCTTCTATAGGGAGAAGCAGCAGTTGATGATGATGTTGATGTTGAAAGTTGGATTTAAATTATTTTCATTTTGTTTCATGATGCGGTTGCTGGTTACCGTGAATCAAGTCAGCTACCTCATTGATTTATTAATGTTCAGATGTTTAAATGAGTTTTAGGTTGATTTGATGATGGTGGTGAGAGAAATTAACTTTTGTACACATTTTCTGAGACAATTTTCAATATATATGAAAAGTGAAATTTTTTTTTAAATATTTCGACCATTGATAATCGTTGAATTTGCACAAGCAATAAATTTTCGATTAAGATATCGTTTTATTTAAATCAAACCGTGAAGCATTAGTAAAGCACCAGGGAGTCACCGCTTGTTAAAGATCAATTGCTTTATTTGAAACTGTATTTTTGTGCATATTGCTCTTTTTTGAATGTTTAATTTAAAATACTGAATAAATGATGAGACCAAAAGAGCAAAAATATTTCAGTTGCGAATAAAAAAACCTAAACTGATGTTGTTTTGTAAACATGATATGCGAATGAGAAATATTGCAGCTGATAGAACGACGTAAATATTGTAAAACAAATCTAATAACCGATCAAATGAACAATAATCTCGTGAATTATTGAATAAGTTTGAGTTTTTCACATACGACCACATGCTCTTGAATTATTTATTCAAATTACAGCTCAATCTTTTCCTCTCACTGGTCGCTTTTCCCCTTGGTTACTTTTTACGGTATACATGCATGCTATTTGGTTATGTGATATTATGTGGAATTTCTGTTTTAAAAATATCAATTAAAAAATCGATTTAAAAAATTTCTTTTGAATGTTATTGCATTCACAAATTCAAATGTCCAAATTAAAGCTATTTCAATTAATTTTTTTGTAAATAAAAAAACAGTTGCAACAACTCAGACGCTCATTTAAAAGAGATGCCATAAAGAGGCAAAAAATGATTTGATCAAATCTACTTACGAGTACCGTCAAAAGACAGCATCGAGCGAGAGTAAAGTAATGACCGGTAAACAGAAGAAGAGGCGAAAATGAAGATATTGCTATTTATTTAATGTTTATGCATCGTTTTCTTTAAGTAGCTGATGAGATTTTTTAATTCACATTGATTCTCGTCAAGCCAAGAAAAAATTATATGATTAACAAATTTCTTCAGAAATTTGCATTAATTCTTTTCTCTCTTTTACATATGTGTATAAAAACAAACAACTACCGCCAATTTATTGTATTATCTTGAAAAAATTTGCGGCCATTATTTGTTTATTTCGCTGACCACTCAATTAATAAGGCAACGGTGTTTATTAAAAACTTCTCTCATGTGTGCGCATATAAAGAAAAGAAAAACTGTTAAAATATAATGAAAAATCGTAAAAATATCAAGATTAAATATATTGAATTTCGCCTTTTTTGCTGCATGATGCGTTAAGTAAGAAGCGAGGTTGTTAAATAGCCTCACAATACACTCAATGCACTTGATCTTTACTGAAAGGAGATAGAAAAAGAGTAAAAAATCAGTTACCCAAATCCGTTGTGCTTTTTTGGGTAAAGTAATAATTTTTATTTTTTTTTTCTGAAGAGAATTAAAATATTAAGAAAATTGAAAGCAAATTGTTCCAATTAAGTAATTATATTTTGTCCTCGTGCTTAAGTGACACACTTTTTTCTAAATCCTTTAACCATCTTTAAATAGAAATTCAATTTTTCAATTGGTTTGATTTTTCACTTAAGATCTGCTTATTGACTTATATTTAGGTTCATTATATCGGTAAAAGCTTAGGATAAATGAGTTCAAAAGGATTTTCAATACACGTTCCCTTAAATGGTTCATTGTCTTAGAACATTTTCTTTAATAATATTTAATTTTGATAATCTTTTAAACTTCTCAAAAAGAGACAGCAATTGGATAAGCAAACGATACCTTTCATGGACAGTAATTGTACTGATGAGAATTGAAGCAGATGCCACAGTTCAATATGATCAATAACTCAATTAATAATTTATGTCATCGTTTGAGTTTTTTATGTCACGAAGGTCCCTTCTTCTTCACTCTAATATGCATATATGGAAGTTTATTTTTTCGACGTCTCATGTTTCTCATAATAATAGCCACAATATTTATTGTTGCCTCATCTTATTATTGACTTTTTTCCTTTACTCATTACCTATAATTTCGTATATTTATTCGGATCGTGTTATTATTTAATTGGTAGGGAATTAGAGAATATTTAACTACTGTTCTGCTAAACTTACGATATATAGAAACAATAAATTGCATTGATCACACGGGTTTGTGTTAATTTGTTTAAATCCACGGTTAAGAAGCAAAAGATCAAAAATAATTTTCCGAAAATCCCAAAAGAAGCCACTAATTTATTCTTTAAAACCATCTACTGTTGAGAAACAATCCCAATCGACACCCAACACTAATTATTCATCCTTTCTTTCTCCTTTTATCGAATATTGTTGGTCTCTCATGGCAATGTAATCGACTAATCAAAATATTATTCAAATCTTTTCTTTTTTTCTTATATTTTTCCTGTCTCAGTCTCATGAGCGCTTAAGAGAGAAAGAAGACAAAGTTTGTCTTATTATGTGGTAAGAAAGAATTAAAGACGAAAAGAAAAGATTTGTGTGTGTAATCTTAAAAAGAGAAGACTATTACTCGGTCCTCTAATCCCACTGAGAAAGAAAATTAAGAGAAAAAAAATTGAAATCTGCTATTCAATTAATTATTCAAATATCTCTCTTTCCTCTCTGATTTTTCTTTTTAAAAAAAAGTTGTGATAATAACATAAAGGTCTAATATGCATGGGAATGAAAATATTTAAACTCTTGAGTTGAAAACAACATTAAAAATTTTAGCTTCTTCAGCGGCTTCAAGTCAAAGAAACAACGAGCGAAGAGCTCTCAATGTATTTTGTTGTTTCGATGTCGACAATATAAAAATGAAAACATTTAAGAGAAACAAAGTCTTAATCGAAAGCGAAGGAATTGAGTTTCTTTCTTCCTTCTCTTTTAGTCGCTTGATATTGTTATTAGTTTTTGTTTAAAGCGTAAAAGTGATTTTTGATGCCATGCGGCAATCAGAAGTTTCTTTGGCTTGCTCATCGGCAATAAACAGAAGAGACAAAAAAGCGTAAGCATCTTGTTTCGACTCCAATTCTTCGGTCAAAATTACCCATAAATAATTTTCTTCTCTCTGTTTCTGACTTGATCACTGTTGTTGCCTTCATCAGGAGATTTGCATAAAATTAATTATGTGTTTTGAGGTATTTCTCCTCTATGCAAATCATCCTGCTTTTAAAGCGAACATGTATTCTAGTTGGCTCTTTTTCTCTCTTTCTCTCTTATCTAATGTGTTTAAAGCTTCTACAATCAACGCAAACAAACAAAATATAAATCGCAAGAATATGTGGAGCATGAATGAATATTCATATAATATATGCCTTTAAATATGCGGTATTTGCCGACAACTCTCTTGCTTATTTACGGGATTAATAAATGAGAAGAGAGCTAAATGAGTTCTGATAGTAAGCATTTCACATATATCAACTGCAGTAAAAGGAAAGATCTCTTTAATATGATTACTGGAAGTGATGTGTAAATTAAGCGATTGGCATATACGCTAATGAATCGGCTCGCTTGTGATTTAATGCATGAGTTGATTGGAGTATAAGTCAATGTATTTTATCAATGTACAATAAATTTTCAGAAAATATCTATGACTCAATTAGTTTTTAATAGGAAATAATAAAATGTGTCAAAATTACCTATTTTACCTATTTTCATTTCTCAATAGTATATGTTTATTTTATATTTAAACTAAGTGCTGAAGCTTATTCATTATTGATAAATTTGACATTATTTGAAAAAATTTAAAATTTGTGCACATTTAGAAATTTAAATTTTAACGGCAAAATTCTATCATTTCTTAATAAATAAAAATAAATATGAATGCCGGACATAATATCTGAATAGCAAGTTTATTCTACGAAAAAATCACACACAACATGAATGAGAATTTCATTCATATTTATTTTCGCTCATTCATATGCATAATAACAATCATAAAGTGTTGGAAGATGTCACAAAGAACAAATGATTTGAACTTCACTTCCGTTAGTGAAAAGATGGAGTTTTACTTTTAAATTGAGTTCAATTCAATTTTCATTCTTAAAAAATTTATATATTTTCAGAACGCGATACCATGTTATGACAGAATTTGTATACAATTTTTATTATGGCTGAATTTTGTAGTACACATCATTTGTGAATGAATGAATACTTTAATTCATGCTAATTGATCGAAAAAGACAGAAAAAATCAAAAAAGAAAGCAAGTAAGAGATGCTTTGAGACACATTTTTGTCATTTATTGTAAACCGCGTCTTTAATTGATTTTAATTGAACGATAGGCGAAAAAGAACTAAATAATTTGTTTATTTGAAACAATGAGATGACTAATTGAACGCCAAAAGAGGAAATGATGATGAATCTGAGAAAGTGCATGAATGATTACTTAAATTGAATCAATTAATAAACAATAAATTCACTCAATCATGAATAATTTCGAGTTAAATCTCTTCGAAAAGGAAGTTTTCAATCAAGTCATTTTTTGGGTTTATACACAACATGACGAAGGAAGCAATCCTGGTAGGTCGAAAGGTATAATTAAATTTCTCTCTCTACATAATTCTTCTCAAAAAAAAAGGATACAATATTTTCCCATATAATTGAGATGTTTGTGTCTGTTTTCAAAATATCACAAAATTATATAGGTCGAGCCATAAAAACGACGGAAACTTTTGATCATAATAAAACAAGACATTAAATTTTTTTTCATTAATTTTTGGGGATTCTTTCGTTTTATTACTTTAAATAATAATAATAATTTCTTTAATTTATTTTACCTACTAAATTTTTTCTATATTTGCCATTTTTAAACAGATATTTACAATTTTTGTGTTTTTCTTCACAAATTTTTAAGTTAATTTTGCACAGATATAAAAAATATTAATCACTGGTTATTCATTCGCGCAATTATGTTTTTCATTCACTACATTTTTCGATTTTCTAAACACTAACTACTGCTCGACACGACTGTGATTGGTTTGAAGACCGTCGGTGTGATTGGTGAGAGTTGTGCTGAAGGTGAAAGATGAGGTGATGAGGTTTCATGATTTGGACTAAGTTGTTGTTGATGCTGCTGATGCTTGTTGTTGTGATGATGAAGATGTGCGGCAGCTTGCTGCTGTTGCATAGCAGCATGTGTTTGTAAGAGATGTTGATATTGCAATCTTTGGTAAAGTTCACTTGATGGATTTGATGCATTTGAAGCAGCAGCAGCACCAAGAAATCGTTCCATGCCAAATCCAGGCGTAAGTGGAAGGCAAGTGGTAAGGCAGGTTTCGGTGCCATTTGAGGTGCATATGGTCCATATCTGTTACATTTGTGCGAGTGCTGCGGCAGGTGATGGATAAAGGAATGGAGGATAGCCAAGTGATGGAAACATTGGACCAACTAATGATCGCTTAAATGCAGCCAAACGAGATCTTGATGCGGCTGTTGATCTTCTTCTTAATTTGCCTGTTGAACCACCAATAAAAAACATCTTCAGCTGATGGATCAAGCATCCAGTAATTTCCTTTGCCTGGATCATCATAATGACGTGGAACTTTTACAAAACATTTATTAAGACTGAGATTATGACGAATTGAATTTTGCCATCCTATTTTAAAAAGAATAAAAATAAAAATTAGTTTTCATGAATTTTAATAAGTTTTTGTAAAATAAATTTACCTTGTTTTATTATGCGATAATATGGAAAATTAGTCATGATATATTCATAAATGCCATTAAGTGTCAGTCTTTTTTCAGGGACTTTTGGTCGAATAGCAAGCATTATGAGTGCATTATAAGAATAACTTGGCTTTTCATTTGATTTCTTTTCACCATCCTTTTTATCGCCATTATTACTATTAGTTTCGCAGTCTTCAAGTGATTTATCCTTATTGCTGCATGTTTCAATACTGTCGTTTGTATTATTACCACAATCGTTGTCTTGTGGTGGTGGTGTTCCAGTAACATCCAAATCGGATTCTGTATCAGTCAAATCTTCCTGTTCTGACCCGATTGGTGTGTGACAAGGTGATGGTGATTGCGATGGTGAAGTTTTCATCATTGTTTCAGGTAAAATTGAGTTAATTGAAAAACTCGATTTGAGCGGTGTACGAGCAGAAATTGCAAACATTGTTTCACTATTTAAATTCATCACGTTAAACTTTAATGTTGGATATTCAGCTTTAACCATATTCATAAGATTTTTCTCAATAATTTTTTCTCTTTCTTTCTTTTTTTAGTCTTTCATTTAATTTTTTTATCACAAAATAATTTTTCACTAAATTTTAAAAATTTTTTCAAAGAATC